>CM060335.1:30761731-30764231 GCA_030674155.1 Stramonita haemastoma | reverse complement strand
TGTGTGTGTGTGTGTGTGTGTGTGTGAGTGTGTGGGTGGGTGTGTAGATGTGTGGGTGGGTGGGTGAGTGCGCATGTGTGTGTGTGTGCGTGCGTGCGTGCTTGCATATGTGCAGAGAGAGATAGAGAATGACAGAGAGAGACAGACAAGACAGACAGACAGACAGAAAAGAGACAGGCAGACAAAACGTACACACCCGCGATAATGCCTTTAATGTGTATGGGTCCTCCTCCTCTCTCTTCTCTTCTTGTCATTGTCATTCTCCTTCTCTCTTCATCCTCTCTCTCGTCTCTCTCTCTCTCTCTCTCTCTCTCTCTCTCTCTGTTGGTGTGTGTGTGTGTGTGTGTGTGTTGTGCTGGTGTGTGTGAGTGTGGAATGGGGCGAGTGCGTGCATGTACATCATCTGTGTGCGCACGCAAGCACGATAATTTCTGTATGTGCGTTCGTTCATCTGTGAGTGTTCCCTTTCCTTACTCCCGGCCCCACCCTCCTTAACCCCCAACCTCCTATTGTTTTTGTGTTTTTTGCCTTGTCAGGGATATAAAAGCCAAACGCCATGACGCACACAAACACACACACAGAGAAGGTGAAGGTCATCAATAGCTTTTTTTTTCCCCCATTTCTTTTTCTTGTCTTCAGTTTTCTCCTTTTTTTTTTTTTTTTTGGTTTGCTTGTTAGTTGGCTTTGTTGTTAGGTGTGTGTGTGTGTGTGTGTGTGTGTGTGTGTGTGTGTGTGTGTGTGTGTGTGTGTGTGTAAAATGTGTGTGTGTGTGTGTGTGTGTGAGTGTAATGTAAGCGATCCCTTGTTGCTCAATACGTACATGTGTACATCCACACAATGGTTCGTTCTTTTTGCCATTCTCTCTCTCTCTCTCTCTCTCTCTCTCTCTCCTCTCTCTCTCTCTCTCTCTCTCTGTCTCTCGCGAGTGCGTGCGTGCGTGTGGTGCGTGTGTGTGTGTGTGTGTGTGTGTGGTGCGTGCGTGCGTGGTGTGTGTGTGTGTGTGAGATGGTGAGATGTGAGAGGAGAGAGAGAGGGAGAGAGAGAGAGAGGAGAGGGGGGGAGAGGGTGGGGGGGGGGGGGGGGGGGGGGGGGAGCTCGTCAGAAAAAAAAGGTTTATATTCATCTGTCAATATTTTCCTTAAAAGTGTGTGGGTGTTTATTTTTCCTCTCTTGCCTTTGTTCATTATTCTATTTATCTTTTGTCTTAATTTTTTTTTTTTAAGTTAAAGCCCATCATTTTCTGTCATTGTTCTGACGTCTATGAGTTGTTTTTTGGAGTGTGTTTTGTTTATTCGTTTTTGGGTGTTTTTTTTGTTGTTGTTGCCTCCTGTCTCTTTTCATCTGATTTTATTTGATTCTACTTTATGGTACCGCACTGTAGTGTACAGCGCTATATTGGATTGTGTTGAACTGCACCGCACTGTATTGCGTTGCATTTTCTCCATGAAAAAAAAAAATTCACTCTCTTTTATCTCCACTTATTTTTGATGGCACCGTGACCTTTGATCGCAACACTAAAAGTCTTTCATTTTGACCTTTGTTTCCATTTTCGTCTGAAGTTTTTGGTTTCATCTTACTTTACTGTGTTATACGGTGTTTGATTGTTTTTAATCTTCATTGTTAGCTATATAACTAGGGGGTTTTTTTGCATTAAAAAAATCCTGTGACTTTTAATTCTGCACTTTTCAATTTAGTTTTTATTGAACGACTCCCTTCTCGATATCCTTTGATTTTACCGTTGTCTTTCATGTGAAACCTTTGCTTCTTTTTCGTCTGATTTCGTCTTTGATTTTGAAAAAAAAATTCTAGCTTACTTACTTTTATTTTGTTTTCTAGAATATTCATTCGTTTTTTTTAAACTCATATTACTTTATTTTATATTCTATTTCATCTGAATTCGTTTCAATGAACTTTGATTCTTTTTCTTCTTTTTTTTTTAATCACGTCGTAGTCTTTCAGGGTTTTTTTTGGTTTTTTTTAAAAAACTTTGCCTCCCTTTGCATTTGATTTCATTTATATTATTTTTTTTGTTTTCTATTCTTCAATGTGTGTGTGTGTGTGTGTGTGTGTGTGTGTGTGTGTGTGTGTGTGTGTGTGTGTGTGTGTGTGTGTGCGCGCGCGCGCGCGTGCGCGCGTGCGTGTGTGTGTGTGGTGTGTGTTGTGTGCGTGCGCGCTAGTGTCTATGTGCGCGCGCACGCGCGCGTGTGTGCGTGCTGTGTGTTGGTTGTTGCATGCACGTGCAAACACTTAATGGACGTTTTTTCTTCTAAACACTGTATTCTATTTCTTGATTAAAAAAAAAAAGTTTGTTGTATTTCCTTTCATCTTTTGATTTTAATGACATACGCGAGTTCTCTTTGACTCTTTGTTGTATTCTGTTCATGCTTCCGTTTCCTCCCGGTTACTTTTGTTATATCTTTTCTTCTTCTTTTTAATACTTTGTAGTTTACTTTCTATTAGATCGCACTCTACCCCTGTTCTTTATTGATTCTGTTCCTGT
>CM060335.1:30751731-30756731 GCA_030674155.1 Stramonita haemastoma | reverse complement strand
AACAAACAGACAGAAACAAACACAGACAGAAACAGACAGAAACATACACAGACACAAACAGACAGACAGAAACATACACAAACAAACAGAGACAGAAACAAACACAGACAGAAACAGACAGAAACATACACAGACACAAACAGACAGACAGAAACATACACAAACAAACATACAGACAGAAACAAACACAGACAGAAACAGACAGACAGAAACATAAACAGACAGACAGAAACAAATAGAAACAGACAGAAATAGACACAGACAGACAGAAACAAACAGTGAGAGAAAAAGAAGAGAGACAGACAGAATGACAGAGAGAAACAGAGAGACAGAGACAGACAGACAAACAGAGAGACAGAGAGAGAGAGACGTACGTGACGATGCAAACTGACAGCTGCTTGTCTGATATGTCAGCTACGTGCATGCTGAGACCCAAAATAGATCTTCCATCTGCCATGGGGGGGGGGGGGGGGGGGGGGGGGGGAGTAGGGGGGGGGTTGGTATGGGGGCGTATGGAGAGAAAGAGTGGGGTGGTAGGAAGGGGGTGGGAGTTGGGGGGTGGTGGGAGGAGGAAAGGAAGGGCAAAGATAAGCCTGTAATCACTCTCTCTCCCTTCCCCCCTCCCCCACATACCCTCCATGTCTGTATCTCTTGCTACCATTTGTCTTCTTCCTTGCAGTGGCACTATACTACCTCTTCTGTGATTTTTCCTTGTCCTATATCTGTTCTTTTCAGTTTTAGTTATTAAACAATACAACCCCTGCCCCCCCAAAAAAAAATCCATAACAACAAACAACCCAACAACAATAACAAAGCAATAACAAAATAACCAACAATTATAAAAAACAACAAAAAAAAAACACACACGACAAAACTGGCCACGAAACAAAAATATCCAACAACAAGAAGATTTAAGAAAAATGATAAATCATATACACTTAAGAATCATACTAGCTTCTAAATAATCCAACACAGACAGACACACACGCATGCACGCACACGCACGCACGCACGCACGACACACACACACACACACACACAACACACACACACTCACACACACACACACAAACACACACCACAAACCACAACACATCACACACACACACCACAACACACACACACAAACACACACAACACAACACACACACACACCCACAACACAACACACGCACACACAATTGCCCCGACCGACTGTACCTGTCAGAACACGTCACAAATGAAGAGACAGAAAAGGTACAAAACTGACATGGCTTGACTCTCTTCTTTCAAATGTACACCAAACGTCTACATCAGTATGCTCAAGCCTTTCCGTAAACACAGACACAGGCAGACAGACAGACAGACAGACAGACAGACAGACACACACACACACACTCACACACACACACACACAACACCACCAACACACACACACACACCACACCCCACACAAAACACTAACATTTCATTTCTTTACAGCTTTGTTTGGCAAAGATACGACAAAAGTAATCAAAGGTGTTGGCATTTTTCAGCCCCATTATACTGATTCGATTACAATGCACTGATGGGGAAAAAAGAACTGTTTTCTGAATTGAATGACAAAACACAGAGAGACAGAGACAGAGACAGAAGAGAGGGGGGGGGGGGGGAGGGGGGGGGGAGAGAGAGAGAGAGAGAGAGAGAGAGAGAGAGGAGAGAGAGAGAGAGATAGAGAAAAGAAAGAAAGAAAGAGTTTGAAAATTTAATGAGATAACGTAAAAAAAAAAAATCAAAATAAAGGAAAAAGAGAAAAACGACATAAGATGGAAAGGATAGAAAAAGGAGAGAGAGAGAGAGAGAGAGACAGAGAGACGAGAGAGAGAGAGACAGAACCAGAGACAGAGGAGAGAGGAGAGACAGAGACAGAGAGAGGACAGAGACAGAGAGAGACACACACACAGAGAAGCAGACAGACAGACAGACGGACACAGACATCATACAGGCGTTCACGCACACACATGTCGCTTATAGAAACGCACAGGCAGACATACAGAGAAACAACACACACACACAACACACACTTACACACACTTACAACACACAACACACACACACACTCACTCACACTCACTCACTCCACTCACTCACTCACTCACTCACACCCCCCACCCCCACACACACACTCACTCACTCACTCACTCACTCACCACACACACACACACACACACACACACACACACACACACCACACACACACACACACACACACACACACACACACACACACACACACACACACACACACACAACACACACACACACACACACACACACACACACACACACACAACAACACACACACTTACACACCTGCCGGTGTACAATCGATACCCTTGAAAAGGTCACGAAGATCGTGAGTATAGGACAGAACAGCACAGCAGCAATCTAGTGGTGGTCCTTTCCTGTCCTGCACTGCCTCTCTTCTCTTTCTTTTGTCTTTCTTTCTTTTGTCTTTCTTTCTTTCTTTTGTTTGCTTGCTTCTTTCTTTCTTTCTATTTGTCTTGTCTTTTGTTGTTTGTTTTCTTTTTTTTCTTTTGTTTGTTTACTTGTTTTTTTCTTTCTTTCTTTCTATTTTGTCTTGTCTTTTGTTGTTTTTTTTTTCTTTGTGTACTTGCTTTTTTCTTTCTTTCTATTTTTCTTGTCTTTTGTTGTTTGTTTTCTTCTTTCTTTCTTTCTTCTTTCTTTCTTTCTTTTTCTTTGTCTTTCTTTGTCTTTCTTTCTTTCTTTCTTTCTTTCTTTCTTTCTTTCTTTCTTTTTTCTAGCTTGTGAAAGGTGTCTCTCACTGAAACTGAACGCACATACACACGGCCATGTAAAGCAAAGACACGTCAAAACGAATATGAACTGTTTGGCAACAAAAACCTCCATCCCACTCCTCCCCCCCCCCCCAACAACACACACACACCACCACCCACCACCTGCCTCCATAAGAAGTCCCTAAACCGGAAATCTTCGCTGGGACGATAATAAATCGCAACAATTAACAAATGCCTCCATAACATCATATAGTATGGTAGTAGTAGTAGTAGTAGAGTAGTAGTAGTGCTAGTAAGTAGTAGTAGTATGTAGTAGTAGTAGTATAGTAGTAGGCACCCATCAGTCTCAGATACATGGAGTGCAAGCTGGGTAAGTAGTATGGAGGCAAGCTGTTACCATGCAGCAAATCCCCCCTCTCCACGCACGGAATGATCATTGGTGGAAAGGCAATGACCGATACGAATGGTTCCAGTACCGTCGTCGTAGGAGCCACCAGTAAGTCATATAATCGCAACAATAACAAATGCCTCCATTAAATACTACTAGCACAGTCCTCGCTCGCTCTGAGCTCACATCACAGAAACGTGGAACCCCCCTTGGCCCCACCCTGGTATGTAATATTCAGTACTGGTACCAAAGTTACATCTATCCTTCAGCCTCAGACCTAGCATATACCTTGGCAACATAACCCACTCTGGCACATCAGCAATGCATTCATGGTTGCTGCTGCACCTTTGTAGACTACCTGCGTCCTCTGTTTATTTCTACCATGTGTGCGATGATACCACATTGCCAAATTATAGCAGTGTGAACGTTTGCACCGTACTGAACCCGAGACGAACCCAAATAATGCACATGCATGTCTGTCTGAATGTATGTGGTGGGGTTCCATGGGTTCCTGGTCGCTAACTGGATCACTACAATCAACTAAGAAATGTCAGTTAAAAAAAAAAAGGAATTGGATTTTTTTTTACACTGCTTAAAAGGTAAAGGTTAGATGTTCCAAACCTATGTGGTCGTAGGAGGGGAGCGAGGCATCAGAGGCCTCAGCTTCTCTAGGGGCCAGCATATTTATTTATTCTTTTATATCATGGATAATAACTCCATTATCCTCGATATAAAAGAATAAATAAATAGGGGCCAGCATACTGAGGGCGGCGCCCGTCTCCTCTCACTCATACTCATAGCACACCGTTTTCTATCCAAGATAAAAACACGCCCCCAAAATATAATGACAGTAAAACAAAACAACAAAAATTCCTTAAATGAAACTCAGTCAAGACATACTTACGAACATAAAACGGTTACTCTCGATCTTTTTTTCGGGGAAAAGTTGTTTTACCCAATTAGCACGCTTATTAAGGCACTATGCATTGTCAGCTTTGGAATTGTTTGTCCTGCAGTTTGTAGTCTGTGCATAAGCAGCCCACCTGGTGAAAGGTTTGGGGGTGTTGCTTTTTTCACAGGAAGTTTCCAGACATTATCTCTCTCCAGTTCTTATCTCCGTTGAGCCTGTACCACTTTACGACAAAAACCACTTAACGACAAAACACACACACCTCATTTGTGTTCTGGAACTGTTCTTGATTTCAAACATATCCTTTTGCTTTCTTTCTCCCACCCCCCCCCCCCTGCAAAACGTGATGATTGCTATTGTTTGTATTTCTTGCTCTTTTCTTTTTCCACCATTCACCCCAAACACTACCTTACTTTACTTTATCACTTCACCGCCACCTGTGACACAGGAATTTGTGCACACGCACGCACGCACACAGACACCGTGCACGCATACACACGCATGTACGCACACATACACCATGCACGCAAACACCCACCCATGCACCCACAAGAGAGAGGGGGAGAGTGGGGGGTGTGGGGCACAGAAACAGACAGACTGACAGAAACAAAACAATCCGACACTCTCAGGCGATTTAAAAGTACACACGGACTCTTCCATCCCCACCCCAACCCCCCTAAAGCCCCCTTTTCAATCAATCTCTGTCCCCTGTCTTCCCAAGGGTGGTGGTGGTGGTGGGAAGGGGGGGGGGGTGTAGATATTGACTGACTTTCATTATCATCCCATAACTAAATGCGCTCCCCCCGGGGGGCAGTTTTGGTGAGAGTACCAACCTACTATGGTTCGCCGCCCTCCCTCCCGTCAAAGCATGCTAGGTTACAGACATGCCTGCAGTGATGATATGGTGATGGTTGATGGTGATGGT
>CM060335.1:30726731-30734231 GCA_030674155.1 Stramonita haemastoma | reverse complement strand
CACACACACACACACACACACACACACACACACACACACACACACACACACACACTCTCTCTCTCTCTCTCTCTCTCTCTCTCTCTCTCTAAAAAATCCGTATAAAAATATGAATCCACTCCCACCCCCCATCTCTCTAAATATTCGTGAGTTTATAGGCACATGTATGCATTTGCGTCTGTTCATATAAGTATTACAAGTGCGCATACCCATTCTAATAATATAGCCATGCTTGGTTTATAAATTTTCATGTGCGAAAGGTGTTTTTTTTTTTTACCTTCTATAATATGAGCCTTATCAAACACATTTGATTCTCTCTTTTTCTTTTCTATTATTCGGTTTTCTCTCTCATGGAAGGAACGTTTACGAGTTCATGTGCACATGCAAATGATATGTCTTGGCTGGAGTAAGAATGGATCTCCTGTTTCTACGTGACTGACGTGTCTGTTTTAACGAGTGTCATGTTCCAGCACTAATGAGTATCGTGTGTCTGTGCGCCTGCCGCTGAGTATTGTGTGTCTGCATGCTCCTGTCTTAGTGTACACACACACACACACACACACACACACACCACACACACACACACACACACACACACACACACACACACACGTGTATATATATATATATAATATATATATATATATGTATGTATGTATGTATGTATGTATGTATGTATGTATGTATGTATGTATGTATGTATGTATGTATGTATGTATGTATGTATGTATGTATGCATGTATGTATGTATGCATATATGTATGTATGTATGTGTGTTCTTCAGTTTAACGTCTATTCACATTAAGTGATTTTAGACCAAAAAAAAAAAAAAAAAAAAAAAAAAACCTGAACAAGAAAAATTGAAAAATAGTTGAAACCAATGCCAGATAACAAAGTTAAAATATAAAGCTAACTTTAACAAACTATAAATACTGAATTATCGGACTACTTATTAGTGCTAACACAATGTCCAACAAATGCGATGGTTCAGACAACAACTGGTCCAGTGATAAATTAGGCACAACAGGTAAAAGTGGTTTTAGATATCCACAAAGAAGAATATGACTGTTCGTTATCTTATCACCACAAATACAGTTTACATCCTTTGAGTATTTCGTCTTGAAGGCATTTAGCTTAAATCTGTACATGAGGGATAACACATTTCTGCACGTCAGTCACGTAGAAACAGGAGATCCATTCTTACTCCAGCCAAGACATATCATGTATGTATGTATGTATGTATGTATGTATGTATGTATGTATGTATGTATGTATGTATGTATGTATGTATGTATGTATGTATGTATGTATGTATGTGTGTATGTATGTATGTGTGTATGTATATGCATAGGGTTTATGTGCGAGTGAAGCTTTTCTATTTTTGATGTACAAATTAATCTAAGTGTATGTGTGTGTATGTGTATGTATGTGGGCGTGTTTATTTTTATATTTTATTCTTTTATATTGAGGATAATGGAATAAGTACTCTCGTGCTTTTTTACATCCAGTCCCCGTGTACGTGTGTATGCAGTTTTGTAAATGTCATCTGTTCCCACCGGCACACGATGGCCTACTCTTACAAAAAGCGGAAGAGGATTTAACGTGTGCGCAAGATATTCTGCGTGCGTTCACACACGGGACCTCGGTTTATAGTCTCATCCGAAGGACTTTTGGAGAGAGTGGAGTCAACACTGATGTTAACTCCACGAGAAAAATCCCCTCGGCTGGGACTCGAACCCGGGTCGTCAAATTGCGAGCGCAATGTTCTGACCACTAGGCCATCCCGTTTACACACACACACACACACACACACACAACACACAACACACACACACACAACACACACACAAACCACCACACCACACACACACACACACACACACACACACACACACACACACCACAACACACCACACACACACACACACACACACACCACACACACACACACACACACACACAACACACACACCACACACACAACAACACACACACACACACACACAGAGTTCCGATTTTTGCCCTCCTTAAATTAATTACCGTATTTTTCTTATCACCCACCATCCCCCAGCATCTCCCCCCTGCTACACCCTCCCTATCATTATTCTACCCGTCTTCACCCTCACTCCCACCCCCATCCCATCCTACCTCTATCACAACCACCCCCACTCCTCCCCCCTCATCCCCACCCTCGACCTCCCCTTCCTAAAAAACAACAACAAAAAACAAAAACTCTCTTACAAAACTATGCTCTATCATTCCCCCCACCTCCCCTTCCTAAAAAAAAAAAGAAAAAAAAGATCTCTTACAAAACTATGCTTCCAATTAGATGGAATTTATCATTAATTAACGCAAGTAACGGACGTGTTGTTAAATTCCTGGCCCGTTATCTGTCAGTCAGTCAGGCTTCATTAATTAATTAATTAATAAGGCCTCGGCCATGAGTCGTTAGCATGGATCCTATTTTCGAGGCTGTGTCCATCTCTGTCCTCCATTACCATGTCTTTGTTGCTCTGTTTTGTTTTCTTCTTCCTTAGCTCCGTTAATATTGGGGTTCTGCCTTGAGGGGGGTGGGGGGTGGGGGTGGGGGGTGGGGGTGGGGGGGTGGGTGGTGTGTGTGTGTGTGTGGGGGTGTCTTTTCGTGTGTGTGTGTGTGTGTGTGTGTGTGTGTGTGTGGTGTGTGTGTGTGTGTGTGTGTGTGTGTGTGTGTGTGTGTGTAATCTTTGTTTTGACTTACTTTTTGCCTGTCTGTGTGTCTGTGTGTCTGTCTCTCTTCCCTTGTTCTTCTTCTTCTTCTTCTTCTTCTTCTTTGTGTGTGTGTGTGTGTGTGTGTGTGTGTGTGTGTGTGTGTGTGTGTGGTGTGTGTGTGTGTGTGTGTGTGTGTGTGTGTGTGTGTGCGCGCGCGCGTGGTGTGTGTGTGTGTGTGTGTGTGTGTAATCTTTGTTTTGACTTACTTTATGCCTATCTGTGTGTCTGTCTGTCTGTGCCTCTCTGTCTCTGTCTGTCTGTCTGGTCTGTCTCTCATATATATATATATCTAGTCTGTCTGTCTGTCTGTCTGTCTCTCGTCTCTCTCTCTAGTCTCTCTCTAAATATTCTTCTCACTCCTCTACCAATCTTTTCTCACCCCTCCCTCACACTCGCCAACCCCCCCCCTCCCCACTCACCAACCCTCCCCACCCCTTGAAAAAAAATCTGTTACTAATTACTTTCCAGTTAGACGGGAACTTATTAGAATAGTTAAATAATAGTATGAGAATCAGAGGCATTGAGAGTGTAAACAGAGGTCCCGTGTGGGAACACACACATAAACCTTGGGCCCATGTTTATAAACCCCACCTATCTGCCGTAGTAAAGCATGACCACCCATGGCCGAAGGCACGGATGTAAAAAAAAAACAAAAAACCCCTGGCCCCACCCCATTGGTCATTTCCATGCCACTTTCAGTTAAGGGCAGACTGGTCGTGGGAGATTTTACGACGTGAAAAATTTCAGACCACTCTCTCCCGGGAAGATAGAGAGTGCCGTCGCCACAAGAGCAGCGCCACCAGTCCCAGAATGGAGAGGAATGGTCTTTGCCTTGCCTATTTGATTACAGTATGACAACCTGTCTCTGAGTTTTCTGGGCAGAGTCCCAATGACTCCTTCACAAGTTATGGCAAAAAGTCAAGTCAAATGAAGTCGAGAAAAGTCACATGAAGTCAAGCCAACTCATATTAAGCCATACATGAAATCAAATCACATGAAGTCAAGCCAACTCATATCATGCCAAGCCAGGTCACGTCATATGAGGTCAAGTCACATGTCAAATCACATGAGGTCAAATCACATGAGGTCAAATCACATGAGGTCAAATCACATGAGGTCAAGTCACATGAGGTCAAATCACATGAGGTCAAATCGCAATGAGGTCAAATCACATGAGGTCAAATCACATGAGGTCAAGTCACATGAGGTCAAGTCACACGAGGTCAAGTCACATGAAGCCGAGTCACATGAAGCCAAGTCACACGAAGTCGAGTCACATGAAGTCAAGTCACACGAAGTCAAGTCACATGAAGTCAGACCAGATCAAGTCACGTGAAGTCAAGTCACATGACGTCAGACCAAGTCAAGTCACATGAAATCAAGCCAAGTCAAGTCAACAGTCATAGGAGGAACTTACCTCGACGTGGGCGACGACCCAAAGCAGTTCTCTTCAGCTCTCGTGCCTGTAGACACAAACACAAACAAAATCACGAATCAAGTCAGCAATTAAAGAAAAAAAATGCTTATAACAGCATATAGTTGTTTTTAACGAGAATTCATTCTTCAAAAACACAACCTACCTGAACAACACAAAGCTATAACACATAGGTTCAACAAAGCTTAGAGCTTATGTTGTCTTCAGGCAATAGGAAACCCTGTTTTAACACAGACATGCAATGACGACATTCTGGCAATAGGAAACCCTGTTTTAAACACAGACATGCAATGACGACATTCTGGCAATAGGAAACCCTGTTTTAACACAGACAAGCAATGACGAAATTCTGGCAATAGGAAACCCTGTTTTAAACACAGACATGCAATGACGAAATTCTGGCAATAGGAAACCCTGTTTTAACACAGACATGCAATGACGACATTCTGGCAATAGGAAACCCTGTTTTAACACAGACAAGCAATGACGAAATTCTGGCAATAGGAAAACCCTGTTTTAACACAGACATGCAATGACGACATTCTGGCAATAGGAAACTATGTTTTAACACAGACAAACAATGACGACATTCTGGCAATAGGAAACTATGTTTTAACACAGACATGCAATGACGACATTCTGGCAATAGGAAACCCTGTTTTAACACAGACAAGCAATGACGACATTCTGGCAATAGGAAACCCTGTTTTAACACAGACATGCAATGACGACATTCTGGCAATAGGAAACTATGTTTTAACACAGACAAGCAATGACGACATTCTGGCAATAGGAAAATATGTTTTAACACAGACATGCAATGACGACTATTCTGGCAATAGGAAACTATGTTTTAACACAGACAAGCAATGACGACATTCTGGCAATAGGAAACATTTTTAACACAGACATGCAATGACGTAATTCAGGCAATAGGAACCTAACACAGACAAGCAATGACGAAATTCTGGCAATAGGAAATTAACACAGACAGATATGCAATGACGAAAAGAAATCGGGAAACTGCAGTTTACAAGGACATACACCAAACAAGCACATTAAATGCAATAAATTAATCTTCTGCTAAACGGCATAAAAAATGGAGCAAATTGATAAGCTGAGAAAATAGATGGAAGGATAACAAGATGGATAGTGGTGGAAGGATCAACGATGGATGGAAAATAGATGGGTGAATAATGGATTGTCATTCAACCGACAAGAATCAACCAGTTATGTTAATAAATCAATCAATCAATCAACTAATCTAACCGACTGATAAATTTCCCAAACCATTCATGAATTAATCCTTAAAAATTTACTTCCTTGTTGAGCCCAGAAAAATAAAAGAACGAGTGGTTAGTGAGGAGGGTTTAAAAAAAATGACCTTTCACGTACAAAAAAAAACAAACACAACAAAAAAAAAAACAAACAAGGAGCCATTTCATTCTCGCTCAAACGACAAAAACCGTGTAATTTCCTTGGTCCCTCTTACCCTCTCACCATAACGCTTCTCTCTCTCTCTCCTCTCTCACCCCCTCTCTCTTCTCTCTCTCCCCCTCTCTCTTCTCTCTCCTCTTCTCTCTCTCTTCCCCTCTTCTCCCCTCTCTCCTCTCTCTCTCTAAGGCCGATAAAAAAAAAATGAAATTTTCTTACTCTTTTACCCTTGAATAAAAAAAAGATTTATTCATTCTATTCTTTTCTCCTCCCATCACTTTTTCTCTCTCTCTCTTTCTCCCTCTCTTCTCTTCACTCCTCCGCCCCTCTTCTCTCTCTCTCTCTCCCCTCTCTCCTCTCTCTCTCCAGCCTTTTCCGAAAATCTCCATAAATTACAAAGAGCATTACCTCTAAAATTTCTCTTTTAAACTCCCCCCCCCCCCCCCTCTTCCCCTTCTGTTTCGTACTACTTTCAAATCAGCCTAATCACGAAATGCTGCAAATAACAACTAAAAAAAAACAAAACAACAACAAAAAAATCCCCCAAAAAAGAACGCCAACCACCCCCCTCCCCCCCAAATACTCCACGGGAAAACGACCAAAACAAAAACAAAACCCCCAAAATAAACCAACCAACCAACCAAACAAAATTTCCAATCCATAAAGGCTTCTATTATGGGGAAAAGTCGAGCAAACCGTAAAAAAAACGAAAGAAAAGAAAAATAAACAAACAAAACTTAAGGGGAATTTCGAAGGGGACCAAATTTATAAATTTTACTGTGGAAAAAAGGTCTCCCCGAAATCAGTCTTATATTTTTTTTTAAATCACTTTAAGTCCGGCTGATTTCTTTCGTGAAATTCGGCTGCTCTCCCCGGAACAGGCGCTCGCCCCAAAAGCAGGCCAACCAATTTTTTCCTGTCCCAACTGTATTTGTTTCCCTATTTATGAGTTTTATTTAACAGACTTTTGCCGAGACAACTCTCTTGTTGCCGTGGGGGGGTTTTTTTTACGTGCGCTATCTAATTAGTGTAAAAAACGGGACCTTGATTTCGTCTCGTCCGAAAGATAGGCCCCAGACTAACAAATCATGGCTTGGATGGGGGGGGGGCAAAGTTTCTGGCCCAATCGGGGATCAAAACCACCACACACCACACTTCCGACCCCGAACTTTAATTTTTAGGCAGGTCGTTACCTGTAGATCACCCATCCACCGGAAGAGAGAGAGAGAGAGAGAGAGGGGAGAGAGAGAGAGAGAGAGAGGAAGAGAGAGAGAGAGAGGGGGGGGGGGGGAGGGGGGCCGGGGGAGGAAGAGAGGGGGGTCGGAGAGAGAAAGGAGGGAGAGGCAGAGAGGGGGAGAGAAGGAGGAGAAAGAGAGAGAGGGAGGGGGGGGGGAGGGGGGGGGGGAGAGAAACGGGGGGGGGGGGGGGGGGGGGGGGGGGGGGGGGGGGGGGGGGGGGGGGGGGGGGGGGAGGGGAGGGAGGGGCAAAAAGGGAAAAGCGCAGGGAAGGGGGGAAAGGGGGAAAAGGGGGGAGGGGGGGGGGGGGGTTTTTTGGAAAAAAAGGGAAAAAAAAAAGAGCCCAATCTTGCGCGTATCCCCTTAAAATCAATACTCCTGCGACCATAAATTTTCCCGAGGTTTTTCCCCCCCCCTTTTTTTTCCCCCTTTCTCTTTTTTCATTTTTATTTTTTCCCCCCCCTCCTTTCTTTAAGTTAGCGTATAAAATTTTTGGTGGTCCCCCCTTCCCCTCCCCCTTCCCCCCCTTTCTTTTTTTGGGGGTTTTTTTTTTTTTAATTTTGGTTTTTTTTTCCTCCCCCCCCCCCCTTTTTGTCATATTTTTTTTTTTTTTTTTTCTTTTTCCCCTTTTTTTTTTCTTTTTCTTTT
>CM060335.1:30724161-30726631 GCA_030674155.1 Stramonita haemastoma | reverse complement strand
AAAAACAACAAAAAACAACAAAAAACAAAAAAAATCCCCCAAAAGAACGCCAACCACCCCCTCCCTCCCAAATACTCCAAGGAAACGACAAAAAAAAAAAACCAAACCAAAACATAAACCAACCAACCAACCAACCAAAATTCCAATCCATAAAAGGCTTCTATTATAGGGAAAGTCGAGCAGAGACGTAACAAAACGAAAGAAAAGAAAAACTAAAACAAACAAAACTTAACGGAATTTCGAAGGAGACCAAATTTATAAGATTTTACTGGATAAAGGTACTCCCTGAAATCAGTTATATTTTTTATATCACTTTAAGTCACGGCAGATTTCTGTGCGTGAGATTCGGACTGCTCTCCCCGGAAACACCGCGTCGCCACAAGAACAGCGCCACCCATTTTCCCCCTGTCTTCAAATGTATTTGTTTCCCTATTAAAGTGAGTTTTATTCTACAGAGTTTTGCCAGAGACAACTCTTGTTGCCGTGGGTTCTTTTACGTGCGCTATCTAATTATGTGTAACATACGGGACCTTGATTTATCGTATCATCGAAAGACTAGCACCCAGACTACAAACATGGTCTAATGGATGGGGGGCAAAGTTTCTGGCCCAATTGGGAATCAAACCACCAACACACTACACACTTCCGACCCGAACTATTAGCTTTCACGCAGGTGCTTTACCTGTAGACCACCGATCCACCGAGAGAGAGAGAGGAGAGAGAGAGAGAGAGAGAGAGAGAGAGAGAGAGAAGAGGGAGAGAGAAGAGAGAGGGAGAGGAGATGAGGGGAGGAGAGAGAGAGGAGGGGAGAGAGAGAGAGAGAGAGAGAGAGAGAGGAGAGAGAGAGAGGAGAGAGGAGAGAGGAGAGGGAGAGAGAGAGAGGGTGGAGAGAGAGAGAGGGAGAGAGAGAGGAGGGAGAGAGGAGAGAGAGAGGGAGGGAGAAGAGAGAGAGAGAGGAGGGAGAGAGAAGGAGAGAGAGAGAGAGAGAGAGAGGAGAGAGAGAGAGAGAGAGAGAGAGAGGAGAGGGAGGAGAGGAGAGGGAGAGAGAGAGAGAGAGAGAGAGAGAGAGAGAGAGTGGAAGAAGAGAGAGAGAGAGAGAAGAGGAGGGAGGGGAGCGGGGGGAGGAAAGAGAGGGGGGGCGGACGACAGAGTGATTGAGAAGGGAGAGGGGGGGGGAGAGGCAGAGAGGGGGAGAGAGAAGAGGAGAAAGAGAGAGGGAGGGGGGAGAGAGGGGGCCGGGAAAAGAGAGAGACAGACAGAGAGAGACAGAGACAAGACACACACAGAGAGAGAGAGAGAGAGTAGAGAGAGAGAGAGGAAGAGAGAGAGAGAGAGGAGAGAGAGAGAGGGGAGATTGTTGCAAAAAAAAGGGAGGAAGGAGGGGGGGGGTGGGGAGGGAGGGGAGTGAGAAAGGGGAAGAGAAACCTTAATACTTGCGCGTGATCCTTAAATCAATACTCTGCAGACCATAAATTTTCCTCGAGGTATTTTCTCCTCTTCTTTTTATCCTATTTTTATTTTTCCCCCCTCCTTTCTTTCTAAGTTAGCGTATAATTCTTGGTGGTCCCCCCTTCTCCCTTCCTCCTTTCTTTGTGTCTTATTTTTTGGGGTTCCATTTTGGTTTATTCCCCCCCCCCTCTTTTTGATCATATCTTTTCTTCTCTTCCTTTCTTCTTTCTTTCTTTCTTTCTTTCTCTTCTCTCTCTCTCTCTCTCTTCTCTCTCTCTCTCTCTCTCTCTCTCTCTCTCTCTCTTCTCTCTCTCTCTCTCTCTCTTTTTCTCCTTTTTTAGGTTTCTTTTGTAAGTTAGCGCATAATCTTAGTGTCTTTTTTCTTACTTTCTTTTTTTGTGTTTTTTTCTGTCTTACATTTTGCTTTTTCTTTCTTGCTTGCA
Source organism: Stramonita haemastoma (assembly GCA_030674155.1). NCBI lineage: Eukaryota > Metazoa > Mollusca > Gastropoda > Neogastropoda > Muricidae > Stramonita > Stramonita haemastoma. The sequence goes on along the minus strand of CM060335.1, from coordinate 30,724,739 downwards.
TTCTTTGCTCTGTTTCTCTCTTTTTTTTCCATTGTAAAAAAAAAAATTCTTTCCGAAGTTAGCGTTTACTTTTTGTTCCCTTTTTTGTGAGTTCTATTTTTGTTGTTATGGGTTTTTTGTTTTCTTTCTCTTTCTTTATTTCCTGTCTGTCTTTCCTGGTTCCTTTTCTTTCTTTTTTCTTTCTAATTTATTTTCTTATCGAAGTTAACTAGGAATTTTAAATTCAAAAGTTCTTTCTTTCATGCTCGTTTTTCCTTCTTTTTTTTTTCTTTCTTTCACTCGTAGATCTCGTTCATTTCTTTTTTTCATTCATTCATCCTTTCACTCACTCACTCACTCATACATTGATTATTTTTTTCTTTTCTTTCTTCTTCCTTTCCTTCATCTTTCCATTTCTTTTGTCTTCCTTTCTTATTCTCTCCCCCCCCTTCTTTTCTTCCTTCCTTTCTGTTTTTGTTGACCTTTTTATATACATTCTTTCTTTTGAACATTTTCTTCTTTTTTCCCTCCTTCCATCCTTTCTTCTTTCCCTTTCTTTATTTTTCTCTATTTCTTCCTTCCTTCCTTCCTTCCTTTAT
>CM060335.1:30711661-30719161 GCA_030674155.1 Stramonita haemastoma | reverse complement strand
TCTGTGTCTGTCTGGAGACTTTGTCATAATTATATCGTCTATTGCAACCCCTACAACCCCCATCCCCCCAAAATTTCACAAAGCAGATTCTTAATCAACTTCATTAACACCAGTACTGGTCACAGCAGTATCCGGCATTCAAGTTGGGTACGTTCACGCTTCCACAAAAGGATCCAACAATTTTTTGTTTTATAAATACTGTCTTCTTTCATGCGCAGGTATGCGGTGTTCTGAGTGCATGTGCTCACAAAGGGAACTAGGATTAATTAAACAAAAACTTATTCAAGGGATCATCAAAACCCCCGTTCTCAATCTGCCAGGAGCCACCCAGGCTCGAACCCGTGACTTCATAAGGACTCTACAGCTATGATCCATTTCACAAAACCACTGCACCCACCAGAAAGAGCCAGTGCCAGCCCATAAACCACATTCTGGGGCACTGAAAATGGCCTATATTGCACACAGAAATCTCATCTCTTGGAAAAAAAAAAGGATGCTGTATCATTTTATGTCGACAGCTTATAACCATTTGCGAAACACAGACTCAATAAATAAGAGAGGTTTTCTTCTCTTTTTTTTGTGGGGGTGAAGTCATATTCAGAATTAGAGGCCCACTTGGAGATGAACGTATGAAACCGCACGCTCAAAGGTGTAAAGAGATCTCTTTTTTTCGGCCAGCAAACTGACGGCCTAGCTGATACAATGTGTTGCACATTGCAATAAATATTCTCTTACATCTATGAGTAATAAAACTACAAGAACCTTGGCGTTCGGATCCTGTAACGCTGCAATAAATAAATGAGCTTACGCATTCTACGAATATCTTTGCATAAGATATGGACCTACATTAAAGATAAGGTCATATCACAATGACTACTTAGTGAAATATCGCCATATGAATGCACCGTCATTTTTTAATATTATTATTTCTGCACAATACGTGGGCATATCTTTAGAGATAGAGGCTGTCTGATCAGAGACAAAAGTTCATCTTACATCAAAGATAGCGGTTGTCATATTAGAGATAGATGGGTTTGTTTTTTTTTTATCAGAGATATACGTTGTCTTATATTTGAGATAGACGTTGTTTCATATTAGAGATAGCGATACTTTCATATTATTTTAGAGACATAGGTTGTCTTATATCAGAGACATAGTTTGTCTTATCTTTAAGACAGGCATTCTCTCTTATAAGAGGTTGTCTTGTATTAGAGACAGAAGTTGTTCCAATTCAGAGATAAAGGTGGTCTCACATTAGAGATAGAAGTTGTTTTACACCAGAGATAATGATTGTCTCATTTTAGAGATAAACCTGTCTCATATCAGAGGTTTGCCCGGATTAGACATAACAGTTGTCTCGTATAAGAGAAAGAGGTTGTCCCATATCAGAGGTTGTCCCATATTAAAGACAGAGGTTGTCCCATATTAAAGACTGAAGTCTCATATTAGAGGTTGTCTCATATTTGAGATAAAAAAAAAGTTGTCTAAGATTAGGAGATAGAGGTTGTCTAATATCAGAGGTTGTCTAATATCAGAAGTTGTCCCACTGCAGAGATGAAGTTTATTTGTCTCGTGTTACAAATAGAGGTTGTCTCACATGACAACTGCCGCATGCCCTTTTCGTTCTTTTCCTAGAAATGAGATCATAGGAGAAGAAAAAAAAGAGAGCAGAAAATCAAACATCGCAGAAAAAAAACCTTAATGCATCCTATTTCTAGTGTTTATTTTTGGCATCAAGGATGAATTTAGAAACACCGAAAAGCACATGCTGCCTGCCATAAATCATTTAGTTTTTTTGTTTTGTTTTGTTTTATTTTGTTTTACGCATCCGTCATGATGCCGAGATACAACCACACGCAATGATAAAATCAGAAGATTTTTGTATCAATTCTGGCAGTAAATTCAAAATACGATGATCGTGGTTTAATGAGAATTCATTCCTTTCAAAGAAAAACATGTCTTTCTTTTATCCAATTTCGTCTTTTGTTAATTATTGCCTTTGGTTACAGAAGAGAACTCATTGCAATTGCAATTTAAATAATCTATGTAGTCGTTTACTCTTTGAAAATGACAATTGTATGTTTTTGTAAGTGACAAAGTCAGAGAGAGAGAGAGAGAGAGAGAGAGAGAGAGAGAGAGAGAGAGAGAGAGAGAGAGAGGGGTCTGTGTAGTGTTGTAGATATCGGCACAAAAAACAACAGATAAGCTCAGGACTCTTAGTGTGACAAAATACTATTTTTAAATCATCTATTGTGACAGCTCAACTGCATGTTGGTAACAATATTTCTTTTATAGTCAGAATTCAAAATGCACTGCTACTGTTCCTCAAATATGATGTTGTTACTCCTCAGAAATGTGACAACTATTTTCAAAGGAATCATAGTAATGATATTGACTTTGAAATCGACATTAAAGCTGACAGAAAATTAAAAAACTGAAAGCTTTACAGGAGTGTATAATGCTCTTTTTCAAATATGGATGGGGTTAACAAGGGAAAAAATTAGTTCATCACAAAAAACACCACCCCACACACCCATTTTTTCTCAAACCAGAACCACCACAACCCCCCCTCTCTCTCTCCCACCCCTTGAAAGCAAACCAACCCAAAAAAGGAGGAGATGGGAGGAGACGGGGGGATTTGATTTCCTCCACCTACTCTGACCCAAGAACAAACCAAACAAAAACGCAACACACAAAAAAAAACACAAAACCACCTACCCGTTTAGCACGCTCTTCGCGGGAGAGCGCCAAATCCTTTTTCTTGGCTTTGGCCCCGGACCCTTCCGAGGACCGCTCCCCCTTCCCGAGGGGCTGCGCTCCCGTGTCCGTGTCCGCCTCCACCGTATCCGCATCCGACCCCTGTGACATCACAGCCGCTGCCGCCGACGCCGCTTTAGGGGCCCGCTCGCTGCTGCGGTCCTGGCTGCGGGGTTTGCTGCGTTTGTGCCCCTCGCTACGACTGCCGGACCCCTTGGCTTTCTTTCTGCTGAGCGTGGACTGGATCTCCTGTAGGTCCTCCTCGATGCGCTCATACTCCGTGCCCAGCTGCACGCTGAAGGAGGAAGGCATGGAGGAGGCTTCCAGCTCCGCGGCCGCCGCTGCCTTCATCTTCCGCGACCTGGATTGGAGTTCTTGATGCGCTCCAGCTTCTTCAGCAGGTTGGCGGGTTTGTTGGAGGAGGACATGGTCCGCGACCTCTGGGCCAGCCGCTTGCGCTTCTCCGAGCGCTTGCTCTTCTCCTGCTGCGTGGTGGAGGAGGAGATGGGCGACGGGGATTTGATCTCCTCCACCTGCTCCGAGCCCAGGAGTTTGGAGTCGTCCGCGCTGTCCATTTTGACGTCGTCATTTTTGGCTGGCCCAGGTCGGGTCCTTGGAGGTCCGGGAGGGTGGGGAGGAGGGAGGAGTCCATGCCGCCTTCCCTGCCGGCCGGGGAGGTGCTGTGCATGAAGGGAGCCACGTTGGCCACCGGGATGTTCTTCTGGTACCCCCACGGCCGGTCCAGAGAGTTCCTCCGGATCCCTTCCGGTCGAGGCCTCAACTGCCCCGACCCCTGAGACACGTGACCTTGACCCCCGGAGTCAGAGGACCGGTCAAGGTCGGTCATGGAGCTGCTGAGCCTCCTGCCTAACCCCAAGTCCCCCTTCTCCTGCGAGGCTTCTTCCGTCCCCGGGGCGGCAGTCACCCCGGCGGCTGAAGGGGAAGGGTCTGCAGCAGCAGAAACAGCGGCAGCAGCATTAGCAGCGGGGCCCGTGTTTGCAGCAGCGTCTGCTGGGGAAGGTTTGGGCGCCGCGTCACCACCACCACTACCGCTCTCTGTCTTCTCCGGAGCCGATCCAGCCGACCCCGGAGTTGCGGCGCCACCCACTGAGGATCCTGCTGCAGTGTTGCTGTTCCCAGGCACTGTGGATGAGGAGGAGGAGAGGAGGAGGAGGAGGTGGCTGAGGAGGAAGACACCCCCCCGCTCACGCCCCCGCGGACTAGATTGCTGGGCTGTCTGCTAGAGGACCGAGGCCCCAAGGGGTCTAGTTCTGGGGGGTCGTCATTCTGACCCGAGCCGACGTCAGAGTCCCCCTTTTCCTGAGGGCTGAGGATGGGCATTTTGGGGGAGGAGGGGGGAGGGCTGGCCGAGAACTGACGCATCCTTTGGAAGTCTGCCTTGGCCCCCTGAGGGATCCCGGGGGACCCCCCAGATCCCCCGATGTACTTCTTCAGAGTCTCGTCCTGGTTCACGCGTTCAGGATCATGCGCTTCCGCGACAGGATCTTGCTGCTGGAGGGAGGGGGCGGGGGCGGGGCCGGGGAGGAGGGTTTCGGGGTGGTGGCGGAGGCGACGGTGGGGGAGCTGGGGATGGAGATCGAGAGAGGGGTCAGGAACTCCTCCGAGGAGCTCTTGCCGCCTCCCGCCACGGGCGACTCCTCTTTGGAGTCCCCATCCACCACGATCGTCACCACCTCCCCGCCAGTGTCCTCCTTACTCCTCCCCCTGCTGGCACCACCACACACCACCACCCAGCAGCGCTGACGGGTAACGGCCGCTGGAAAGACGCCCCGTCCCCAGCCACCTCAGCGCTCGGCAGATCCTCCACACTCCGCCCTTCAACGGCACTGCCGCTGTCGGAGCGCGTGGCACTAGGAGGCCGAGACCGACCCGCACTGTTCGACCTAGGGCGAGACTCCACCACCACACTGGGAGAAGACAGGCGCCTGCCGTGAGGAGATTCTTCGGGCTGCCTGCAGCCTGCCACGGCAGAGTCTGACGACGAGGACGATGATGATGATGGCTTGAGAGGGGCAGGAGGGAGCGGGGCCCTGTCGGTAGAAGCGTTAGGAGCTGGGGTGGGGAACTGGGCGGGACTGCTGTGGGCGGGGCTCTTGGTGGAGGCCGGGGTGGTGGGGAGGGGGCTGAAGGGAAAGTGACTACTACTCTTCACCTCTCTCCCTTCCCGCCGCTCTGCGGAGTTTTCCTCTGCTCCTGGCTCAGCGTCAACTCGGGAGTCACCGTCTTCGCCACACCCTGCGGCTGCTGTTCCCGGAGCTTGACGGGTAGGCCTCCAGGGACTCCCTGCTAGCTGCACGTGCAGGCGAGGCACGTGAGAGCGCGGGGTGCTGCTGGTGGGGCCAGGACATGGACAGGCGCTCGTCACCGTGGGTCTCGGGCCCGGGACTGTCATTTTACTTTTCGAGCCTCCTCCTGCTGGAATGGGTTCAGGGCGTCCTGCGCCGGGTAACGTCTCTCCGCCAGGCCGGGTGGACTCGGGTTTGCCGTCCGCGGAGAAGTGGGCTGGCTGGTGGGGGTGCATGTCGTACTGGTGATGCGACGACGGATGCTGCTGAGGCAGACTTCTAGGAGGGTTCTGTTGGTGATGCTGCAACTGCTGGTGCTTGGCTTGCTGCTCCTGCATCGCCTGCATGTGACGCTGCTGCTGCTGCTGTTGATGGTGATGATGCAGTTGCTGCTGTTGCTTTTGTTGCTGACGTTGCAGCGCTTGCTGTTGTTGTTGTTGCTGGTAGTGAGCGTGCTGATGCTGATGCTGTTTGCTGCTGTTGCAGGTCAAACTTGTGTTGCGCGTAGTGTTGCGGAGCCTGAGCCACGACAGCGGCATGCTGGCCAGCCATCTGCTCGGCACCTGCACGACTGCTGCTGCTGCTGCTGCAGGAGGAAGAAGAGGTGAGGTGGGGGTGGGTCCTGTGAGTGGAGGTGACGGACTTGGCGGCGGCGGGGTAAGCCGGCTGCTGCTGCTGATGGCGCTGGAACTGCTGTCGCTGCTGCTGCATCACGCGGTGCATCTGCTCCTCCGTCATCCCCACACGCGGCACTGCGTCCCTGTACCCGCTACCCGCGCTGTCTCTCCTGGGAGGGTAGGCCCCCGCCTGCTGCTGCTGCTGCTGAGCGTGTCGCGGCTTCATCTGGCTCTGCAAGGGGTCAGGCCGCATGGCTCCGTGCTGCACGCGCTCCACTTGCGAGTGCAGGGACGACAGAGGGGCGGACCCCCCTTTGACCATCTTGGAGACCAGGGAGGGGCTGCACTCTTCCACCTTGCCCTCGAAGCTCATCTCGATGCCGTGAGAGCGAGGAGGAACTACCCCTCCACCGCCGCTCGCGCTTCGAGCGTGGGTCCGGTCTGCCCCCATAGGGTAGGACGAGGCCGCGTGGGGGACTTTGGGGGGCATGTGGGGCACCTGTCCTTGCCCGGCCATCTCCGGCAGGTAGGGGGCGGGGGCCATGCCTGCCGGGTGGGGGTACCCGTGATGGGGCACCTGGCTGGTGGGGACCCCCATCACCCCGTCCTTCTTCAAGGCAGCAGACCCCGCGACGCTGCTTTTCACCGGCGCCTGGCCAAGACTAGGTGGCCACTCCGCTGCGGCGCTTCTCTCAGAAGACGGGTACCGACTGTGGTAAGCCTCGGCGGTCACTTTGCCGGGTACCACCACTCAGGTGCCGCGGACAGTTCGTGGCGAGGTTTCTTCAGCGCTGAATGCATCATCTCCCCGTGTTCGCCGAATATTCCAGGACTCACTTCTCCAGCAGACCGTTTACGGGCCTTCACGGACAAGTCTAAGGGGGCGTCCCGGGACGCGCCGGCTCGGGCCGGGATAGATCCAGGGGCACGCCACTCGTGCTCCCAGGAGCCTTGCTTCCAGAGTCTGTCTTGGCTTCGGGCCCGGTCGGGGCGGAGGCCGCTTTGACAGCGGGGGTTCCCAGTTGTATAGAACCCTTCCCCAGCACTGACGGGGGCGCCAACCCCGCGCTGTTGCTTCCCATCATGCCTGACGTCACGTGACGGGAACCGCTTCCGCCGGGAGGGGGAGCCACCGCCTCCCCCATGTGCTGCACTCTAGGCTCCCCAGTCTGTATAGACCCTACCGGCGGCTGCGCGCGCATCATGGCACGACTTCCCCCGGAGTCCCCGCCGCCGCCGCTCACGTGCTTGCTGACGTCAGAGGTCATGGCGCGAGGCATGACCGAGCCTGCAGAGGAGGCCGCCACCCAGCGGCTGTACTCCGCGGAGGGGGAGGGGGGCGCGTGGGTGTGGGTGGAGTGGCCGTGAGGGTGGACGTGCTGGGGGTAGCGGGTAGGGTCCTTGGCTCCCGGGGACAGCATGGGGTGGGTGGCCGAGTGACCCGCATGACTTGCCGGGTGGCTGGCGTGCGGGGAGGGCAGGGAGGGGTGGCCGGCGGCGGCAACGTGAGGACCCGGGTGGACCTGGGGGCTGCCCGGCCCGTACCCCGCCACGCCACCCCGGGTGGACGTCATGCTCCGGCTCCCTTGCGGCTGGGGCTGGGGCACGGCGTGGGGGTGGTGGGGGTGCTGCAACGGCTGACCGTGCGGGTGGCTGGCGCTGGGCGCCGCCTTGGGAGCCGCGTGCAGGGCGCTCATGTGAGCCGCCGCCGCCGCGCCGTGCGAGTACGCTTCCTGGCTCTTCTGCTGCTGCTGCTGCTGCATCTGCTGTTGCTGCAGATGGTGCTGTTGTTGCTGTTGTTGATGGTGGTGATGTTGGGC
>CM060335.1:30694161-30701661 GCA_030674155.1 Stramonita haemastoma | reverse complement strand
CACACACAACACACACACACACACACATGCACACCCAAACCAACACACACACACACACACACACATACAATCTCTACCTTTCGGCAAAACAAGCGACAAAGGCGCGCTGACAGCATGCACGCACGCAGCATGCACGCACACACACACACACACATCTCTCTCTCTCTCCTCTCTCTCTCTCTCTCTCTCTTCTCTCCTCTCTCTCTCTCTCTCTCTTTCCTTCGGTCATGAAAACAGTTTTAACACCATTATTTAAACGCACACACACACAACACACACACACACAACACACACACACACACACACACACACACACACACACACAACTATCTCTTCCAATCAGTCACGAAAGCGTAGTTAGGACAATTATTCACACAACAACACACACACACACACACACACACACACACACACACACACACACACACAGTCACACCACCAGCACACACACACACACACAAACACACACAATCTTTTGCATCGGTCACGACAACACCATATCCACACATGTCCAAAGCAACAATCAAATATTACAAACCAAAGAAAAAACAACAACAAAACAAACAGAAAAACAAAAGAAAAGTATAAAAGACACACATAACAGAAAAAAATAACAACTAGACAGAAACAGATGAAGTAGATAAAAGCTCCCAATGCAAAAAAAAAGAAGAAAAGATCAGAAACGATTCCTAATCTGAAAATGAAACTGAAAAGAAAGAAAGAAACAAAAAGAAACTAAGCAAACAAACCTCGTCCATCATACAATCTCGTCATGGGCACCCCTACATGGTGCATACGCTCTCTGTGAAACTTTTTTTTTTTAAACTGTAAAACACTGCACCCAGTAATCAGTCAGCAGCGTTTGTATGGTGCCAGAATTTGTTCGTATGGTGCCAGCATTTATTTGTATGGGGTCTGCAACTGTTTGTTGCATCAGCAGTTGTTTGTAAGAACGTTTGTATGGTGCACAGATTTGTTTGTATGGGGTCAGCATTTGTTTGTGCAGTGTCATTAAATGTTTGTTTTATGGCAGTTGTTTGTGTAGTACGGCATAGACGTTTGTTGTGCGATTGGTTTCGTAGGGTCATTATTTGTAATGGTATTACCACGTGTTTGTATGGTATTAGTTTGTATGGGTGATTCAGCATTTGTTTGTAAGGTATTACCACTGTTATGTTTATCTATGGCCTGTTTGTATGGTGGTCAGCTTTGTTTGCAACACATGTTTGATGGACTGTTTGTATGTGGTCACATTTTGGTTTTTTAGGTATTAACACATGTGTGTATGGGCTGTATGGTATCTAGCACTTGGTTGTATGGTATCAGCGTTTCTTTGCGTGACATCAGCATTTGCTTGTAAATTATTAACATATGTTTGTATAGACTGTTTCTATGGTATCATAGCCACTGTTTGTATGGTATCATAGCCACTGTTTGTATGGTATCATTAGCCACTGTTTGTATGGTATCATAGCCACTGTTTGTATGGTATCATAGCCACTGTTTGTATGGTATCATAGCCACTGTTTGTATGGTATCATAGCCCTGTGTGTATGGTATCATAGCCACTGTGTGTATGGTATCATAGCCACTGTTTGTATGGTATCATAGCCACTGTGTGTATGGTATCATAGCCACTGTTTGTATGGTATCATAGCCCTGTATGGTATCATAGCCACTGTTTGTATGGTATCATAGCCACTGTATGGTATCATAGCCACTGTTTGTATGGTATCATAGCCCTGTATGGTATCATAGCCACTGTTTGTATGGTATCATAGCCACTGTTTGTATGGTATCATAACCACTGTATGGTATCATAGCCACTGTATGGTATCATAGCCACTGTGTGTATGGTATCATAGCCTCTGTTTGTATGGTATCATAGCCACTGTTTGGTATCATAGCCACTGTGTGTATGGTATCATAGCCACTGTGTGTATGGTATCATAGCCACTGTGTGTATGGTATCATAGCCCCTGTATGGTATCATAGCCACTGTTTGTATGGTATCATAGCCAGTGTTTGTATGGTATCATAGCCCCTGTATGGTATCATAGCCACTGTGTGTATGGTATCATAGCCACTGTATGGTATAGCCACTGTTTGTATGGTATAGCCACTGTTTGTATGGTATCATAGCCACTGTTTGTATGGTATCATAGCCACTGTATGGTATCATAGCCACTGTATGGTATCATAGCCACTGCTTGTATGGTATCATAGCCAGTGTTTGTATGGTATCATAGCCACTGTATGGTATCATAGCCACTGTTTGTATGGTATCATAGCCACTGTATGGCATCATAGCCACTGTTTGTATGGTATCATAGCCACTGTATGGTATCATAGCCACTGTTTGTATGGTATCATAGCCCTGTTATGGTATCATAGCCACTGTATGGTATCATAGCCACTGTTTGTATGGTATCATAGCCACTGTATGGTATCATAGCCACTGTATGGTATCATAGCCACTGTTTGTATGGTATCATAGCCACTGTATGGTATCATAGCCACTGTATGGTATCATAGCCACTGTATGGTATCATCGCCACTGTTTGTATGGTATCATAGCCACTGTATGGTATCATAGCCACTGTATGGTATCATAGCCACTGTATGGTATCATAGCCCCTGTATGGTATCATAGCCCTGTATGGTATCATAGCCACTGTTTGGATGGTATCTGCAATTGTCTGGATGGTCCACACGTTCATTGCTACATGTCAGCACTATGTCAATCATTGCTGAGGTGCTAAATGATGGGGCCAGAGCTGCAGTGTAGCAGCAACAGCACTAAAAGCAGCAACTGCTGTAACAGCAGCAACAGCCATAACAGCAGCAGTAGGCAACAGCAGCAGCAGAAGTAGCAGCAGCAGCAGCAGCAGTAGTAGTAGTAGTAGTTGTAGTGGGTTAGTAGTAGTAGTAGTAGAAAAGTGAAAGTAATTAGTGACCATAACAACAGCGACACTTTACAGTAAAAAAACAACAACAAACATACATGTGGTAATAGCAGAAGCCGCAGCAGTGCAGCCAGTAGTGCAGCGACAATGGCAGTTCCAGGAGTACTACTGGAGAAACGAAGGCCATTTAAAATGCATTTCGATTACTATTGCACCATACTGATTTGTATTGTTAAGTATTCTAGTAAGCTGCGTTGTTTCGCATTCACAGCATTGTACTGAACTGTACAGTATTGTGTTGTACAGTGATGAAATTATGTAGTTAGCAGCTGAAGCTACAGTTCCAGGGTAGAATAACGGCCAAGTAAGGGGTGCCAACCTCTCTGCTTCTGTTAGATGTCTGTTCCAATACTGGCTTTCTTTCCCTGTCATTTTGCAGGCGGTACCGAAGTCAGAGAGCCGACGTCAGAGATAGCTGAAAGTCAGAGATCGCTGAAAGTCAGAGATAGCTGAAAGTCAGAGACAGCTGATGTCAGAGACAGCTGATGTCAGAGACAGCTGATGTCAGAGATAGCTGATGTCAGAGACAGCTGATGTCAGAGACAGCTGATGTCAGAGATAGCTGATGTCAGAGACAGCTGATGTCAGAGATAGCTGATGTCAGAGATAGCTGAAGTCAGAGATAGCTGAAGTCAGAGATAGCTGAAGTCAGAGATAGCTGAAAGTAAAGTCAGAGATAGCTGATGTCAGAGATAGCTGAAAGTCAGAGATAGCTGATGTCAGAGATAGCTGAAAGTCAGAGATAGCTGATGTCAGAGATAGCTGATGTCAGAGATAGCTGATGTCAAAGATAGCTGAAAGTCAGAGATAGCTGAAAGTCAGAGATAGCTGAAAGTCAGAGATAGCTGATGTCAGAGATAGCTGAAAGTCAGAGATAGCTGATGTCAGAGATAGCTGATGTCAGAGATAGCTGATGTCAAAGATAGCTGAAAGTCAGAGATAGCTGAAAGTCAGAGATAGCTGAAAGTCAGAGATAGCTGATGTCAAAGATAGCTGAAAGTCAGAGATAGCTGAAAGTCAGAGACAGCTGATGTCAGAGACAGCTGATGTCAGAGACAGCTGATGTCAGAGATAGCTGATGTCAGAGATAGCTGATGTCAGAGACAGCTGATGTCAGAGATAGCTGATGTCAGAGATAGCTGATGTCAGAGACAGCTGATGTCAGAGACAGCTGATGTCAGAGATAGCTGATGTCAGAGACAGCTGATGTCAGAGATAGCTGATGTCAGAGACAGCTGAAGTCAGAGATGGCTGAAAGTCAGAGACAGCTGAAGTCAGAGACAGCTGAAGTCAGAGACAGCTGAAGTCAGAGACAGCTGAAAGTCAGAGACAGCTGAAGTCAGAGATGGCTGAAAGTCAGAGACGGCTGAAGTCAGAGACAGCTGAAGTCAGAGACAGCTGAAGTCAGAGACGGCTGAAAGTCAGAGACAGCTGAAAGTCAGAGACAGCTGAAATTCAGAGACAGCTGAAAGTCAGAGACAGCTGAAGTCAGAGACAGCTGAAAGTCAGAGACAGCTGAAAGTCAGAGACAGCTGAAAGTCAGAGACAGCTGAAAGTCAGAGATAGCCGATGTCAGAGACAGCTGAAAGTCAGAGACAGCTGAAAGTCAGAGATAGCTGATGTCAGAGACAGCTGAAAGTCAGAGACAGCTGAAAGTCAGAGATAGCTGATGTCAGAGACAGCTGAAGTCAGAGATGGCTGTCTTCTCACAGTGTTTGGCATGCACCTAACGCCATTATATATATATATATATATATATATATATATATATATATATATATATATATATATATATATATATATATATATATATTGGTTGGTTGGTTGGTTGGTTGGTTGGTTGGTTGGTTGGTTGGTTAATAAACCATCCCGAGGAAGGTGTAAGCCAAATTATCGGGAAAGTTTGCATGTACTTGTTGATGTCTCTTTTGTTGGCATGATTCTCTCTGTCTCTCTCTCTCTCTCTCTCTCTTCTCTCTCTCTCTCTCTCTCTCTCTCTCTCTCTCTCTCTCTTCTCTCTCTCTCTCTCTCTTCTCCACACACACACACACACACACACACACACACACACACAATATATATATATATATATATATATATATATATATATATATATATATATATATATATATATATATAAATAAAATTTTTTATATGTATATAATGCATTTATAAGCTTTGTATAATCCTATAACTATATACATTTATAATAGGATTACCAGTGTCCCATTTCATCCAAAACCACATACATCTAAACTATAATTCAAAAGTCGAGCTCTAACTGGCAAGAAAGCCTGAGAGAGGATATTTTCTGTGTTCTATGAATCATACATGTATGTATACATTCATCATTATTCAAAGCACAGGTCTCCCACGTCACTGCGGGCCACTTAACAATTAACATCTTACATTTTCAAGTCGGATCATGTCACTTAAACCACAGCCACGTTATGCATGTGCGACCCTCATGAATATTCAACGAAAGAGGCTTAGGAGCATGAATATTCATCAGAAATTAAGTCAGTGTCAGGGAGAGACAGACGAGGAAGGAGAGAGAGGGGGGGAAGGGGGAGGGGGAGGGAGGGAGGAGGGGGGAAGAGAGAGACAGGGAGGGAGGGAGAGGGAGGAGAGAGGGGGGAGGGAGGGGAGGGAAAGAGAGAGAGAGAGAGAGAGAGAGGGGAGGAGAGAGGAGAGAGAGAGAGAGAGAGAGAGAGAGAGAGGAGAGAGAGAGAGAGAGATGAGGGGGAGAAGAGAGAGGAGAGAGAGAGAGGAGAGAGAAGAGAGGAGAGAAGAGAGGAGAGAGAGAGAGAGAAGAGGCCGACAGAGACGTAATGACAACAGACACTGAGACAGACAGACACGACAGTGACAGTACAGACAGACACTGCATACAGAAACAGGCACAGAAGACAGTAGAGAGACAGTGACAGACAGACAAACACACATGTATACAAAAACAGACACAGAGTAAAAAAGAGATCAACTTTCTTACGTTGATTTCAAGCTTTCATTAATTTATAAATCATTTGCTTTCTTCGTTTCTTACTTTGCTTGTTTTTTCTTGGTTAGTTGTCTCGGTTTGTTTTGCTCTTAATTTCACATCGACGACACGCATAATACAGACAGTTTCTCTTCTTTTTGTACGGTCCATCCACATGATCGTCTGTAGACGCAGTCGTTTCGTTTCATATATTAATTCATGACTGTAAACAGATGTGGTCTAGACAAGATTGTTTCCAATAACACACTTATCAAAATTGATGATTATTATCGCTGTATTGTATTACGTCCTGTCTTGTTTTCGTCTATGATCTGTCTCTGTCTGTCTGTCTGTTTATTTGTCTCCTTCACACACACACACACACACACACACACACACACAGAACATCTTGCGCACACGTTAAAAACCCATTCAGCATTTGGAAGAGTACGGCACTGCGTGCGGTGGGAAGGATAACAAAATTTACAAAACTGCACACACATGGTGACTGGATGTAAAAAGCACACGAGTGCTTATTCCATTTTTCTCCACATCACACACACACACACACACACACACACACACACACACACACACCACACACACACACGCACGCGCGCGCGCGCGCGCGCGCGCGCGCCACAAAACACACACACAGCACACACACATACACCCACCACCACATCACCACCCACCCACCCCACACCTTTTACACACAACACAACACTACACACACACATCACAACCCACACACACATACACCCACCCACCAACAAACACACCCACACTACTCACACCCCCCCCCCCCCCCACACACACACACACACACAAACACAACACAAACACACAACACAACACAACACAACACAACACAACACAACACACAAGTGGACAGACACATAAGAGAAAGGGTAATATAAGCCACAGCTACAACGGTCGTTACCCCCAAGCGTGATATCTGGGCCTCTTGACATGGCCATGCATCAAACACAGACTCATCCATAATCCGCCACTGATCAAACACACACACGCACGCACGCACGCACGCACACACACACACATATACACACAGATACAGACACACACAACACACTTTTACACACACACACACACACACTCACACACACACACACACACACACACACACACACACACACACACACACACACACCACATCACACTACTCACACACACAGACAGACAGACAGACAGGACAGAGAGAGAGAGAGAGAGAGAGAGAGAGAGAGAGAGAGGAGAGAGAGAGGAGAGAGAGAGAGGAGAGGAGAAGAGAGAGAGAGAGAGAGAGAGATTACCACAGGTTACATTATTTACTGATTTATTTATTCTTTTATTTGGAGGATAATGGCATAAGCACCTGTATACTTTTTTTTTTTACATCCAGTCCCCGTGTGTATAAATTTTGTCAATTTTGTCATCCGTTCCCACCGGCACACAATGGCCTACTCTTCCGAAAAGCGGAACGGGTTTTAACAATGTGCACGAGATGTTCTGCGTGCGTTCGCACATGGGACCTCGGTTTATAGTCTCATTCAG
>CM060335.1:30686661-30689161 GCA_030674155.1 Stramonita haemastoma | reverse complement strand
AAAAAAAAATCGTATTGTAGTAAAATATATTCCACTTCCTTGACTGAAATGCACAGACAGAAACAAACAGACGTATCACACAAACACTACAACACACACACACACACACACACACACACACACACACACACACACACACACACACACCACACACACCACAACACACACACACACACACACACACAGATAAAACAGACCAAAAACAGACATAACAGAAGCCCAAAAACAGAACCTACAACAAACCATCTTCACCACTGTAGTAGTATGTCCCCTGTCATCCTTTCCCACCACGCCCAGTCTACCCCAATACCCCCCCCCCTCCTCCCTAAATCTACCTACTCCCCATTTTTCCTCTAACAATGCTCACCCCCCCCCCTCCCCTCCTTCTCATCTCTACTCCCCTTCCCCACCTCCCCCCAAATCTCCTTTCCCTTCCAATTTCACCACTGCAGTAAAACCAGAAGCAATCACCGACTAGTGTGAGTGATGGGAGGGGGACAGACATCAGTGGGCGGTGGGTGTAAGCTGGCTACTGCAGAAGCAGCAGCAGCAGCAGCAGAGAAAGGAACCCCCCCCCACATACGGCCCCAACAGGGCAGCCAACATCCCTCCTCCCCTACTCCTAGCCTCCTCCTCCTCCTCTTCCTTCTCTTCCCTGCCTCTGTTCAGCCATGGTGAGTGAAGAAAGACCGTGCACAGAGAGAGAGATGGGGGGAAGGGAGAGAGAGAGAGAGAGAGAGAAGAGAGGAGAGAGAGAGAGAGAGAGAGAGAGAGAGAGAGAGAGAGAAGAGAGAGAGAGAGAGACAGACAGAGACAGACAGAGCAGACAGACAGAAGACAGAGACAGACAGACAACTGATGGATGAAGAAAGACGCCACAGAGACAGACAGACAGACAGACAGAGAGACATAGACAGACAGAGACAACAGACAGACAGAAGACAGACAGACAGACAGACAGACAGACAGAGAGCTCACAGTGGATGAAGAAAGACGGTCCAGCAGCCGGCCGGATCGATAGCTTTTCCATCATCACCACTGCCCTCTTTTATAGCTACTGGGCTGCTTTTCTTTTTTTATTTTTTTTTTATTTCTGGGCCTAGCAATGCGTGTGAGTGTGATGGCACCCATCTATATTCATGATCAGGTTAACCTAATTCCTACTTGCAGCGTCTTCCTTGCATTTAGTGAGTGTTGTTTGGGAGGAGAGAGGGGGGGGGGGGGGGGGTTCTCTCTCCTTCTTTGTGTGTTGTTTCTTTGTTTTTTTTTGCTAGCTCCCTGATTGGAGGGCACAGAGAACAACGCTACAAGATGGGAGAATTTCATTCCCAGCTGGGTTAGAGAGAGAGAGAGAGAGAGAGAGAGAGAGAGAGAGAGAGAGAGAGAGAGAGAGAGAGACAGACAGACAGACAGACAGAGAGACAGAAGACAGACAGACAGACAGACAGACAGATGAGAGAGATCCTGCTTGCAGATAAAACCTGTTTGTGTTGATGGACTTTTTTTTTCCTAAAAGCCGTCAGTTTGAAACCTTTTAGCATGAGTGACTTTAAAATAGCCTTTGATTTTTACTGATGAAGACCTATTTACTGTGGTTTATACTGCTATCAAAATGTTAAAGGTTTAAAAAACATACTGATATATGACTGTCACCTCCTGAGGGTAATGTTGTTTTGCTTTGATGCATGTTAAAATTTCATTAACTGTGACATTGGAGTATAGCAAGGTGATGTTTGCCACCCCTTTCTCTTTGAGACACAAAAAAGAACATTAGGCAAGGAAACAAACAAAAATACACTCTGAACCTAGTTTTAAAAAAATGTCTGACAAGACAGACAGATTATTAGTTATAACACTTAAAACCCTCAAGCACAAATATAAACCAGCATAGTAGAAGTCATAAGATTCTAACAACATTAATATAATGCAAAGTTGTGCGATTCAACAACTTTAATTTTATAAAACGGGGGGTAAAGAAGCCGCAATTTCAGCCCTAGAGTTTCATCAGATCAGAAAAGGAAGGCTCAGATATCAAGTTTCATTTCCATAAAAGCATCTGTTGCCTAGGGTTATGCTGGTCTTATCGCTTTCTCCATCTCATCTTCTCATCTGTTGGCATGAGACAAGAGAGAAAGATGACAGCGGCGGTGATGTCCTAGTTTAATAATGTTGTCAGATGCAAATGCAGAACTTTCTTTTCTCTTTTTCTACAACTGAATTGCAGACACTGGAAAATGAGTCTGATCAGAATCTACAGAACTTTCTCTCTCTGTGCTGTCCACAAAAAGGGCACGTTTCCTGTTTCAGTCTGTCAGCCTATCTATCTGCCTGTCTGCTTGCCTGCCTGTCCATCTTCTGTCTGTGTCAGTCGGTCTGTTTCTCTCTCTGTCTCTATCTTGTCTCTCGTCTCTGCTTAACAGGAAAAAATTGGCCTACCCCCCTCTCTATCTCTCTCAATCACACACGCGCGCACATACACACACACACCACAATGCATGAA
>CM060335.1:30676661-30681661 GCA_030674155.1 Stramonita haemastoma | reverse complement strand
GTGTGGTGCGAGTGCATTTTAGTGTACTTTACACTTATGTAGGTTATCACACAATGTGGAAGCCATGATGAAGATGAAGATGAAAATGATGGTGGTGATGATGACGATGATGATGATGATGGTGTGATGATTTCTTACCTTTAGTGGAGCCAGTTGTATCACTCTACCTACCTACCTATCTCATGAATTTGATGAGATATAAGGCCAAAAGCGAGACAGGGTCTGGTTAAAGCTTTACTGTCCTCTACATTTCAACATGGAGTTTGTCCTCATGGCTGGCTCTCTCGATACATCACTCTATATTTTTAACCACTGAAATAAAAAAAGCTGTTAACCAATGATTCTGCGCACTCTCCTCTCTCTCTCTCTCTCTCTCTCTCTCCTCTCTCTCTCTCTCTCTCTCTCTCTCTCCCTCTCCCCCCCCCCCCTCTCTCTCTCTGGGAAAAAAAAGCACGTATCATGATCATCAAGCCTGTGTGGAGTTATCGCTCAATCTCTCCCTACAGGAAAGAAAAGGGGGAAATGTACATAACTGTAAACACTTCCCTCTCCTCTCCTATAACATCTTCTCCTCCACTTCTTCCATCTAGCTATCTATGGTTACTCCTACGCTCACCCCCCCCCCCCCCCCCCCCCTTTCCTTCTTATGCCTCTTCATCCATATTCCTCCCTCCTCCCTTCCTTCTATCCCAATCCTTTCACCATCTTCTCCCCCCCCCCTCCCTCTCCACCTCAACCTCCTCTCCCCCCCCCCCCCCCTCCTTCCCTTGCCGTGAGCTGATTGCTTTTCCCCTTTCAATCAAGCCCCTACAGGGTGGAACGTAACACAAGGCATGTGCTGTCGATCCCCATCGAATGCAATTTAGCCACTGGCTGTATTGATCGCTGAGCACCTCCCCCCCCCTACTTCTTTCTCTCTCTCTCTCTCTCTCTCTCTCTCTCTCTCTCTCTCTCTCTCTCTCTCTCTCTCTCTCTCTCTCTCTCTCTCTCTCTCTGTGGTTAACTGTGGTTGGACACACACACACACATACACACACACACACACACACACACACACACACACACACACACACACACACACACACTCTCTCTCTCTCTCTCTCTCTCTCTCTGTTTTATTTTGATTGGTTGGTTTTCTTGTTTTTTATATTTGATTTTTTTTCTCTTTTTGGTTTATTTGTTTGTTTCTTTTTATTTCTACCATGATTATAATCCCTGATAAGGAAGGGATTGGATGTAAAAAAAAAAAAAAAAAAGAAAAAAAGACAACAGTGCTTATTCATTATCCTGAAATAAAAAGAATTTGATCTGATCTGATCTGATTTGACTCTCTCTGTCTCTGTCCTCTCTCTCTTGGCTGGTTTTTCATGAGTTACACTTGACCTCAATTTGTTTCACCCCCCCCCCCCTTCCCCCTGCTGTTTTTCTTTCAGTTTTCATTATAATGAAACCTCACTGATGCCCGTGACTCCAATTCTGGCTACACTATCATTTACATGTATTTGAGAACGACACCCAATCAGATTGCTAGATGTCTTGTTCATAATAATAATAATAACATATCACTCCCAAGATTACAACCACTACGATTTTGTTTCTGAAACTATGTACACAGCAAGAACGCATGATTGACAAGCTCCTTGCCTTGACTAATTACGTTCCAATTTCCCATCTAGCGTGATCAATCAAACATGATATTCCCTGTCTAAATGTCTTGTGTCCAAAGTCTTGCTTCCAAGTCCTGGGTAATGGTGTTTATGCTTCTCTCCATTATCTTGTTGTTGTTGTTTGTTGTTCATCCAGTTTTTAGCCTGATCTGACTTCATCCTTGATATTGATAACATAGTCCATCTGTCAATATTCAATCAGTCTAAGATTTAAGATCTAAGGGTTTGTTGTTGTTGTTTGTTTGTTTGTTATTGTTTTTTGTTGTTTTGTTGTTGTTGTTGTTTTTGGGTGGTGGTGGTGGTGAAGTGATTGGTTCAGTTTTCCAATGCGCATGTTGTTGCCTGTCTACAGTCTGAATTCGAAGTCATCAATACTTGACAATGCTTCGGTTTGCTGGTTATTGTTAATCCTTGTGTTTGAGAGTGGTATTTGGTTACTGTTAGTCGAAGTGCTGTTGTTGCCATTGGGTGTTCCCCAGCTTAACACCCTGGGGATCACTCAGAAATGCACTCTGTCTCACTCATCCTACTAGACACTAGAAGAAGAAAGAGAAGTTTGCATTAAGCAGTGTGGCTGTTTTCTAAGCAGCTCACCATATATATAAAACCACATTCCGACTCCAAATAACAGCGAATGCATTAGGCCTGTACTTTAAAGTTTTGAAATAAGAAAAGTCAACTGACATTTCTTTTTTTCTTTTGACTGATATCAACGTTACCTTTTTTATCTCAATTTTTTGATGGCGTTGTCTTTTAATGACTTTGAACTTTTCTTCTAACACAAATGACTATTATCTGGGTTGTTTGGGGGATTTTTTTTTAATGGCTTTGAACTAATCTTGCGAAAGCGTGCAAAGTATCAAGACTGGGTAAATAAAAAGAAAAATCGCCCCCAGAGCTCTGCTTGCGTCAATGGCAAGAAATCGATCGGGTCACTCATTTTGCCATGACAAATAAGTTTGTGCGCACTGTACTAGACCACAAGGTATTCATTACATGGGATAGGAATGCTAGGATGATGACCAGGAGAAAAGAAATGAAACAATGCAAACACAAAATAATACAGGGGGGAATAAAGGAGAAACATTTACACACACACGCCACGCACGCACACACTTCCATGCACACACGCACTGACGCACGCACGCGCAGACTGGCAGGCAGACACATAAACACACAGCTCTCTGTCTGTCTGTCTGTCTGTCTGTCTTCTGTCTGTCTCTCACAAACACACACACAAGACACACACACAACACACACACACAAGCCCAAAAACACAACACACACACACCACACACACAAACACACCATAACACAACCACAAACAACTAACAACAAAAACACAAAACAAGAGAAGACAACAGAACACAAGCAATAAACAAAGGAGAGAGAGAGAGAGAGAGAGAGAGAGAGAGAGAGAGAGAGAGAGAAGAGAGAGAGAGAGAGAGAGAGAGAGAGAGAGAGAGAGAGAGAGAGATAGAGAGAAGAGAGACAGAGACAGAGAGACAGAGAGACAGAGGACAGAGAAGAGACAGAGACAGACAGAGGAGAGAGAGGAGAGAGAGAGAGGAGAGAGAGAGAGAGAGAGAGAGAGAAGAAGAAGAAGAGAGAAGAAGACAGACAGAAGACAGAGACAGAAACAGAGAGAGAGAGAGGGGGTGGGCAGGCATAGAACTGGAAGGACAATAGCCCCAAAGGCAGGCAGCAGGCAGGCAGGCCCGGCAGTAGGCAGCAGGGTTTCTGTTTCAAAGCAGGTAAACACAGTCCACCAAGCGGATGAACAGCTCCGGACAACAAAAGGAATTATCGCCCATATTTTTTTTTTCTCTCTTATTCCTTTCACGCCAGCTCAGCAAGAACTTTTCGGGCTGGAAATGAATGGACCGAGACTAAAGTCGAGAGCAGAACTGGACAGAACAAAAGACGACTACAGTGGGAACAGAAAGCTCTGTATTGAGAAACTTTTTTTTTTAACCAGCATGCGTGTTCAGAGATGTGTATGTGTGTGTTTATACATGTATGTTAAAAAATGCATGTGAGTGTGGGTGTGCAGGCTTATGTGCGCATGCGCACATGCGAGATTGGGCGCGCGTGTGTTCGCGCACATATACGCAGGTACACACACATATACACATATAAACCACTACACTATATACTTACTAGTGCTACACACTGCATTACACTATATGATAGTATATTACACTGCACTGCACTGCACTGCACTACACCACACACCCACACCCACACACACACACTTCGACATCAGATCCTGAACCCACAAAAGCTAACAATAAATCAATAAATAATAATAATATACCATTCCCTCTGTGGATTATCTCCAATCCTATCAACCTGTCCCTCAAAGAAAGATTCCCACAGGCTCAGCCCATTCTTCTTACAAACACTCCCAAAGATGACGAAGATGAAAGCGATTACCACAACCATCTCATCGGCCGCAGTGTGCATACAAAAGCCATACTGTTTGCGCAGAGAATATTGCAATGCAGCTCGTCTTTAGCTAAATGATATCACAGAAGGCTTCTGTTTCGTGTAGGTCAATGCCTGATGCATTCCTGCTGCCAGCCAAATACTGTTAACATGTGTACTGCCTTATCAATGTATGCTTCAATGCCTCAAACCTTTAGTTTTCAATGCCTGCAAAATACAGTTTCACAATCTGAAGTTTAATATAATGCCTGCTATTTATACAATTTCATAGTGTCAAACTTTTCAATGCCTGCTAAAATACAGCTTCAATGTCTCAAGCATTTTCAATGGCTGCAAAAAAAACAACAACAAACCAAAAAGCCTTTTTGATGCATGCTATTCATACAGTTTCAATGCGTTAAACTTTCAATGTCTGCTATTCATACAGTGTTAATTTTAAACCTTTTAATTCAATGCCTGCTATTCACAGGGTCTTAGCCTTTTTAATTGCTGTAAAATAGTTTCCATGTCCCAACCTTTTCGATGCCTGCTCCATGACCAAAGCCTTATTAATGCCTGCCGAATACAGTGTCACTGCCTGTGAAAACCTTACCGTCTTTCCTGCTAAGAATAATCCATACTATAGGCTACAGGTAACATTCCCTTTCCAAAAGCATGTCATAAGATTCAAGTTCTGTTGGAGGCTCCACAGCTGTCAGTTTCCCCCGCTTTTCAGCTACTCTCAACTGCCATCCATTTCACCCACCCAGCCCAGCCCAGCTGGGGCCAGCTGGTGCTAATTATAGCAGGAACTGACCACACTCACTCACTCACTCACTCAGTCCCATGTCCCAAAGGACGTAGGGGGGACATGAGAGAAGACGCAACAGGATCTTTTTCCATGCT
>CM060335.1:30661661-30666661 GCA_030674155.1 Stramonita haemastoma | reverse complement strand
GCGTGCTTGCACGCGCCTGCATGCAAGCGTGCGTGTGTGTGTGTTGTGTGTGTGTGTGTGTGTGTGTGTGTGTGTGTGTGTGTGTGTGTGTGAACGTGCAAGGCTAGGTGCATCCGTGCGTATGCGAGCACGCGCGACTGTGTAAATACCGCTACCCTATCCCGTGATTTGGTTGAGCCATCCCAGGGGAAATATCCCCAAAAAGCCAGCGATTAAATTTACATGAGACGTGATGGTGATGCCGAGGGGCTCCTTCATTTATTAATCGATGATACGTCCACTTTTCGCACACTGCGCAATTTCGCTAGATGACTTGGATGGCTTTTCAAACTTTTTCGTCGTTTTTGCCACGATGAGAAAAAAAATAACGGTTTTGTTAGTTTACTGTCATTGTTGTTATTGATGATGACGATAATGACGATGATGATGATGATGACAGTGGCGATGACGATGATTTGCTTTTGCTTTGTTGCTGCTGTTAATAATGTAACTGCTGCTGTTGATGATATTGCTGTTTTCTTTTCGTTGTTTTTCTCCCTTTCTTGTTCTTGTTCTTCCCCTTCTCCTTCTTCTTCTTCTTCAGAGAGAGAGAGAGAGAGAGAGAGAGAGAGAGAGAGAAGAAGAGAGAGAGAGCAGAGAGAGAGAGAGAGAGAAGAGAGAGAAGAGAGACACGAAGACACAGACAGACAGCACAAGACAGACAGACAGACAGACAGACCAGACAACACTTAGTCAGACCCGAGCAGACGCCAAAGACAGACAACAGACAGACCAACAGACAGACAGACAGACAGACAGACAGACAGACACACACACACACACACACACACACACACACACACACACACACACACCACACACACACAAGCAAGAGACCAAAAAAAAGGAAGGGGGGACAGAGACTAGACTACAGAGACTACGAGCAGAAAAGCTTCAAAAGAAAGAAGAAAAAAAAAGCCTAATCATACGGAAACACTACGTAACTAAGTGAGCACACACACATGTATCTAGTCTGTATGCTTACTAAATGAATCAATGACCTACGTACATACTGTATGAACAGTATACATGTATGACTCAGTGTTTGCTATATATCCAAATCCAACAAGCCTGGACTTTGCTCCGTTACCCTCAGACATAATATCAACAAAACCTGACATCAAACATCTGCACGCATGCATCTCTGCAAGCATGCACCAATGCGCACACTCGCTCGCATTAGTTACACACGCTTACACGCACGCAACGCACGCACAACACACACTCACACACACACACACACCACACACACACCACACACACACACACACACACACAACACACACACACACACACACAACACACACACACACACACAACAAAACACACACACACACACACACAACATACACACACACACACACACACACAACACACACAGACAGACAGACAGACAGACAGACAACAACACACACACACACACACACACACACACAACACACACACACACACACACAGACAACCTCCGTACAAACGACTCTGAATGCATGCATACTTCTAAAATTGTCCTACATTTTTATCACCCAATGACCTTTTTTTGTTGTTGTTTTGTTTGTTTAAGGAACAAATCGGTAAATACGATCTGGTTCTATATTTTGACCTTCTGCCAAGAAAACTACACTCACCGAAACTGCTGTGAAAGGCTAGTTTAGAAATGAATACGCCTTTCAATATATATAAACTTTTTCACTTATCTCTATCTCTTTTTTTTTTTTCCACCGCGGGCACTTTTAGCTGAATGGCAGAGTGTAGCAACTCTTGCCAGTTTGTAGAAAGAAAAATGGTCAGACTAAAAAACAAAACTTACAAAGTCTAGATACATGTATGTAATTCGATCAAGTTTCGACTGAAGCAAAAATAAATTTATATACGGGGGGGGGGGGGGGGAGGAAGAGAGGAGAGGGGGGGGAGGAAGGGAGGAAGAGAGAGGAGAAGAGAGAGAGAGAGAGAGAGGAGAGAGAGAGAGAGAGGAGAGAGAGAGAGGGGAGAGGGAGAAGAGAGACAGACAGACAGAGCAGACAGACAGACTAGACAGACAGAAGACAGAGACAGACAGACAATAAAACAAAAGAACACACAACACACACACACAAACAGCACACACACACACACACAACGTGTACACACACAACATACACGCACCACACACAACACACACACACAACGTGTACACACAAACATACACGCACCACAACACAACACACACAAACACACAACAACACACACACGTACCACACAGTACCACACACAAAACACAACACAACACACACACAACACACAACACACAACACACACAACACACACATATACACACACAACACACACACACACACACACACACACACACACACACACACACCACACACACACACACACGACAGACATCATGTCTGCTACTGGGGTATGTCAAAAGGATGAAATTTCAAGCTCTGTCTAGCGAGCCGAGAATAGCTTCCATTAATGAGAACAGTTCAAAATGAAAAATCCCCCCAAACAGCGATGTCAGTTACAACTTGACCACTTTTATGCAGCTGTTACAGATAACAGACAGTGGGTTACCGGGACCTTCCTTTCTTTTTCTTTTTTTTTTTTTGAGAACAAAGAGAGACGGGAGAAGAGAAGAGACGAGGAGAGGAGAGGAGAGGAGAGAAGGAGAGGGAGGGAGGGAGGGAGGGAGGGAGGGAGGGGAGGGGAGGGAGGGAGGGAGGAGGAGGGAGGAGGGAGGGAGAGAGAGAGAGAGAGAGAGAGAGAGAGAGAGAGAGAGAGAAGAGAGAGAGAGAGAGAGAGAGATGAGAGAGAGAGAGAGAGACAGACAGACAGACAGACAGACAGAGAGAGAAGCGAAGCGAAGCGAAGCGAAAGCGAAGCGAAGGAGAGGAGAAGGAGAGAGAGAGGAGAGAGAGAGAGAGAGAGAGAGAGGAGAGAGAGGAGAGAGAAGAGAAGAGAGAGAGAGAAGAGAGAGGACAGAGAGAGAGAGAGACAGAGAGAAGAGAGAGACAGACACAGACACACAGACACACACACAGGTAGGCAAACACAAAAGACAGGTAGGCAGACAGACAGAGACAGAGGGCAGAGCTAGACAAAGTGACAGATAGGAGCAGACACACAAAAACAAACAGGGGCAGAGAGAGAGAGAACAGAGACAGAGAGAGAGACATAGAGAGAGACAGACAGACAGACAGACAGACACACACACAACACACACAACAACACAAACAACACAACAACAACACAAACACACAAAACACACAACAGGAGAAACACAAACAGACAGGAGACAAGACAGAGACAGAGACGACACACCACAGTACAAAACAAAAGACAGGAGGCAGACAGAGACAGAGTGGCAGAGCTAGACAAAGTGACAGATAGGAGCAGACACACAAAAACAGAAACAGGGGCAGAGAGAGAGAGGAGAGAGAGAGGAGAGAGAGAGAGAGGAGAGAGAGAGAGAGGAGAGAGAGAGAGAGAGAAGAGGAGACAGAAGAAGAAGAGCAGAAGACGAGAGAGACAGACAGACAGACAGACAGACAGGAAGAAGATGATTTGATTTATTCTTTTAAAGAGAGACTGAGAGAGATAGAGGCAAAGAGAGGCAGACAGACAGAGGGGTACAATGTCTACCCCCCCCCCCCTCCTTCTCCTCACAACACACACACACACACACACACACACACACCACACACACACCACACACACACACACACACACACACACACGACACTGACATGCATATGTGATTAAGAAAGAAAGAAAGAAAAAAAAAGACCACACAAAAAGTACAAGAAAATATTTTTGTTAAAAGTCAAGTTACCTCGTGAAAATGGCCGATGTTCCTGCGGCAAAATGCATGACGATCCGACGCAGTTACTTCAAATTTTTTGTGTTGTGTTGTTGTTTTGTGTTGTGTTTGTTGTTGTTGTTGCAAACGATGCTGAAGATTACACATCCACAACATCCATGAAGAATGGGAACTGGGGTAAAAAAGTGTTCTTAAATCTGTTGGCTTTAACTTTAAGACTGGTCTCTCTTGATGGTTTTCTCCCTTGTTCTCTGTGCCCCTTTTCTGTTTTCTTTTTAACGAAGGATTTCTATTGTCTAAATCAAGTCCTCGGATGCACAATTCTGAATGCTATAATTCTGACTTGTGCCAATTTATGCGTTAACGTTTCAGGGACATTTTTTTTTTCTTTGGAAGTGAGGAAATGAAAGTGTAATAGATTAAAGACACACGATATTAGCCGATAGGGAAATACTTAACCATACGAATAATATATCAAGACTTCGTAGGCTAGTTTTTGGGTGGTTATATTTCAGAAACTAGCATCGTTATTTTCTGTTTGTTTTCGTATGGCTTTTTTTTTTGCTTTTAAATAACAGTGTTTCACTGACAAAAACTTGCTGATGATCAAGCACAAATTTGGAAATAAGCCTACTTGTTTCAAGAGTACAAAATCACGGTTTATGTCAAAATTTTGGCAGAAATTTCTTTTTCTTTAGTTTTTCATGGGGTGTGAGTAGAATGGTGGGGTGGTGGTGGGGGTGTTTAAAGATGAGCGTGGTGAGTATTTACTGCTGGACTGGACTGTCTCCTTTCACCACAATCTGAAAAACAGACAGAAATGAATGATAATATCTGGAACACAAGATTCATAAATATACACGCACGCACGCACGCACGCACGCACGCACGCACACGCGCACGCACACACACACACACACACACACACACCAACACACACACACACACACAAACACCAAACCACACACAACCATCATCATCCCACAACATCACACTACACCACAAAAAAAAAACATCGTGTGGGAAGAAAAACATCCAGAACAAAATCCTGACAGCAAATTCTCAATAACAAAATAATGATGACAGATCGCATCACACCCCTTGAGAAATCCTCCCTCCAATAGTACCAGCTAGACAAACCCGCAGACAAACCACG
>CM060335.1:30652463-30659963 GCA_030674155.1 Stramonita haemastoma | reverse complement strand
CAGATAACAGCAAATGACATGGAAATATATACGCTATTACATGTCATGTATTTTATGGTCCTGTTACAGCCCCGGTCAGAAAAAAAATGGGCTCTACTATGGAAAACTTTTAGCGTCAGAAAGTCTCTTTTTATCTGCTTGTTGTATGTAGAGGAACTCGTTGTTTTGGTTGGTTTGACTGATTCATTTAAGTTTTTGTCACTGGTTGGTTGATTGGTTGTTTGGTTGGTGGGTTGATTGGCTGTTTAGTTGGTTGGCTAGTTGGTTGGTTGGCTGTTCGGTTGGTTGTTTGGTTGGCTGTTTGGTTGGCTGTTTGGTTGGTTGTTTGCTTCGTTGGTTGGTTGGTTGGTTGGTTGGTTGTTTGGCTGGTTGTTTGGCTGTTTGGTTGGTTGGTTGCTTCGTTGGTTGGTTGGTTGGCTGGCTGGTTGGTTGTTTGGCTGGTTGGTTGGCTGTTTTGGTTGGTTGGTTGCTTCGTTGGTTGGTTGGTTGGCTGGCTGGTTGGTTGTTTGGCTGGTTGGTTGGCTGTTTGGTTGGTTGGTTGGTTGGTTGGCTGTTTGGTTGGTTGGCTGTTTGGTTGGTTGGTTGGTTGTTTGGCTGGTTGGTTGGCTGTTTGTTTGGTTGGTTGTTTGGTTGGCTGTTTGGTTGGTTATATGCCGGGATGGCTCGTTGGTTGGCTGGCCGGCTGTTTCAGTGTTTGGTTGGTGGGTTGGTTGGTGGGTTGGCTGTTGCAGTGTTTAGCTCTTTGGATGATTTGGTTGGTTGTTTTGGTTGGGCCGAGTTGAGTGGTTTGTTGATTCATCCCCCCCCCCCCCCCCCTTTAAAAAAATTGTTTCTTTAACTGGTCGAAGGTCGAGAGCTGTGTGGGTTTTTTTTCTGTTGTTGCAGGATGTTTTGTTTCTGAGAGTTTTTTGCTTTGTTTTTGTTTGTCCGATTGTTTGCTTCTAGTACACATTCGTGATATCCGAGAGAAAAGTTGAGGAATAGACAAACGAAGAATTGGAAACAAATCATAAAGAGTAGAGCTATCAACAGCAATCAATAATCAACGTGTTATAGTGTGCACTTTAGACACTATAACTAGACACTATGTTGGACTACAACCTCTCCTCCCCCCCCCCTCTCCTCCTTCCCCTTCTCCTCTAAGAGTGTTACAGGGGCTGGCATAAGGTTTTACATGTACCCGACTTGGAGTTTTCTTTGTTAGCGCGATGGGTAGCGATGGGTAGGATTAGAGACAGAGTCCGCAGTCGAGCATGGCGCCACTTGAGACAAGCTGGCGACAATTAACAGGTTGGAGGGCTCGTCCCTGCTAGTCTATTGCTCAATAAGTTTGGTGTTGTCGTGGAAACTTTGCTGACTTGATTTCTTTTAAATTTCTACTTTGAAATCATTGGGTTAGGTCCGAGTCAGTTGGCACCCCCCTGGACATGATTGGTCTAGACTTTAGGGCAGGATAAGTTTGGCGTAAGTAAGGGAAGTGGTCAGTCACTCAGCCTTTCCCTGCCACAGCCAGAGGACGGAGGGCAAGGCGACTAGTGGGCCGTAGCGGCAACGATGTGACGACGCTAGTATGCGGTAGTTGTTGTTCTTCGGGTTGAGCTGTAAGTGAAGCATTTTCTTTTATTGTAGTTTAGTTTTATCAGGGTAGTAGTTGATTTGATAAATTTGATCGCCTATACTAACCGAATTTAATGATGGATTTGGTTCAGTGAAAGTGTGTGTAGTTGTTTCACACAGAAGTTGGTTGAGAATCGTAAGACTTTTATTAATTGATTGTGAGAGTTTGGATTTATTTTCGATTTGGTTTCGTGAGAGTGTGTATTGTTTGACACACGGAACTTGGTTGAGAATCGTAAGATTTTTATTATTTAATTGTGAGAGCTTGGGTTTATTTTACGATTGATTGGATGTATATCGATTTGGTTTCGTGTTATTCCGAGACGAAGTTTATAAACCGCAGTGATCGCAGATAAATTAATGTGGACTAGTACAAAGTTATTGTGTTAAACTATTATGGTATAGTTAAATCGGAATAGACAACGTTGAGTTGGAAACTGTGGAGGTTGTCTGAAAGTAAGGACTAGCTTGGTCCTTGTGATACTTGTTTTATTATTGTACTAGGGGGCTTCAGCAACCATGTGTGATTATGGTCAGTCATGTGCACGTAAAGCTGCTAGTTTTGTATGTGATTTTTGAGACGCTAGATTATGCCTGCTCAATCTCTTCCTTACTCCCCCTCTCTCTCTCTCTCTCTCTCTCTCTCTCTCTCTCTCTCTCTCTCTCTCTCTCTCTTGTGTTACGATATCCATAGGTTTGATAGGAACCAATGTTGTGAAAAGATCTTAGCATAAACTAAGTTCTGTTGGACATTATTTAGGATAATGTCAGCTGAGAGTACTGAGGAAAGGGTTTTCCTGGTTAATTGTAATATTTGTATTTATTTACAATTGTATACTCTCTATTGGTTTCCTAGGATTAACTTGGTATCTTGGTGTGAGTGATGAAAGAAGTTTGTCTCGGCTAGACGACAGTAGTATTGCTATGTGTGCCTTTCATGAATTATATATATACCTTGTTAAATGTGGATAGAGTAGCACTTACCCGAATTCTCCGATTTGTTTCAGACGTGTTTTAAATGTGGATAGTTACCTGAATTTTGTATTTGTTTCAGGTGTGTGTTGTTTTGTGGTAAATGAAACAATAAACGTGTTACCATAACACCCCTGCGTGGCCTCCATCAATACGTTTGAGATGTGGAGTGCCTGAGACATCCTACCATTCCCCTTCCCCCATTCTTCACCCCTTATTGTGGAAAG
Source organism: Stramonita haemastoma (assembly GCA_030674155.1). Taxonomy (NCBI): domain Eukaryota; kingdom Metazoa; phylum Mollusca; class Gastropoda; order Neogastropoda; family Muricidae; genus Stramonita; species Stramonita haemastoma. The sequence continues at coordinate 30,657,147 of CM060335.1, read as the reverse complement.
GAAAAACGAACCTGTCTACAATTGGCGCTGCGAGCAGGGTGGCAGGTCAGTTTTATTTTACCGTAACACACACACACACACAGCTCAGCCGACTACCATGGCATACGAGGAGACGAGATGTTTGTCCCCGCCTGAACTGCAGCACTTCTCTGGTGATGTGACAGATTTGTCACTGGAGGACTTCTCACTGGAAGTGGAGCGAGTCCTGGCAGCCTATCCTATGAGAGAGGAGATGGCTGCATACTACATCTATAGCCACCTGAAGGGAGTGGCTCGTAGAGAGATAATGCTGCACACGTTGGGGGAAACCAACACCCCAGAGAAGATTTTCAACATCCTCAGGGCCGTGTTTGGTGACAGGCGGCGGATCACCACTCTCCTGTCTGTCTTTTACAGTCGGGACCAGATGCCAGAAGAGTCGGTCCTGGACTACTCGCATGTGTTGAGGGACCTGGAGAGGTCCATCCACATGCGGAAGGCAGATGCCCTTTCTGATTGTTTGTTGAGAGACAGGTTTATTGAAGGTCTTTCCAAGCTAGAATTAAGAAGGGAGTTGCGCCATATGGTAGGGAGGAAGCCTCAAACCACCTTCTTCCAGATTAGGGATGAAGCGTTGCAGTGGTTGAGTGAAGAAGAAGAAGAACAAGAGAATGTGAATAGGGAAAGCAAAAAGACTTTGACTCTTGAGCAAAAACAGACATCAGCATTAGAGGATAAGATCAAATCCCTGAAAGAGTCTGTGCAGTCAATGTTAGCTGCTGTTGATGAAAAGTTTCCATGTAGGAAAAGGAAACAGAGTAAGCGGAAAAGAAAGCGTAAGAAAAACAGGAAAGAACCTGTCAAAGTCCCGTTTCAGAGAGATTCAAACCCCAAGAAAGTTGTGAAGGGTTTCAGAGCGTTGACTGCTGTGTCTTTGGATAAGACAACTGTGATTCCTCTGCTAGCTTCAAGCATTGAGGATGAGTCGCAGGAGGGTGGATGGGTGCTGCTACCCAGTTCACCCAAACCAGTGGCGTCTGGTTGTTCTCCATCAGGGAGAAGTAGTGGACAAAGTGAAAAGGTGTCCACAGCTGTGACTGAGACAAGATCTGTAAGATCTTTGTGTGAATTGTCAAAAAGCAGTTCACAAGGTGGCATGTCTCATCTGAAAGAAGAAAGGCATGGATGTTTAGGGCTTGATGTGGGTTTGTCCCATAAGGTTCCTGACAGAGGAAGGTGGTTCAGGAAAGAGCCTTTGCCATGCAGAAACAGATTTATGGCAAGTAGGAAAAATGGCATTCCTATCAGGGCTGCAGCATGTGCTAGCTGATGTATGGCTGTAGTTACTAGGCTTGGATTCCCAGTTGTAGTAACTATGAATGTTGTGTCTTTTTCTTTTCAGGATGTGTCGATGTAACAATGAATGTTTTTATGTTACTTATGTGCTGCAAATGGTTTGATTTTGCAGGCAACTGTTGTTGTATTACGTATGATTTTATGATTATGCTGGTTGGTATTTGTCATTGAACTTTTGTGTTTGTTAATGGTAACACTGGAGGCTATGAGGAAGATGATGGAATATGATGAGTATGGCAAATAGTATTTTGTTCGGTAAATCTAGTGTTGTAATTTTGAAGTCAGTCGTGGATTTGTGGTTTTGAAGTAGGCCTAGTTGGTACAGGCCTAGATGGGAAATCTGAGAGGTTTTACGAGTTTTGCTTTAGAGGTTCCTCAGATTGGTTAGTTCTCAGTTTCTCTGTCAGAAGAGAAAGGTTTTTAAAGCATGCCAATTTCGCTATGTTGTTGATGAGGACTGTAGACATGCAATGAGGACATTGCATTTTAAAGCTTGGGGAGTGTGTTATAGTGTGCACTTTAGACACTATAACTAGACACTATGTTGGACTACAACCCTCTCCTCCCCCCCCCCCCCTCCTCCTCCTTCCCCTTCTCCTCTAAGAGTGTTACAGGGGCTGGCATAAGGTCTACATGTACCCGACTTGGAGTTTTCTTTGTTAGCCGGATGGGTAGCGATGGGTAGGATTAGAGACAGAGTCCGCAGTCGAGCATGGCGCCACTTGAGACAAGCTGGCGACAATTAACAGGTTGGAGGGCTCGTCCCTGCTAGTCTATTGCTCAATAAGTTTGGTGTTGTCGTGGAAACTTTGCTGACTTGATTTCTTTTAAATTTCTACTTTGAAATCATTGGGTTAGGTCCGAGTCAGTTGGCACCCCCTGGACATGATTGGTCTAGACTTTAGGGCAGGATAAGTTTGGCGTAAGTAAGGGAAGTGGTCAGTCACTCAGCCTTTCCCTGCCACAGCCAGAGGACGGAGGGCAAGGCGACTAGTGGGCCGTAGCGGCAACGATGTGACGACGCTAGTATGCGGTAGTTGTTGTTCTTCGGGTTGAGCTGTAAGTGAAGCATTTTCTTTTATTGTAGTTTAGTTTTATCAGGGTAGTAGTTGATTTGATAAATTTGATCGCCTATACTAACCGAATTTAATGATGGATTTGGTTCAGTGAAAGTGTGTGTAGTTGTTTCACACAGAAGTTGGTTGAGAATCGTAAGACTTTTATTAATTGATTGTGAGAGTTTGGATTTATTTTCGATTTGGTTTCGTGAGAGTGTGTATTGTTTGACACACGGAACTTGGTTGAGAATCGTAAGATTTTTATTATTTAATTGTGAGAGCTTGGGTTTATTTTACGATTGATTGGATGTATATCGATTTGGTTTCGTGTTATTCCGAGACGAAGTTTATAAACCGCAGTGATCGCAGATAAATTAATGTGGACTAGTACAAAGTTATTGTGTTAAACTATTATGGTATAGTTAAATCGGAATAGACAACGTTGAGTTGGAAACTGTGGAGGTTGTCTGAAAGTAAGGACTAGCTTGGTCCTTGTGATACTTGTTTTATTATTGTACTAGGGGGCTTCAGCAACCATGTGTGATTATGGTCAGTCATGTGCACGTAAAGCTGCTAGTTTTGTATGTGATTTTTGAGACGCTAGATTATGCCTGCTCAATCTCTTCCTTACTCTCTCTCTCTCTCTCTCTCTCTCTCTCTCTCTCTCTCTCTCTCTCTCTCTCTCTCTCTCTCTCTCTCTCTTGTGTTACGATATCCATAGGTTTGATAGGAACCAATGTTGTGAAAAGATCTTAGCATAAACTAAGTTCTGTTGGACATTATTTAGGATAATGTCAGCTGAGAGTACTGAGGAAAGGGTTTTCCTGGTTAATTGTAATATTTGTATTTATTTACAATTGTATACTCTCTATTGGTTTCCTAGGATTAACTTGGTATCTTGGTGTGAGTGATGAAAGAAGTTTGTCTCGGCTAGACGACAGTAGTATTGCTATGTGTGCCTTTCATGAATTATATATATACCTTGTTAAATGTGGATAGAGTAGCACTTACCCGAATTCTCCGATTTGTTTCAGACGTGTTTTAAATGTGGATAGTTACCTGAATTTTGTATTTGTTTCAGGTGTGTGTTGTTTTGTGGTAAATGAAACAATAAACGTGTTACCATAACACCCCTGCGTGGCCTCCATCAATACGTTTGAGATGTGGAGTGCCTGAGACATCCTACCATTCCCCTTCCCCCATTCTTCACCCCTTATTGTGGAAAGGAAAAACGAACCTGTCTACAAACGAAACAAGATGCAAATGATGAATTAAACCTGCACGATGTATAATACATTAATATAAATTATAATACATTATAATTCATCAACTATAATATATAATATACATACACATATAGGTATGTATGCATGCACGCATACATACATGTATACAATGATACATGTGTATACATACATAAATACATAGATAGATAGATAGATAGATAGATAGATAGATAGATAGATACATACATACATACATACATACACATACATACATACATACATACATTACATACATACATACATACATGTGCATGACATTACACACGTTCTTTAACTTCTTGTTTCTTAGTCTGTACACATATATAAAAGAAATCCGAAACAACAAAAGACCCTTTCTAATGTTCTTGCTCTTCGTGGTTTGTATCATTATATCAATAACACAAGTTACTCTTCAACTGCAGTTCTGTATCTCTCTCTCTCTCTCTCTCTCTCTCTCTCTCTCTCTCTCTCTCTCTCTCTCTCTCTCTCTCTCTCTCTCTCTCTCTCTCTCTCCTCTCTCTCTCCTCTCTCTCTCTCTCCTCTCTCATTCATATATAAACACACTCTCTCTCATATATCAGAGCATAGAATTCTCCGCGTTTCCGCGGATTTCCGATTTTTTAAAACTGATTTCCGCGGAAAAAAAAACTTTCCGCGGAAAAAAAAATCTGGGGAAAAAAAACCACGAAACCAGATGAAATTCTCAAATGGTGCGAGTGTTGTCAAAGGGTTCAGTTCTCACTCATTAGACTCGGTAGGCCTAGCTAAATGGCTAGCGTAGCATATGCGGGAGAACGATCGTGGATCGGACTCAATGTCTATGATGACAGAGGATGCAAAAATGCATGGAAATGGGAGTGGGTGGATGGTGAAGTCAAGGCTGGGGATCGAAATGTGTGGATTGGCGAGCACATTGGCAAACTGGATGCTGCAGGCAAAGCGTTTTGCGAAGCTTGCCAGTGCAACATTCTCTATGCTAGCCAGGGCCGCAGAGCACTTGAAGGCCATTAATTTTGCAAAAGGCAA
>CM060335.1:30634963-30642463 GCA_030674155.1 Stramonita haemastoma | reverse complement strand
ATAAGTTATTTGCAACAGTTACTTTATTACACACACACACACACACACACACACACACACACACACACACAGTGACACACACACACACACACACACACACACACACACACAACACACACACACACACACACACACACACACACACACACACACACACACACAACACACACAACCATACACAACACAACACACACACACACACAACAGACTAAAACGCTAAGAAAGCACGAAACAGATAAACAGTACATGATCAGAATTTAATATACGGTTTATGAATTTGCATCAAACAATAAAAACATGTCAGCTGCGACAGAATTTAAACGTACGAGTTCTGGATCGTGAAGGACGAGAAAAAATCGGAAAAAAAAGACAGAAAGGATGAATGAAAGAAAAGAACGAAAGGAAAAAAAAGAAAGAGAGAAAAGAAGAAAAGGCAGAAAATGAGCAAAGGGAAGAAAGAAAAGCAGGAAGGCAGATCAAAAAGAAATATTTTAAAGGTGAAATAATAATTTTAAAAAATATACCACCCCCCCAAAAAAAAAACAAAAAAAAAACAAACAAACAAACACCGCTGACAGAACGACAGAAAAGTTTTATCTAAGTGTGTTTTTTCTAACTTATGTTTTCTTCTTTAAACTGAATCTTTCATTACCATTTTTAAAATGACGAAAAAGTCGTAACAAGTTACATGCACTTGTTTTTTTCTGAATATCATATGGTCACGTGAGAAATTGTATCTCATGTAGATAGATATTTATATCCAAGTGTGGGCTGTTTTTTTTATTTTCGTTTCTTTCAATTTCTATTGTCTGTGCACTACAGTATAATAAGCGTCTGGGAGGTAATGGTTTGGCTATTATCTCTAAGACGACCACTCGGCTGGATACAAATATTATTACCTCCATTATTCCGTCCTTTTAAAAGATCCTCAACTTCATTCTACATTAGTATATATCATAGTATAATATGTTTGTTTTGGGTTTTTTGCAACATAATATTTTGAGCAATATCATATTTGAATTCTTACTATCACCTTTTGCAGTTGAAGATATCAATACCCAAATAGGCCACAACAATATGCAATATTCTTGAGAATGCGATTAACACTTTGAATTAGGAAAAGTGTCTCGCTGTAAGCTACGATGAGAGTGTAGTCTTTACACATATCATATAGAGCCTAAGGCTCGTGAAAGCACTCTTGCGCTTGCAGGGGCCTGGCACAGTTGTTTCCAAGAATTGTACCATTTTTAGGGTGACCCGAGGCGCCGAAGTGGGATGACTTGCTGCCCCAGTCCCTAAATCGGATAATTCCGCTAGGACTATAATACAATCTCAACCAACCAACCAACTAGAGTCTAGTTACACATCACCGGACCTCTGATGAGGTCTCATCCAGAAGCCGAAACTAGGCTTAGATCTGGCTAACAGCACAGACCTTACTCAAAAATGACTAAAATCATGTCATTTGATTACGAAAACACTTGTAAACTCAGTCGCTAGAGTTTACAGTGTGATTTTCGTGAATCGAAATATAAGAACAATTGTAATTGGTTGCATGCACGTGATTACCTCCACTGACATTATGTGAATAAAGATGGGCTAGCACAAACACCACACGGCTGAAAACAGAACAAAAGGGTAACATTGAGCTGATTATAGGTCCACTTTTACAACTATCAATGTATCAGGATCCATCTTCCAGTTAATCTACACCATACCATTCGATACAAGCACAACGGCTCCGAATCTCTCTCTTGGACAATGACACTAAATCTATCGGTCATGATCTTTACAAAATCGGCTTTAATTTACTAAATCGTCCGCAAATGGAGAGTTCATTTAGAGTCTGGGGTTTTCTGTCTCATTTGCAAGGCGTGTCAAAAGAAAGGATAGATCAAGCTGGCTAAAACGCTCAGAGGGCCACCATTTCTACAACAGATAGCTATATTTTCCCCCAGTAAGCTCGCGACTTAACAAGAGGACAATACAATATCATAAATATACAACACAAATTGCATTTTAACTGCTCCTACACTGTTGACGATTTATTTTAATAAAATTTGTCTACTACCTAAAATAAATATTTAAAAAAATAGGGAACTAAACTTAATTTTTTCAACGGCATGAAATACACCTTTTTTTTTAAAAGCTAAAATATTCCTGATACTAGTGATAAAAAACCGAACCATTCACATCAAAACCATCCAGTAAAAAAAAGTATACAAGGGAACACCTAAGTCTTCTTGTGATCGCCGCATACCTGTCACGCAGACACCCACCGACTGAGACAGTGTCGAGACATCAGAGATCAGACCACAGACCCTTACACTACCGTCCTTCCTTCCCACATCTGACACTGTATCATATGTGGTCGTGATGTATGCGACTACCGACCCCCTTTCAGTGCCGTTTCCGTATGCTGCTGGTTTGATTGATTGATGTATGTGCCTGTGTACTGCTAATAAATCCTAGTAGCCTAGTAGTTACAGGGTTGCGCTCGCAATTTGACAGCCACACCCAGACGCCCTTTCAAGGGGATTTCCCCCTGGATCAGAACTGACTCCACTCCCCAAAAGTCCTCCTGGTGAGACTATAAACTGAGAGCCCGTGTGCGAACGTCCCACAGTGCACACGTTAAAACCCACTCTACCTATAACAGAAACCCGTTATCCAAAAGAGTCGGCCAACCACGGCTGGTGGGAATGGATGACACAAACATACATACCCAGCATGCAATCTGCGATCTGCAAGAACCTGTTTGATGAAAGCTAAGGCAATCACAGTTGTACTGCCAATTGTCCGAACTGACTGACCACCGCTGTCAGACGAAATCGCGTTCGATGAAATAATCCAACTGCAGAACTTTTATAATAATCTATAACCAATTTCACAGTCATCTGACCACAGAGATGCCTTTCCCCCAATACTGCTGCGTCCTCGACTGACCATGGGTGAACCTCAGAGTTCTATCCGAGCAATGAAAACACCCCCCAAACAAACCCTAAGAAAAAGGTTCAGAATGAGGAAGAATTTCAGGGGAACCGGCTTCTTGGTTTGTAGGCAAGTAGCGTTAAGAACACCCTCCCCTCCTTGTTGTTCTCTAAGTAAAGCAGGGAAAGCAAGTTTACATTGAAAAAGCGTTCATCGGAGGAGACCTCCAGTAGCTACAACTCATAAGATTGACACACCAAAAACTCTGCTGTTGCACAGACTACCGGTAAAGTTTGCCGACTAAACAGATACTCTATACTACTATAGTATAACGATGGACGGTCGTCCACACGCAAAACTGAATTAAAGCACAGATGTTTGGCGGGGTTACAACTTTCGGTCCACAGTCCGCCGACGGTGAACAGACACAGCCACGCTTTTATCAAACAGAGCCCCAGAGAGGACTGCTTCAAACCGGCCCCAGAGAAAGACTGCTTCAAACAGAGCCCCAGAGAGAGAAAGTGCTTCAAACAGAGGCCCAGAGAGAAAGTGCTTCAAACAGAGCCCCAGAGAAGGACTGCTTCAAACACCGGCCCCAGAGAGAAAGACTGCTTCAAACAGAGCCCCAGAGAGAAAGTGCTTCAAACAGAACCCCAGAGAGAAAGTGCTTCAAACCAGCCCCAGAGACAAGACAGGCTCTGATAGGTTTTGGTTGCCCACGCGCGACACACTCACAGCCTGAAGAACACCCATGCAGTGCCACGTCCCGACTGTTCAGTCCCTAAATCGGAAATCTCCGCTAGGAGGTAAAGTATATATATAGGATAATCCCTATAGCAACCCAAATGGTACTGCAGCATCCCACTGAGAGCTTTGTAACAACCTGGACCAGGCTTGCCATCCGTTAGCTACTTGATTCCCTGGCCATACTGCTCAAGGAGCTTTGAAGGGGGGATGAAGTCACGGCCCGTTTCGGGGCTTTGGGACTGGAAGACTAGTCCTCTTGTCCCTCGTCCAAGTTCGGCTACTAAACCGCTCACGAGGGTCACACCTGGATGAGACTGTGGCGTATGCGATCGTTTTCCCCATTACTCTTTTAATTTTTTTTATGGTCGCCAATATTCCGATTTCGGGGGATGATCTCTTATATCACTCAGTTCAAAAATTTGTTTTGTTTGTACATCACTCAGTTCAAAAATTTGTTTTGTTGTTTCTGCTTTTGTTCATTTTCTTTCTTTTGACGGCGGCGGGGGTGGAGATTTCTTTTTTAACAGAAGTACTTGTTTGTGTTTGTTTTCAAACAACCCTACAGACACACTTATGCCTACTCTTCAAAAAAGGCAAGGGGAGAGCGCAAGATTGTCTATGCCTGTATTAATGCAGGGAACCTTAATTCAAACGGACTTCTTGGGGTGCCGCGGGATAACTTGCTTCTAAAGAGCTTTGGACTTGTGATCTGACGGCCCAGGATCGAGCCAGCACCAAGGGACCTGTTTGATGGGATTTCCCCCCAAGATTTAACATTGATCAGTAAACAACTCCACTCCCCTAAAAGTCCTTGGATGTGACTTACTACACTTAGACTATAAACCATGGTCCGTGTGCGAACGAACGCACGCAGAACATCTTGCGCACGCACACGTTTCAGACTTTTGGAAGAGTAGGCCATTTCGTACGAGAAGGAACGGATACATTTTTTTTAGAAGGCATGCATACAGGGGCCGTGTTTAGACACAATCCCCGAAGTCGGAATTCAGCTACCTTTAATAGTTGGTAAAAACGCTCGGGTAGGCGAAATCTCACCATTTGTACACCTCGGAGCTCTAGCTCAGGGACAAAACACGCACGCACGCACACACACACACACAGTGACACACACACACACACAACACACACACACACACACACACACACACACACACACACACACACACACACACATACACACACACCAAAAAAAACCCATCCAATTTCACACACGGGACCGAGATTAAAATAATCAGCTTCATCCAAAGAAGAACTGGAGAAAAAAAAACCTAGAATATCCACAAATATTGGTTCCGAAGCGAAAGTCTTTTTCAACGCGGTGGTTTACAATGAGATTTGAACCCATGATCCTCAAATCAATTGTACAGAGATAACCCTACAGACCAAGTTGCACGGCCTAGAAGAAGAGCTGGAAATGACATGCCATTATTTTTCCCAGACACATCTGACGGTGTAAAGTGAATGAGAGAAGAAGAAGAAGAATCTCGTGTCAACATCATACCCACGGGCCAACCAAGCTACTGTTGATTATTTATTTGATTATCTTATTAAAAAGAAAATGAAAGAAAGAACTAACCAAGCCCAAACAAACATGTATAGACTACAAACAAAATGGCAATGAAAACATAACAACGACGAAAGAGAAACATAACAATGATAAAACAAACTAACAAAAAACACAACGAAAAAATGAAGAGGATGAGCTAGCGGAAAATAAGGGAAACAGAGAGAGTTAGGAAGAGTTTGAAAGGAGAGGAAGAAAGAAGAAAAGGAAAGGAAGAAAAAAGAGAAGAATACCACCACCACCAACAACAGCATAAAGACAACAAGACCGAGCTACAATGAATTTGATAATAACCAGAAGGAATCTGGGGAACAAAACCCAACAACAAACGGATGGATAACAAGAGAGAAACAAAGATGGAAAAAAGGGACTGAAATTGAAAAACAACGACAGGAGAAGAACACAGATATAATACACACAATAAACAGTGAGATAACAAAAACAAACCCCGTTTAGTAAACATTAAAATAACCAATAAATGTAAACCTTTATCATATATGAAAATTTAACATTGTGACAATGAGCACCATTTCTGGTGTAAAATATTAGAATATTACGTATGATGTGTGTGTGTGTGTGGTGGTGTGTGTGTGTGTGTGTGTGTGTGTGTGTGTGTGTGTGTGTGTGTGTGTGTGTGTGTGTGTGTGTGTATGTTAAGAAACAAGACAAGTCTAATTTAGTAATTAATCTTTTTCTACCTTCTTTACAACGTAGTTACTGAGTCGTATAATTAGTAAATTACTGAGTTGATTGGAGCTATCGACCTCTGTTATGCAATCCTTTCTACATCTCACACAGGGAAAAAATCAATACGCGCCACTGGCAAACATAACTGGTCTCTTTTTTTCCTTCTTTTTTTTATAATCATCTTCATCGTTCTCACAACCTACAACATTTCGGAAGACAATAGACACCAGACAGTGAAGCTTTCAGAACAGCGACGTGGAAAAACAATCAATAGATTATGAAACTGAAAAACGGATGAAAAAAAAAAGAATTATGTATTTCCCAAAATAAACAAACAGAAGAAAAGCAAGAAGGGAAAAGACAACGCCATCTTTATGTGGGGGCAGGCAGACTACTATCGCATACCTGAGTGAATTACGTGAGCGCGACCGCGCCCAACACAATAAAGTATTGTTGTAAATGTTAGGGCTGTCTGCTAGCCAGAGAGATAAATTCTCTTGCGCTTCCAGTCTATACGATTACCACATTGCGATCACAACCCAAGTGAAATTTGTTTTAAAAATAATCAAAATCAATATTTTACATTAAGAATTTTTAGAACAGTACAAAAGATAACCCCAACACCATTCACCACCAGTTTCTATAGATTGTAGAACTAGAATTAACAATCAATTTCATGCGACGACAGTTCTTTACAATAATACAAATGCAATACAACCTCGCGATAAAATACCGGCAATACGTTCATTACATAAAACTTACAACGAGCAGATCTTTACAATAACACAATAATATAAGATTACAAAACAACCTCACGATAAAGAATACCAGCAAAACAACATGACACAAATCAGATGAACACGACACATGCTATTGATTATGAGAGGCCTAGATTAAAAAAAACAAAAAAAACCAACAACAAAAACCAAGTCGGCCAAATTCAATACAATCTAATATCATCGTACCGGTTGGTCCAGCAGTGTATGTAAGCGTACAATGATACATGTACATCACGTATACAAACATCGAATCGAAGCCCTGTACGGTGGAGGCAAGAAGGTTAAAAATAAGGCTGACTGCTGTTCATTTTTCATCTATTTTATTTACTCTTTTACATCGAGGATAATGGAATAAGCACTCGTGTGATTTTTTAATCCAGTCTCCGTGTGTATGCAGTTTTGCAAATCTTGTCATCTGTTCCCACCGGCACACGATGGCCTACTCTGACGAAAAGCGAAACAGGATTTAACGTGTGCGCAAGATGTTCTGCATGCGTTTGCACAAGAGGCCTCGGTTTATAGTCTCATCCGATGGATCGAGCAAGGAAGCATGCTTATAAAAAATCTGAAGACATTTTTGTTTGTTAATCTATTCATTCCAGCCAACAGAAGAAAAACATAAACAGAAGATCAACATAAACAGAACATACAACAGAACAACATATACAGCAGAAGAACGATATAGGCCTACAACAGAAGAGCATTTCATGCACAAAGATTTCACAATCAGCGCATGCAAGCACACGCGCGCGCGCACACACATACAAACAC
>CM060335.1:30594963-30604963 GCA_030674155.1 Stramonita haemastoma | reverse complement strand
CACACACACACACCACAAACACCACACACACACACACACACACACACACACACACACACGCATGCAAACACGTACGCTCACACCACCACGCACACACACACTCAACACACACCACACAACACACCCCACCACCACGCCACCAACACATACACACCACAACACACCACACACACACACACACACACACACCACACACACACACCAACACACACACACACACACACACACACACACACACACACAACACAACACCACACCACACACACACACACACACACACACAAACACACACACACACACACACACACACCACACACACACACCACACACACAACACACAACTATCCGACTACTTCCTGCCAAATGCAATGGCATAATAAAAAAATGAGAGGAAAAATAAAAGTATGGCTATTTTCTAGGGGCAAAATATAAATGTTTGAAAATTTCGTACTGAAAAGAAAGGGGTTGTTTTTTGGGTTCTTTTCTTGTGTGTGTGTGTGTGTGTGTGTGTGTGTGTGTGTGTGTGTGTGTGTGTGTGTGTGTGTGTGTGTGTGTGTGTGTGTGTGTGTGTGTGTCTGTGTGTGTGTTGTGTGTGTGTGTGTGTGTGTGTGTGTGTGTGTGTGTGTGTGTGTGTGTGTGTGTGTGCTGGTGCATGCGTGTGTGTGTGTGTGTGGGAGTTTTGTGTGTGTGTGTGTGTGTGTGTTCCTACCTACCTACCTACCTACCTACCTACCTACCTACCTACCTACCTACCTACCTACCTTCCTGCCTACCTACCTACCTACCTTCCTGCCTACCTACCTACCTACCTACCTACCTACCTACCTACCTACCTACCTACCTACCTACCTACCTACCTACCTAAGTATACAGTCTGTCTGTGTCTGTCTGTCTCTGTAAGTACACAGGCTTTCGATCCCTGGGAGAGTCTTAGCATAACGGGTTTGAATCCCGTTCAAGGGCACGTTTTTTCCTGGAGTTAACATCAGTGTCGACTCCACTCTCCCCAAAAGTCCTTCGGATGAGACTTTAAACCGAGGCTCCCGTGTGCCAACAAACAAAGAACAACTTCCACACAGGTTAAAACTTGCTCCACTTTTTGGAAGAGTAGGCCATTGTGTGCTGGTGGGAACGGATGACAAAACCACATACACACGGGGACTGCGTGTCAAATAAAACTCTCAACGCACGAGTGCTTATTTTGTTATCCTCGAAATAAAAAAAAAAAAAAGAAAAGAAAGAAACTAATCCCTTTGGTAGTAGCATTAGTAGCAGCTACTACTACTACTACTACTACTACTACTACTACTACTACTACTACTACTACTACTACTACTACTACTACTACTACTACTACTACTACTACTGCTGCTGCTGCTATTACTACTACTACCATATAGGGCAGCCATACTTCGACTTCAGAGAATTTTTTTTTTTTTTTTTTTTTACTATCTTCCTTTAACTAAAAGAGAGTACAAATTGTTAATCTAAGACCTTGTTTTTATGGTCGAAGTTGACACTCTCAACATCAACATTTCGCGCAGCAACACAACAACAACAACGGTTTTAATGTAGGCCTTGGGGGGGGGGGGGTACTTACTTAGCATGACTGACATCAATAAGTGACAGCAGCTTTGGGTCTGGGCCATGTTGTGTTGTCAATGTGGGCAACACACTGTCTGATCCTAGAGCTCCACTCTGCCAAGCTGTTGCTGCAAATAGTCGGTCTGTCTGCCTTACAAAGCCTGCTTCTGTCTGCCTCTAGCTCTGCCAAGCCATTGTTGTTGGTGCTGTTCTTTTTTTAAGGACGTGAGTGAATGATCTCTGTGGCTTTGGGACCAGGGCCAAAAATCGGTTTACACACCCATTATAGCGTCCACGTACGTACGTCCACATGCAGGCGTGTGTGTGTGTGCGTGCACGCGTGCGCACACGCATATTCTTTTTTTTCTCTCTCTCTAACATGTACACAGAGGCAGGCGCGCGCATGCACTCACACATATATAAACATACGCGCGCGCGATCACTACATACACACACTACACACACAGCACATAACACACATACACAGACACAGACAGCAATAGACACACAGACACAGACATCAACAGACAGACAGACACACAGAACACACACAGACACACGCAGACACACACACACAACACACACACACACACACACACACACACACACACACACACACACACACACAACACACACACACACACACACACACACACACACACACACACACCACACACACACACAAAGAGCCCCAGCGTGGGAAAGGGGCATGTCTTTATACAGGTTTCGCTTTGTATCTATTCAGCCAGCCCCGCTCTGCCCCATTTCAGCGGCATAAAGATACCCCTTTTCAATGTCCATATTTTCTTTTTCTTTATCTTTTTTTTTCTTTCATTCCTCCCCTCCCCTCCCCCCCTATATGTCTGCTATCTTGCGAAGGTTGTCCGCTAAATGGTTCAGATCAGTTGATCTATTCCATGAGCTATACGTTTCCTGCTATAGAAAAAAAATCCCAGCCAACACTCCCCCCTCCCCCTAAAAAAAAATCTAGAAAAAGAAGGGTGTTGCGTGTACTATAAACATTAGCCTGACGTACAGGACAAGATATGTATGAGAACAAATGATTAAAAGAGCGAAACAGGAGAACTTTAAAATAAAAAAAATGCTACTACTACTACTACTACTACTACTACTACTACTACTACTACTACTACTACTACTACTACTACTACTACTACTACTACTACTACTACTACTACTGCTGCTGCTGCTGCTACTGCTGCTACTGCTACTGCTACTGCTAATGCTGCTGCTGCTGCTTCTACTACTACCACTACTATTGCTACTACTGCTACTGCTGCTACTGCTTCTAATGTAGGCCATCGTGTGCCGGTGGGAACAGATGACAATATTTACAAAAACTACATACACACGGGGACCGGATGAAAAAAAGCACATGATTGCTTATTCTGTTATCCTCGATTTAAAAGAATAAATAAATAAATAAATAAATAAATAAATAAATAAATAAATGCATGCTACTACCGCTTCTGCTGCTGCTGCTGTTACTACTACTACTACTACTACTACTACTACTACTACTACTACTACTACTACTACTACTACCACTACTACTACTACTGCTACTGCTACTGCTACTACTACTGCTACTGCTACTGCTACTACTACTACTACTACTACTACTACTACTACTACTACTACTACTACTACTACTACTGCTGCTGCTGCTGCTGCTGCTGCTATTGCTGCTATTGCTGCTGCTGCTGCTGCTACTGCCACTACTGCCACTACTGCCACTACTACTACTACTACTACTACTACTACTACTACTACTACTACTACTACTACTACTACTACTACTACTTCTTCTACTACTACTACTACTACTACTACTACTGGTGCTGCTGCTGCTGCTACTACTGCTACTGCCGCTACTACTACTACGTACTGCTGCTGCTGCTACTACTACTGCTACTTCCGCTACTACTGCTACTATTACCATCGCTGCTGCTGCTGCTTCTACTACTACTACTACTACTACTACTACTACTACTACTACTACTACTACTACTACTACTACTACTACTACTACTACTACTACTACTACTACTATCTGGAAGAGAAAAAAAAAGGAAAGCTGTGATAGATGGAAGAGCATAGAATAATGATAATTGAAAAAAAATGAAGTCATGAATAAATTATTCGTCGTCCTTTTTTAACCACCATCACCACCACTGCCGACAACAACAACGCTTGCTGAAAACAAACAAGGAGGAAAAACAAAATCCAAACCAAACTCAACCCAACTCAACTCAACTCAACTCAGCTCAACTCAACTCAACTTAGCTCAACTCAACTCAACTCAACTCAACTCAACTCAACTCAACTCAACTCAGCTCAACTCAACTCAACTCAACTCAACTCAGCTCAACTCAGCTCAACTCAACTCAACTCAGCTCAACTCAACTCAACTCAACTCAACTCAGCTCAACTCAACTCAACTCAACTCAGCTCAACTCAACTCAGCTCAACTCAACTCAACTTAAAATCAGCCCATTCCGACCCATCCCATCGCCTTTAAGTAAAGTACATTGTTGGGGAGGAGAAAGGATTTGTTAATTTTCAGTGATCATTTGAGCACACCATAAGGTACAACAAGCTGTTCGTTGCTACCACTCCAAGATGCTGTTTGTTTTTAATGTTTTATTTTTCACTTCTATTTCATATTTTTAACAAAATGATTTAGAACTGATCATAAAATACTCAATTTGTCAGGTACAGTTTATTCAAGGGATTGTCCAAAATCATTTTTAAAAAAGCACCAAGCAACAGTAGGAGGGAGACTGTTGATTTTACCAAGTTCTTGGTAAAACAGACACAGACCTGTCTGGCCAAACCCACAGAGTAAGGAGACTCTTTCCTTCCTTCCCTGAAGGGCCGGCTGTATGTGACAGGTCTGGCCTCCTGTCCATCCTGGTCACGTGGATAGCCAATATAATAATAATAATAATAATAATAATAATAATAATAATAATAATAACAATAATAACAATAATAATAATAATAATAATAATAATAATAATAATAATAATACATGGAACTTATATAGCGCTATATCTTGTAAAAACAAATCAAAGCGCTTGCATTCGACCTGTACATCACACAAGAAATCAATAACAATCTATGGCCCTAGCAAATTCGAACGTACTCACACAGGCAAGCGCACACACACGCGCGCGCGCACACACACACACACACACACACACGCGCGCGCGCGCGCACGTGCGCCCCCCCCCCCTCCCCCCCACACACACACCCACAAAGGCTATACACTTTGGCAGGTAGACGTCGAAGGCGGGGACAGACAGGAGATGGAAACAGAAGGTATCTTTGCCTATTCTCTACTCTCTCTCTCTTCCTCTCTGTCTCTCTCTCTGTGTCTATCTCTCTCCTGGCTTGTGTCCATGGCCAACAGACTAAGGTATCATTGCCAGCTCTCTCTCTCTCTCCCTCTCTCTCTCTCTCTCCTCTCTCTCTCTCTCTCTCTCTCCTCTCTCTCTCTCCTCTCTCTCTCTGTCTCTCTCTCTCTCTCTCTCTCTCTCTCTTCCTCTCTCTCTCTCTCTCCTTGGGCTGTTGTTAATTAAGTTTTCAGAATATGACATTTTGTGTTTTGTGCCCAGTCCCCCTCGACCTCCCATTGTCCCCTTATGAATGGGCATCTTGCCTGACACAATAAACCATTGTCATTGTCATTGTCTCTCTCTCCATGGCCAACAGACTAAGGCATCATTGCCTGCTGTCTACTCTATCTGTCTGTCTGTCTGTCTGTCTGTCTGTCTGTCTGTCTGTCTGTCTGTCTGTCTGTCTGTCTGTCTGTCTCTCTCTCTCTCTCTCTCTCTCTCTCTCTCTCTCTCTCTCTCTCTCTCTCTCTCTCCCCTGGCTTACTAAGAGCTCTGTTACACAATAGTAGTTTTGTCTGAATTATTTCCCAGTATAACCTATCACAAATTTATCAATGTAAATAAAAAAAGGAGTCAAGTGGTTAGAGTGCTGAATTCCTGATCTGATGGCCCGGGTTCAAGCCACCTCTGATGCACCTATTCTAGGGGATTTCATCCCTGGAGTTGACATCAGTACTGACTCCACTTCCCTGAAAGTCCTTCAGATGGGGTCCCACACTGAGGTCCTATGAGTGAAAACATCCTGTGCGCTTGTTAAAACCAATCCACTCTTTGGTAGAGTAAGCCATTGCGTGCCAGTAGGAATGGAAGTCAAAAAAAAAAAAAAAACCCAAACACTTGCACTCTCGTGATTTAAAGGCACCATCCCCGAAGTGGAAGTGGGGTACCTTAATGGTGGACTTAAACAGTCACATGATTATGCAAAATCTCACAATCATTAAAATTCGGGGAAAAAACCCAAACAGCATGCCCAAGAAGGAAAAGTAAAATAAAAACGGAAAAAGGGACCTCAGAAAAAATCACTTCATTTGAGGAAATTTGGTGTTTTCAACAGATTTTATTGGAAAAGATTCCTGTGTGTTGGGGCACAGTCATTATGGTCCAAAGTCTTGAAAGATATATATATATATATATATATATATATATATGTATGTATATATATATATAGATAGATAGATAGATAGATAGATAGATAGATAGATAGATAGATAGATAGATAGATAGATAGATAGATAGATAGGTAGATAGATAGACACAGAGACAGAGACAGACAGTGACAGACAAAGACAAATAGAGACAGAGAGACAGAGACAGATAGAGAAAGACAGAGACTGAGACAGACAGACAGAAAAACAGAGACATAGCGAGACAAACAGACAGAGACAGACAGACAAAGAATAAAGCAAAACTGAAATGTCATTTCCAAAGCTCTGCTATTGATGTCCACCTCTTCTCTCCTTAACACACTGACACTCGGACAAACTTTGCGCCATTTTTCTTTTAAACCCCCCCAACCCCAACCACAAAGCAAAAACAAACCCAAGAAATTCCTAAAAAGGAAGAAAATACATCAATGGAAAAAACAACAACAACCAAGTATGCAGACACGTTTTGTAATTTCATACAGTGAAGGTAAAAAGAGATCAGAGAGGGTTGAGGAGCTTGTCATATCAGCGTGTGATGTGGGAGCCAAGACGATGGGGAGAGTGATTGACTGATTGATTGATTGATTGATTCTTTTGTATCGAGGATAATGGAATAAGCGCTCATGTGCTTTTTTTTACATCCAGACCCCGTGTGTATGCAGTTTTGTAAATGTCATCTGTTCCCACCGGCACACGATGGCCTACTCTTACGAAAAGCGGAACAGGATTTAACGTGTGCGCAAGATGTTCTGAGTGCGTTCGCACACGGGGCCTCGTTTATAGTCTCATCCGAAGGACTTTTGGAGAGAGAGAGAGAGAGAGAGAGAGAGAGAGAGAGAGAGAGAGAGAGAGAGAGAGAGAGAGAGAGAGAGAGAGAGAGAGAGAGAGAGAGAGTCAGACAGACAGACAGACAGACAGACAGACAGACAGACAGACATGATGAGACCAAGACGATGGAGAGAGAGAACCGCGCGCGACATGAGACGCCACATCAAGAAGCCCAGACAGGCTTTCTAACACTCTGCCCGTCTAACCTTACCTTTTAGAGCGACGGCTCTTCTTTCATACCACAGAAAGATCAAAGTTTCAAACAACAAGGTAAATAATATGTCTCAGCTCTGTGGTTTTGAAACATTGAGAAAGAGAAAGGGAGGGGGGACAAGAGAGAAAGCAAAAAGACACTAATATCTAAAAAATAACAACAACAAAACTGCCAACAAAAAGTTCAGCTCGTTTTAAACATCAGATGTCCAAAAAAGAAATCGACAATATGTTTTTGACCTTGAGTGTAGAACAAAACAGATTTTTTTTTTCCCCCATTGTTGCCAAAATTTACAAAAAAAATGTGTGGCAGAATTAGCAAGCATTATTGCCAAAACGTGCCACAATATCACAAGGTAAGGGAATCCATAAGGAGAAAACCAGGGATGACTACAGTATTTGTGGTGTAAGTGCATGGATTTTGAGGATATCTTTTTTTCTTTATTTATTTTTTATTTATTCTTTTATATAAAAAAACAACCCCCGTGTGCATGCAGTTTTGTAAATTTTGTTATCTGTTCCCACCGGCACACATAGGTCTACTCTTTCGAAAAGCAGAACAGGATTTAACTAGAGGAGTAGTAAACGAGAAGAGAGTGACTTAAGTCAGCTACGAGAGGGTGACAGTAGCGCTTTGTTGTTGTTTCTAAGGAATTCAGCGGTATAAAAACCATGCTGAAGAAGAGGATTTTTTTTTTATAAAGGCCAATGCATGTACGTCTCTAAGGATAATGGTTAATTGCACCCTGCTTAATTCAGGGCCTCAGCATCATCCCCGCTTCACACTATTCAGGATGGCTCGTGAGAAATGACAGATGTCCTATAAATATTCATAACTTTGGCATTTCTATAATAAAAAAAAGAAACAACAAACAAAAAAAAAAACCCACTCCAACTCCCAGCCTCATGTCTGTTGGCGGTTTTAAATTTTTTTTTTTTTATTTTTTTTTTTTTTTTTACACAACGATGATAAAGGTGGTAGACATGCATAGAATTCATAACGTCACACCTGCTGTTGACAGCAGACACATAAACCACAGGGGATAAATAGGTCATGGTTCAAAATAACACAATTTGACAGCCGTCTCATGTCTAGTCTGTGATAATTTGAAAGAATTTCCATTATTTCAAACTTGCTTTGGCATACATTCGTGTGTGTGTTTGTTTTTTTAATATTATTTTTTGGGGGGGAGGGGAGTAAAGAGGGGAGGGTGAGGGTTAATGATCCACCACAGAGCAATTTGAAGAATCGGTGAACTTTCATCAAATCATCCATACTGGTTCCCATAGAGTGAACATTAGTACTAACTCCACTTCCAGATCCAGATCCTCGAAATTCTCTGGATGGAGCTTATAACGAGCACGTTCTGCTTTAAATGATTCAATTGTTTCATGTGCACACTAGATGACATAATATATTTGAATCTCACCCCTCTTCTCATTTCTCCATTCATATTTCGTTTGTTTGTGTTGCCGTTCATTTCACGATGACCTCCAAACGCAGATGGATGCCATACTGCTGTAGATTTGCACTGGCTGCAGAAATATTGATTATAGTGGCAGATGCTTGCATAGTACAACCACCACTCTACTCTGCTAAAAGGGCTACCAGTCAGGTTGGAGATGTTCTCCAAAGGCCAAGGATGCCCTGTGAACTGGGCAGCAGCACATAAGGATCCCTTTCCAAGTCAACTTCCTGCTAAGAGTCATAGTGAATCACTAAAAGACAAAGACTAGTACAGGTGATCAGCCATGAGTAAGCAACCTAGTCAAAGCCTGTAATTAAACACTGTCTCCAAGTACGGAAAGCGGCTACCTTAATGCTGGTAACAAAATGTCGCAATGCCAAAAATGGCCTCACCACATTGGTGAACCTCACAGCTCCAGCCAAAAACAGAAAAGAAAATATACCGGTGCTGTTTTTAATCACAAAGGTTGAATACACGGGTTCATAAAAACAAACAAACAAAAAAAAGCCCCAAACAACTTGCTCTAACGGGCAAGTGTCCAGTTTCCTCACGTAACTCTAATCTCAGCACCAACAACAACAACATGTCCAATCACTAGTCGATTGTGCAGCTTTGGAAAGAAAAAAAAAACACCAAAAATAAATCTTGTTTGTAAACAGGAGCCAAGTATGACGAAAGCTTCATGACACGATCTATAGAGACCATGGCTTCCCCTTCAGGTATATATGGGTACACTCTGAGACCATAGGTGGCTTGCTGGCATAGATGGGTACATGTGTGTGTGTGTGTGTGTGTGTGTGTGTGCGGCGCGCGTGAGCAAGTACTTGTGTGCATGTGTGAAATAATTGATGATTCTATTCTTGTTCTTTGATTACCCCCCTTGTCTAAGGGCTGTAATGCTATAGACAATAAAATATTGTCATTGTCTCAGATGCTGTGGTTGGCCGAAAAATAAGTTGCTATAATAATAATACATGGAATTTATAGAGTGTTATATTATATATCTTGCAAAAACAAATCAAAGCGCTTGCATTTGACGGATACAACACACAAACAATCAACAACAATTACTAGTTTTAGAAAATAGCAAATTCGAATGCACACACACACACACACACACAACACACACACACACACACACACACACACACACACAACACACACACACACACACACACACACACACAGGTTATACACTTTGGCAGGGTAAAGGGGATTTCAGATTGTGAAGACAGGGACAGATAGGAGATGGAAACAGAAGGCTATGGAATTCCTAGCACAGAATAAAAAAGGAGGGGGGTAGGAGAGAGGGAAAGAAGGAGGGGATGAATCTGGGTGG
>CM060335.1:30584963-30589963 GCA_030674155.1 Stramonita haemastoma | reverse complement strand
GAGAATATATCCTGCAATGAAAGGGACCAACAACAAAAAAGAAGAAGATATAGACATATAGACTGAGAGAAAGACAAACATACAGAGAGACAAACCCACATGCCCACACATACAGACAGACATATTATCTTTCCATCTATCCCATAGTCTGGCGACCGTGGGGGCACCTCCAAAGACTTGACAACCAATAGTGCCGGTATATATACAAAGATACAGACAGAGAGACAGAGAGAAAGACCCCCCCCCCCGCCCTCTCATGATAAATTATCAAAGTAGTTGTACATATCACTATATACTTTGGTGAATGCAGCTTTTGTTTAATGCTTTGTTTTCTGTGCAACAATCCCCTTTTCAAGCTTGACTTTTGTTGTTATTGTTATTCTGCTGCTGTTGTCCTAGTACTAATGAAGATACATCAGGTAACTCTGTGTCTACATCCTTTTAAAAACCCTGCAACATACTCAAAACTTGACTATGTGTACTAAAATCACGATGATAATGTTTGTAAATGATGGGCATATGCATGCTCTATGAGAGAATATATCCTGCAATAAAGGGACCAAAAAAAGAAGATATAGACAGACAGAGAGAAAGACAAACATCAGAAAGACAGACCCACATGTCCACACAACAACAGACAAGACATACAAACATGCAGACAAACCCACACAACACATATATATTGAGTTATAAAAACAAAACACCCCAACAATGGCATACAAACTACAGGAACAACGAAACTCCACCTTTCATTAAAAGTCTCCCTTTGTTGCAAGAAAAGGTCAGACCTTTCACAATACGCCCACACTACTACTTCGTAAAAAAAAAAAAACTCAATGCACATAATTATCGAACACACGTCTATTCAAGACAGCAGACGTCTTTTGTCCTTTTGAGTCCTGAGTCAAGCATTCAACATGCATTCTGAAGAACACCACCAGCATCCAGAGACTGCGTAGTAGTAACATGGAGACAAAACTATTGACCCAAATGTCCTGGTTACCTTACTGACGTTTTCCATGGATTGGGAAGAGAGGCAGTTGTTGAGTGACGGTGTCATATCTGTGACGTCAGTTTTTTTTGTTTTTGAAAGCTTCTGTACTTGTCAGATAAATCCCAATAGATGGTAGTTTTAGGTTTTTGTTTACCTGTTTGATTGGTTGGTTTCTTCTTCTTCTTCTTCTTCTTCTTCTTCTTCTTCTTCTTCTTCTTCTTCTTCTTCTTCTTCTTCTTCTCTTCTTCTTCTTCTTTCTTCTTCTTCTTCTTTCTTTCTTTCTTTCTTTCTCTTTCTCTCTCTCTCTCTCTCTCTCTCTCTCTCTCTCTTCTCTTCTCTTCTCTCTCTGTCTCTCTCTCTGTCTCTCTCTGTCTCTCTCTGTCTCTCTCTCTTGTCTTCTTCTCTGTCTGTCTGTCTGTCTTCTGTCTGTCTGTCTGTCTGTCTGTCTGTCTGTCTGTCTGTCTGTCTGTCTGTCTGTCTGTCTGTCTCTGTCCTTCTGTCTCTCTCCTCTCTCTCTCTCTCTCCTCTCTCTCTCTCTCTCTCTCTCTCTCTCTCTCTCTCTCTCTCTCTCTCTCTCTCTCTCTCTCTCTCTTTTAACTGTGCTACATCTTTACCTCACATCACGCCGTCAATATTGTATCGTATCTTTTAATTTTTTATTGTTATAAAATCATGGTTGTTTTGATATTAAAAAAAGTAATATGCCTAACTGAAAAGCGATAAGTTCATGGTTCAAATACCGTCTGATGCTAGGATTTGCGCCACGTCATCCATCATACCACAAATGATGGTCTGGGTACTAGCACTGTGGTTGAGAACTGCGAGGAGTGGAGGAAGCTGGCTCCTAAATCTTCAGTGGTGTCCCAACGGTCGGCTAGACTTTGGGACAGGTGAAGGTGAGGGTTGTGGTGGAATCACTAAATCAAGGTTTTATGTAAAGTGCCTGTTCACATTCTGATAACAAAGAAAGCAAAACACCCTTCCCCCCAACCCCCCCCCCCCCCCACAACAAACTAAAACCAACAGCAACGACAAAAAAAACATCCAAACACCCCCCACAAAAAACCCCAAGCAAACCAAAAACAACCACAACAATAACAACAAAACATCTCTTACTCTAAATGTCAAACAAATATAAAAACAAGAAAAAAACCAAACCAAACCAAACCAAACTACAACAACAACAACCTTGACACTAACAGTAACAACAACACAAACAAGAGATATAGACAGACAGACAATCATACAAGCAGGCAACGAGCCAGCCAGCTAGCCAGAAGACAGACAGACAGACAGACAGGCAGACACAAGTCTCTTTCCACAACAACACAAGTACCAACCAGTACAAGAAAAACAACACAAGTGCAAGTTGGCATTTGAATAATAATAATAAAATAATAATAAAAAGAGAGTCTCTTGTTATAAAAGAAATGTCAGACCTTTCACAAGACACCCACACCACAAATACGTAAAAACACTCGTGCACATATTGAACACTCTCTCCACATAGCAACAGACGTCTTTTGTCCTTGCTGGAGTACAGAGTCAAGCAAGCATTCAAGCCCTAGCGAGAGAACAACAGTGCCAAAGAAACTGCGTAGAACATAAAAAGAGTACGAAGTATCGACCAGGTGTCCCAGTGACCTTAAGCTTTCCATTGATGGCAAAGAAGAGTGTTCGATGCGTACGTACAAGTCACTAACTTAACAACGGTGAAGTCGTGACGTCAACCTTTACTTGAATAGCTTACTTTGTTTACTTGCACTTTGTAAGGTGCAGAATGAAGGAAAACGGCACGAAGGTTGTTGTGTAGTCTGGAGGCAAAACCATCTCACAAGAAAACGGAGTTCATGGTTTGGATACTATCTGATCTATCTGAAGCCAGTGTTTGACCCCCCCCCCCCCCACACACACACACACCCCACCCCTCATCCACCCCAACACAGACGCAGAACATCTTGCGCACACGTTAAATCCTGTTCCGCTTTTCGCAATAGTAGGCCGTCGTGTGGCGGTGGGAACGGATGACAAGATTTACAAAAAACTGCATACACACGGGGACTGGATGTAAAAAAGCACATGAGTGCTTATTCCATTATCCTCGATATAAAAGAATAGAATAGAATAGAATAGAATAGAATACAATAGAATACAATACAATACAATACAATACAATACAATACACATGGTCAATTGTGTTCTTTTGTGTTCAAATGATTAAAAAAAACAACAACACAGACGTTCCATGTGCAGCACAGTTGAAGAAAGTCTTGCCGCCACAAGACAGTATTGTTGATAACCTCATGTAGAGAAGCGTTTTGATTTGTTTTTTGCAAGATATAGAGCTGTATGAATTCCATTTATTATTATTATTATTATTATTATTATTATTATTATTATTATTATTATTATTACTACTACTACTACTACTACTACTACTACTACTACTACTACTACTACTACTACTACTACTACTACTACTACGACGACGACGACGACGACGACGACGACGACGTCGTCGACGACGACGACGACGACGACGACGACGACGACGACGACGACAATGATAATATAATAACAACAACAACAATAATAACAATAATAATGATGATAACAACAACAACAACAACAACAACAACAACAACAACAACAACCACAGCCATGGAGGAATTGTTGGTTGGAGTCTTACACTGAAGGTTTCAGGCAGTGTGTCTGGGAAAGGAGGTTCTACAGGCCACCACTTGTACTAAGAGTCAGAGGATCAGACAGAAGAACAAATGAACGCATTCCTTTTTCATGAACTCGGAAGTGCAGAGACACATATTGGCTAAAATTGATAATTTATTGCAGACTGAGACACACGTTGCATGCTGGTCATGCAAACAGAAACACCCAGACAAATCTGATGACGACAGTTCTCCAAGGTGAGGTTGAGGGCAGAAAGGAAAGAGGCAGACCACTAACTACATCCTATATTGCCAAAATCATTGGGGTCAGCGGTCTGGGAGAAATACTAGAGAGAGAGAGAGAGAGAGAGAGGAGAGAGAGAGAGAGAGAGAGAGAGAGAGAGAGAGAGAGAGAGAGAGAGAGAGAGAGAGAGAGAGAGAGAGAGAGAGAGAGAGAGAGAGAGAGAGAGAGAGAAGATGGCGAATCCAAAATAGCTTCATCAGGGGGATAAAAAAAAGTCCCAGAGATCACTGCAGAGACTGGAACTCATAACCCCAGTGATCGTCATATCTCAAGGTCGATGCATTAACCACGGGGCCACTCCTACAAGTATCCCCTGTCCACTAAGAACTAGATCACGACCTTCGGCTTCGTGATTTCCTCTGATTCATCCAACGTCTTCAGAAAATGTGCTACTTATTACTAGACTGAGGATGATCATGAAGATTGGGGGTGACGGTAAAAGGGAGTGTGTGTGTGTGTGTGTGTGTGTGTGTGTGTGTGTGTGTGTGTGTGTGTGTGTGTGTGTGTGTGTGTGTGTGTGTGTGTGTGTGTGTGTGTGTGTGTGTGTGTGTGTGTGTGTGAGTGCGTGTGTGTTTGTGTGTGTGTATGTGTGCGTGTGTGTGTGTGTGTTTATTTATTTATTTATATTTTATTTTATTCTATTATACATTATTTGTATATTTTATAGTATTATTTTATCATTATTTATATATTATATATATTATCATATATATTGTAATGTATTATATGTATATAAAATATGTATATATTATTATATATTATATATATTATTATATATATAATAGATATTACATACATATATATTTATATTATTTATATATTTATATTATTTATATCATTTATATTATATCATTATGTTATATTATATTAATATTTTATCATTTATATTATATCATATATTTATTTTATTTTATTATATATATGTATGCGTGTGTTGTGCGTGCAGTGTACATAATAATAATAATAATAATAATAATAATAATAATAATAATAATAATAATAATAATAATAATAATAATAATACATGGAATTTATA
>CM060335.1:30569963-30579963 GCA_030674155.1 Stramonita haemastoma | reverse complement strand
ATGTCTTCATGTAAACAATCAAACAAGCCAATTTGAAAGCCAGCAAAACAGACAAGTGAACAAAGACAGCAAAAAGAAAGAAAGAAAGCAAAAAGAAAAAAAGAAAGAAAGAAGAAAGAAAGAAGAAAGAAAAGAAAGAAAGAAAAGAAAGAAAGAAAGAAAGAAAAAAACAAAGCGAAAGAAAGAAGAAAGAAAGAATGAAAGAATGAAAAAGAAAAAGAAAGAAAGAAGAAAAGAAAGAAGAAAGAAAGAAAGAAAGAAAGAAAGAAAGAAAGAAAGAAAGAAAGAAAGAAAAGAAAGAGAAAGAAAGAAAGAAAGAAAGAAAGAAAGAAAGAAAGAAAGAAAGAAAGAAGAAAAAAGAAAGAAAGAAGAAAGAATGAAAGAAAGAAAGACAGACAGAAAGAAAGCAAGCAAGCAAGCAAGCAAGCAAGCAAGCAAGCAAGCAACGTCTTACCCTGAAAAATAACATCCAACTACACTCTGACTTTAATTTCTATGTTAGCAGCTAGGCTATAGTTTTGTGCCTATCAGAGTGCTGTTCTTTCTCCTCTACACAACGTTCCGTGGACAACTCTCTCATCGCCATGGGAAAGATCTTCAGACACGGGCCACGTACTAACTCTACCAGCTTGCAACAGGCTGCAACCCAACAGACGTGCTGGAAAAAAATAATGCGAACAAAGACCATTGTGATGTGATGTGATGTGATGTGATGTGATGTGATGTGATGTGATGTGATGTGATGTGATGTGATGTGATGTGTGTGTATGTATGTATGTATGTGTGTGTGTGTGTGTGTGTGTGTGTGTGTGTGTGTGTGTGTGTGTGTGTGTGTGTGTGTGTGTGTGTGTGTGTGTGTGTGTTGTGTGTGTGTGTGTGTGTGTGTGTGTGTGTGTGTGTGTGTGTGTGTGTGTGTGTGTGTGTGTGTGTGTGTGTGTGCGTGTGTGCGCGCGTTTGAGTCGGATATTCCACACAGGATCAATATCTGTTGAGGTTATTTTTTTAAAAAATCCTAGAGGATTATTTCTTCTGATTTAGATACTCTACACAGTACCAATTCCTGTTGAGGTTGTTCTACAAAAAAAATCCTAGCGAAAATTTCTGATTTAGATACTCAATATAGGACCAATGCCTGTTGAGGTTATCTTAAAGTCCTAGTGGAGATTTCTGATTTATATACTCGACACAGTATCAATGCTTACTGAGATTATTTGAAAATCCTAGCAGAAATTTTTAGGTTTGTATAATCGACACAGGGTCGATGCCTGTTGAGGTTATTTTAAAACTGTAGTGGAAATTTCTGATTTAGATACCTAATACAGGATCAATGCCTGTTGAGGTTATCTTAAAAGTCCTAGTGGAGATATCTGAATTGGGGTCGAAAATGTCTGATCGTCAGTTCCCTTCTTTAAAAGCAGTTTGCGATGACGGAAGGCCTATAAAGGTCACAGTGTGATTCACTGTGGCCTATATTGTTCACCCACACCTGCTAAATGCCAGGGCATCAATTGTTGGGCGTATTTAGATGGATCCGATGTGACAGACTGCAGATGTTTCTTCCTTGTCTGAGAGCCAACCTGCCGGTCGACTGACTGGCCTAGTGTACAGAGAGGGAGGGAGGGAGGGAGGGAGGGAGAGAGAGAGAGAGAGAGAGAGAGAGAGAGAAGAGAGAGAGAGAGAGAGAGAGAGAGAGAGAGAGGAGAGAGAGAGAGAGAATTACATTAAGGAAAGATGCAATGCTTCGATTCCGCAAATTCTAAAGAATAGTCTGCTCTGCAAATCTCATCACAATGATGTCTGTCACCTCCTTCAAAACCATCACCACCACCACCATGATAATAATGATAATGATTGTTGTTGTTGTTCTTCTTGCTTCTGCTGCTGCTGCTGCTGCTGCTGATGATGATGATAATGATGATGATAATGAAAATGACGTAATTAAATAACAGAGTAACCAAGATGTTTTTCTCTCTCGAAAAAATGCTAGGCTGTCTATGTTTCTTGTAAATGTACACAAGTTTCTGTCGTGCTTTTTGGGGGTCAAAGCATCCCATTTGTGTTTTTTTTGTTATAAAAGGTTTTTGTATGGATCTACACAAATCTCGACATTTGTAAGGAAAAAATGAAGAAAATCTACACAAGCCTCAGTCATAAAAAAAAATCAAGAAACACAACCAATACAACTATTTTACAGAAACCAGTTCTAATGGGCCTCAAAGGGAGCCAGAAAAAGAGCCATTGGGTAGAAAAGTAAGGGATCAGTTTACACTCTCATCTGAAGGACTTTTCAGGGGAGTGGAGTTGGCATTGATGTTAACTTCAGAGGAGAAGTCCCCTTGAATTTTCAAAATCAAATTCAAAATACTTTTTAAATCTCTCTGAATGGTCACCTATGTGGTGATTCAAACCCCGGCTGTCAGATCACAAATGCAACACTCTAACCACCAGGCTAACCTCTCCCCATCTTTCATGCAAACGAGTTCAAACATTACTGCTTGTAACAGATGATATTAAATGAAGGACCTTAATCTAGTTGATGCCAAGTTGTTCAGCCACAGCCCATTATTTTTACACACATATAACTCAAGTGCTTATGCTTCAGCTCAAAGTGTTTAAGTGCTTTAAATAAAGCGTACACTTGTAGTACTTATTTAATGTGTTTGTGCTATGTCGTTCTGACCAAATAAAATTTGGTTTAAAAGGACTAATGATAATATTAGTTTTGACACCCTCCTCTCTGTCCCTCTGTCTCTCTCTATTTTCTGTCTGTCTGTCTGTCTCTATCTCTCTCTGTGTCTCTCAGTTTGTTTGAGGTGTCAAGTGACATGACGTGAATTGAAAGGGTGCACTATTAGTAAGCTGCAGTAAGATTCTCCATTTAAGCTTCAAAACATCAGTTACTGACCCTCCAGCAATTTTAGCACAGCTCCCAGTTTCCCCCACTTTCAGCTCCTCTCTGTAGCTAATTATTCCATCCCAGCCCAGCCCAGCTTTGGCCAGCTGGTGCTATTTATAGCTGGAGCTGACCACACACGGACTGGGTAAAAGGAAGGAGCGCGCTAAATTTAGCACTCCTGACTAGGCCTTACTGAGTGATGTTGGATTTGTGCACTGTGGTAGTGACAACCTTGATTACACACCCTGCTAATCAACAACATCGTATCGAGCTGGAAAGTCACTGGAGAGAGCGACATCACTGTTGTCTGTTCTCGAGGCTGAAAGCAACTGACAAGTCAGTGTCAATAGAAATGGCAGACCCAGTGCTGAGCCGCCATTTGTGAGTTAAGGGCTATCACAAAAAGCCCACGTGCCAAATGCCTTGTGACCTTCAAAGAACCAGGCAACAGACAGAAAAACAGGCAAGTCATTACTGTGATAATGAGAGTGTCTTGAAACGAATGCACCGTTCTTACCTGACAATCATTCTTAACATCAAGACACAGTGGAGACAGAAGCAAAACAAACCAACAAACAGGCACTCAGAGGTGTGTGTTGAAAGTTTGTAAAGTGTGTCAAACACACCAGAGTCACTTGGTCTGCCTTGTGAACAGGCAACAGTCAGCAAGATTGATGTGGGTTTTTTTTTTAAATGACTGAAGTGCATGAAGAACAGACGATTGACTGCATAGTTGAGGGTTTTGATACTGATACAGGGAAAGAATATCTTATGCCCACTCTGACAGGCAGACCTGTACAGCAATGGTTATGGGACAGAAAGAGAAATACAGGGTTTTGTAAAGTTGTGATCCCAGATTCAGGCAATCACAACACTCTGATGTGTCAATTGAATGATATCACCCTGGAACATTCTTGCAATCTGCATACTGGCAAAGAATCAGAATATGTGTTCTTGTACACCAAACAAGAAGAGAAAAACATATTGTCAGAAGAACATGTCAGATTTTCTTAAGACTTCGCAAAGGGAAGCAGCATCCAACATGCAGAGACAATGGCACATACTCAATGGGAAGTAAACTTCTTTGGGACCTGATCAGGTTTTATGAGGGCAAACTTTGCTGGCTGCAGACTTGACATGGGGAAAGGCAGTTACAAAAAACCAGACACCGACATTAATGTGTCAACTCGGATTGTACACACCATTACTGCCATGGTGTACCATGTCATTGTAATTGCCTTGCACTGGATATCGTTTCTTTTATACCATGTGGCAACACAGTGTAGTTTAACAGCTTAATAGCAATAAAATTTGTTCATGCATTCATGCATCCCATCACTGCGTGTCTGTCTGCCTCTGTGTTTCTCTATACCTCACGGTAAAGGCAATAAGCTTCATTCATTTTTCCATTTGTTCTCTGTTTCTGTACTTCTGTTTCTGTTTTTCTCTATAATCTCACTGTTTTTTCTCTCTTTGCTTTTTTTCCTTCTCTCTGTCCTGTTCACCACTTCTCTTTCTATTTTCTCCCTCTCTTTCACTCATTCATCCTCTCTGCATTAAACTTTTTATTAATTTATGTAAAAAAGTCAAAAGGAACAAACATTCTGATGTATGTACAATATAAAAAGTAAAGTAAAAGGTAAAAGTGTCTCATAACCTATGTGGTCATAGGGGAGCAAGGCATCAGAGACCTCAGCTTCTCTAGGGGCCAGCATGTTGAGGGCAGCACCCGTCTCTCTCGCTGCTTTACCTTCCCTGACCCTAAAGAGGGCAGGTACCCAGTGACAGCTGGGTGAACTGGGGGACTGTACTGATGCTAAGGCACGCAAATAGTGACCAATCCACTTGGTAACCACGCTAGATGCTGTTTAACCTTAGCTGGGCGAAGTGGGTGCTCTAATTACTGACCTATCCCGTCCCCTCACACACACACACACACACACACACACACACACACACACACACACACACACACACACACACACACCGAGACACACACACACATATCTCTCTCTCTCTCTCTCTCTCTCTCTCTCTCTCTCTCTCTCTCTCTCTCTCTCTCTCTCTCTCTCTCTCTCTCTCTCTCTCTCTCTCTCTCTCTATATATATATATATATATATATATGAGACCAGGAAGAAAGTTATCCTATCATCATTGCAACCTTTTAAAAGTGTACTTCAATGATTGATATCCTACTGCCTGACATCTGGCAGAAAAACATTAACCTATGAAAAGAGGTGTGAAGTGGGGGAATAAAGCAGGGGTAGGGGCGCACTGATTCAGGAGTTATCTGCTGTTAAGGTTAACAGCTTTTGCCAATTTCCTTTTTTTTTCCTGTCAAAGAAGGTTTAATTTCGCAACACCGTACTCATGCAAATCAGGCAGACAGGACAAATATGGATTAACATTTGGCTGCAGGCCTCTTCTATTCATCCCTAAAGGTTTTGTTGTTGTTGTTGTCTGTGTGTTTTCTTCACCCCGACTGTTTGTCTGTCTGTCTGGTCTTCACGTATGTGTGCGTGTCTTTGATTTTACGTCTGTTCACTTAAAGTGATATTAGACGAATGTGTGTGTGTGTGTGTGTGTGTGTGTGCATGCGTGCGTGTGCATGCGTGCGTGTGCACGTGTGTGTACGTGTATGTGTGTGTGATGCACGCGTGTGCATGCGTGTGTGTATGTGTGGAAGTGCAGAGGTGTAGTAGTATGATTCCTGGGCGAAATGAATCATCAGTTTTGCTTGCAAGATGCACAAAACCATTAACATGACCAAAAAAATAAACCCAACCCTTTGTCACTCAGACACCCCTCCCCCTCTCCCCCACACCCCCCTCCCCCCAAAAAAAAAACAATAAAGAAGAAAAAGAAATGCAAAAAAGCAGACATAATTATCAAGACAAGGAAGCCATCTTCAGCCTTAAGACTCAGATCACGCACACCATGTCTACCAGTTTTTCCCTGACACAGATGACCTCATAACCTCACGTTATCTCCGGAGACGTGGCTTGCATGATGGGAAGCCCCAAGGCCATAGGGCAGAAGGGGGGGAAAACATGGCCGACATGACATCACACTGCATGACTGGTCCCGGGGAAACGGGCTTGGTTTGTGGATATCTTCACCATCCGCCTTCACTGACAGACAGACAGACAGTACCTGTGTCATAAAGATAAATGCTTATCTGAATTGGAAGGTGGGTTTGTATGAGTTAAGAGTGAAGTGGGTTAGAGTTTGTGCTGCGTTAAGGGAACACAGTGCTATGTAGACACAGGAAGAGCGGGAGACTTATTGAATGTTGGCTGGTTGGTTGGCTCATGTTCTTGAGGGTGAAATGTAAGTAAGTGATACACAATATTGACCTCACCCGGCTTCCATTTTATAGGGTTCTCGTTTCATAACTACTTACCCAAACAAATCTATCTTTAACCAGACAGGCAACCTAGCCTAGTGGCTAAAATTGTTTGACTTCAATCCCTTGGGTCCATGGAGTTGATGGTTTGAATCTCAGCAGTGTTTGGTGAATTAAGGGCAGAATTTTTTTTTTTTTTACAATCTCCCGGATTAACTTCAAGTGCAGACCTGCCAGTGCCTGAATTCCTTTTCTGTATATAGACATGCAGAAGATCAGATACATGCATGGTAAAGATCCCGTAGTTCATGTGAGTGTTAAATGGGTTATGGAAACACGAATATACTCGGCACGTAACCTGTACAATGAAAAGAGCTGCTCTGAAGTCGGAATATGTCAGCTGAGGTCAGCAGGCAGACCTCCTGCAAAGTTACAAGCACAGGAGAAGACCAGGAACTGCACATCCCACCCAGGGAATGCAGGAAGCTTGTGGAATTTTCCATATGTTTTATATTAAACCACATCTGCTGACGAAAGAAAGTAATAAAAAGTACTCAACCCAGAGAGTTCTCGGCCCAGGCCGAGGAAAATGGTAGATCATTTATAGCCCTTGTAAATGGAGGTTTGATTGCTATCCATTAAAAATACCACTTGACTGTGGTCACAGGGCCAATAGTGTGATGATGAATGCTGTTTTTAGGTCAGTTTAGTCTCTATCCAGCAGACTGAGGTGCAAGGCTTGAGTGTCAAGAAGTTTTTGTATTCTAATCAAGTATGTAAGAAAAGGAAGGTGGCAGGACTGTTCAGACATTTCACCTGCTTAACAAGTAAACCATGAGGATCTGGGTTTAATTCCCAGCCTTGCCCTTTCTTCTCAGTTTAATGAGAAAATTGAACTGAATGTCAAGGCATTGGGAGGAGATTCTAAACCAATCAGACCCGTGTGGTTACAGACTTGTGCACGTTTAAGGACCCACGACTGTTGAATATCAAAATGAGTATGGAGATGCGTCTGACTGTCCTGTCAAAAGCGGTTGGTTTCATTCCCAACTGTCACCCCAAAGGTGGAATGCAGCTACCTGTACCTTAATGGTGGGGGAAAAACAGTCGCATAGGCAAAATCTCACCATTGGTGAACCTCGGAGCTCTAGCCAAGGAACATGAACCAGAACAAAATCCAGTATGTAATCAGTTTAATTTGGTGTACTTTTCTATACTGGTGTGATATTAATGATTTTAATCTTTGTTTTGAAAAGTTTCATTTCGCTTTTCTTTTGTTTCTCATTCATATGAGGATATTGCTGAGGCTGTTAATTAATTCATTGCTTTCTGTTTAATAGGAAGCATTTTCTTTTATTTTTTGTTATAGTTGATCTTAACCCACCCACACCCCAATTTTATTGTTCATTACTAAATAAGAGCTATAACTTCACTTGCACATCTTGACAAAGAATCGATTAAAAAGCTTTTAGACTTATTGCAGTGAAGTCACAACAAATCTGTAAAACTTATGTATTCTTAGTGTTTCATGTTTATGTTGCTTCTTCTTCTTTATCCTCGTAAACTCAGGCAGCAAGTCCTGGCAGCAACTCCTTGTCCTGGCAAATGCTGTGGTACGCTGAAAGCCCTTCAGAGGTCCGAAGAGTTTGTCCCCTCATCGGCAGGTAGGTAGGCCAGATATCAGACCTCAGGTTTTGGTGTGTTGGACAGGCCTGGAGGAAGTGTTCCACGGTTCTTTTGAGCTCCAACTAGGCTAGGTCACGTTTGTGTCACGATCTTCTCCACAATGTTTACTTCTTCTGAACAATGACAGAAGCTGTGTTCTACATAAGGGAGCCTGTGTCAGAGGAACAACCACACGTATTGCCCACAGCTCTTTCCAGCCAAGGAAGGGTGTTTACCATATTGTGCTGGCTCGAGGCCCTGCTGGCGATAGAAAAAGGTTCTGAGTGTCTGCAAACAAAAGGCAGTCTCAGAGTTATCTCATTGCCATTGACTGGTCAAACCTCTTCAACACCTCGGGGTTGAGGGGGGGGGGGAGGGGGGGCTGTGGAGATCTATCCTCTTGACTTGAAAAGCTTGGGTGACCTGTATACTGTTTGTGGTCAGCTCTGACACCATGTTCCTTAGCTGCCAGCTCTTACTCCGGATATAGCCTAGTGATCAGAACATTGCGCTCGCAATTTGACAACCCGGGTTCGATTCCCGGTCGAGAGGATTTTTCCTCTGGAGTTAACATCAGTGCTGACTCCACTCTCCCCAAAAGTCTTTCGGATGAGACTATAAACCGAGGCCCCGTGTGCGGACGCACGCAGAACATCTTGCTCACACGTTAAATCCTGTTCCGCTTTTCGTAAGAGTAGGCCATCGTGTGCCGGTGGGAACAGGTGACATTCACAAAACTGCATACACACGGGGACTGGATGTAAAAAAGCATATGATTGCTTTATTCCATTATCCTCGATATAAAAGAAGAAATAAAATAAAAATAAAATAAATAAAATACTCTTACTTTTCAGTCTTTTCTGTAACCCAGCTGTTGTGTTGATACTGATACAGAACAATTT
Organism: Stramonita haemastoma; assembly: GCA_030674155.1. Lineage (NCBI taxonomy): Eukaryota > Metazoa > Mollusca > Gastropoda > Neogastropoda > Muricidae > Stramonita > Stramonita haemastoma. Next base: position 30,571,153 of record CM060335.1, on the reverse strand, counting down.
CCTTCGTGGGGATGCCGTGGGGGACATGTCAGTATAAATAGCATCCCCACCTTCTGGAAATTCTGTCCTAGAAATTCCCTCTTTTCTATCACCATCTTTTTTCTGCATCGTTCTTTTTTTTTTCTTTCTTCCTGTCATGTCATCTCCTTCTGATCTATTTTCTGTCTTGTTGGTCCATTCTCCTGCCCCCCCCCCCCCCCCACCACCAGAAAGCCTTAAAAGATAACAAATCTCTTTTATGATCTTCTTTTGTTCTTCTCCTTATTCTTCTTTTCTTTCTTTCAATCAAAGAGATAGGTCAAGAGTGTTCATGAGTTTGCTTTACCTGAACAAACTTTATGGTCGTAACCACATGAAAGTGTCATCTTCACAAAATAGCGGCAAATAAAGATAAGTTCAATGGGGATAAATGGCGTTTATTCTATGCGTGTTAGTGTGTTAATGTGTGTGTGTGTGCGCGTATGCACAGTACATGTGTGCGCGCGCGTGTGTGTTTGTGCGCGCGCGTGTGTGGGTGTATCATGCGTGCGAGTATGCGTGCGCGTGTGTCTGTGTATTTGTATAATTATGTACGCACGCGCACGCATGCACACACAACAACAAATTTATGCTTACGTTGATGACCACAAACCCACAACAAGAAACCCCCCAAAAAATCTACAGTTTCTCTCTCTCTCTCTCTCTCTCTCTCTCTCTCTCTCTCTCTCTCTCTCTCTCTCTCTCTCTCTCTCTCTCTCTCCACACACACACACACACACACACACACACACACACACACACACACACACACACACACACACACACACCACACACAGCATGTGCACAACGTACCGCAGTAAACTCCACATGACCCCATTTACAGTCATTAACTTAGGGGGTAGATAGGGGGTAAGAAAAGACGATGGTGTGTGTGTGTGTGTATGTGTGTGTGTGTGTGTGTGTGTGTGTGTGTGTGTGTGTGTGTGTGTGTGTGTGTGTGTGTGTGTGTATGTGTGTGTGTATGTGTGTATGTGTGTGTGTTTGTTTGTGCGTGTGCGTGTGTGTGTGGCGCGCGCGCGCGTGTGTGTGTGTGTGTGTGTGTGTGTGTGTGTGTGTGTGTGTTTTACGGCACACAGGGAAGATAGGACAGACGCCACAAAGGCAGTTTGGCAGCAAGATTACAAATGATATCATAACATCCATATAGGATA
>CM060335.1:30554963-30557463 GCA_030674155.1 Stramonita haemastoma | reverse complement strand
GGACTTTTAGGGGGTGGGAGTGGAGTCAGCACTGATATCAACTCTAGGGTAAAAAATTCTCTTGAACGAGATTCGAACCTGGGTGACCAGATCACGAGAGCATCACTCTAACCACCAGGCTATCCAGTCCCCCTTCTCCCCCCCCCCTCCCCCAAGCCCCTGATGACGTCATCAAGCCAGGGTGCTGTGATTACATGGCAGGCAGTACATATGCATGACTGCCTCCACACAACAGCCCGAGGCCCCTCTCCAGGGGTTGCGTCACAAGGACATGGAAAAGTCCCGCCAGTGGGAAGGTCAGCCATGTCTATGCACTACTGGTTTGTGGGCTTGATTCTTCAGGGGATGGGGGTGGGGGGTGGGGTGGGGAGGGTGTTGTGTGGGGGAGAGGGTCATGGTTAATAGTGTCCATGTCACATTTCAACAAAAGACACAATAGGATATGTTATGTGTATGGACAAAAGACTTCATTGTTTGGGACGAAAAGTTATTTAAAATAAGGTTGTAAGTGTAAACTTGGAGGTCAGCATGTTTTGTGGGATTTTTTGTTGTTGTTTGTTGAGTTGATTTTTTTTTTCGATTCTGTCTGGCTGAGAATAGAATTTCAACATTGTTTTAGACATGTAAATTATGTACATAATGATGAATTAGAAATCCTTCAATAACATTTGACAGCGAATCCAGTTCATTGTTATTTCTGCAATTTGGGCAGTTGTCAATTTTCTTTTCGTTCCTCGGCTAGAGCTCCAATGTTATGGTGAGATTTTGCATATGCGTCCATTTTGGCAATTGGCCTACCATTAAGGCAGCCGCATTCCGACTTGGGGGAGGGGAGGGAGGGGGGCAGATGTAAATAATACTCACTAGACATAATATCGTTTACTTTAATCAGTACTTTCAACACTCCTTTACTCTCATGGCCGAGAAAAGTGTTATATTTTGCTAACATGCAGTCCTAAAACACTGGCCAGATAGGCAAGATATATATATTTTCTCAATTATATATATATATATATATATATATATATATAATATATATATATATATATATATATATATATATATATAATATATATATATATATCTCTCTCTCTCTCTCTCTCTCTCTCTCTCTCTCTCTCTCTCTATATTATATATATATATATATATATATATATACCATCGCCACCTGCATTTGCAAAAAGTACTTTGTCACAGTCCGCACACACGGAAAGAACAGGGCTGCACTGTAATCAAGCAGATGGTCCTTATCCATCATTCTGGGGGGGGGGAGGGGGGACCTACAGTAAGTTTTTAAAATTTCTCTTTTTAAAGAAAAAAGCTTTGGATCATTTATTTCCTCCATGTCAAAACATCAAACCATTCTCCTCCAATTTTTTAAAAATGTCAATGGATGTAAATATATCACCATGTCATGTAGACATAGCATTCTATATATCCGTTCTATCCCTAAAGTCAGATTTTGGCTACCTCAAAGATAGGCAAAAAACCGGTGACATAATTCATGCAAAATCTCACCACAGATGAACCTCAGAACTGTAGCCGAGGAGCAGTAACAGAAATCTCAGTTCTAAGCAGTAACTTCTGCAAAATAAAAACATGGCGTCAGATTTGAAGCCAGAGTTGTGGTTGCTGTGTTATCAGTATAAGCCATTACATCCTGTTCCGATGAGCGCGTGTGACCAGCCTAACTAATTATTCCCGAAGTTAAACAAGATACATCTAAGTAGTAGTTGTAGATACCAAAGGAGCTCTTGAGAAAGCTGAACAGCAGAAAAGGTCTTCAAAGAAGAAAGTCCTTTAGCAAGTGTTTAGACATTTTACTGCCTCCTATAAACCGAGACCCCATGTGCGAACGCACGCAGAACGTCTTGCGCACACGTTAAAACCCCGTTCCGCCTTTGGAGGAGCAGGCAATCGTGTGCTGGTAGGAGCGGATGACAACAAACTAAAAACCCAGCATGCACACAGGTGTCGCGTTTAGACACCATCCCTAAGGAAAAATCGGGGAGTTGGGAGTCCCACGGTGGCTCGGGGCTGTAGGTATATGGCAACGTTCTGGCGGCTCCTGCGACGGCACCGGAACCATTCGTTTCGGCGATTGCCTTTCCAATGGACCATTCCAGCGACGTGGAGAGGGTGTGTGTGTGTCTGCTGCATGGGTAACAGCTTGCCCTCCATACTTACTTACCCAGGATTTGCGCTCTAGAGCTTAGTGCGCAACTCCATTGTCTTCCGAGACTGACGGATGCTTACTACTACTAGTCAGGGTAAGGGTTGGATAAAAAAAAGCTTGTGGATTCTTATTTTGTAACACTTGAAAAATAAAAGAGTATTCATTCATTCATTCATTCATTCATTCATTCATTCATTCATTCATTCATCAGAACATCTTGCGCTCACGTTACATCATGTTCCGCTTTTCGTAAGAGTAAGGCCATCGTGTGCCGGTGGGAACAGATGACATTTACAAAAAAAACTGCATACACACGGGGACTGG
>CM060335.1:30519963-30529963 GCA_030674155.1 Stramonita haemastoma | reverse complement strand
CGGATACAAAATTGACAAAACTGCATACACACGGGGACTGGATTGTAAAAAGCACTTAAGCGCTTATTCCATTATCCTGAAAATAAAAGAAAAATTATTTTTTTGAAAAATGTCTTGTCTGGCAGTCTTTCATCACATCCTTAACATTTCCGTTTTTTAACCTTTATCTTCATAGATCACGATTCATTTTCTAATTCTCAAAAGAGAGAATAATTATGGAATAATGTTCATTTGCTACTTTGAAAAGTATACATTTCATATTTGCTGAGCGTTCCTAACAACGTTGGATAGAAGAAGATACCAGCTCATCCTTTTCGTTGTTGTTGTTCCTCGGCTAGCGCTCCTAGCTTCACAGTGGTGAGATTTTGCGCATACAACCCTTTTTGCCAGCCATTAAGGTAGCCACACTATTTTTTTAAAAATTTTATACCACTTTATGTCACAGCAGATTTTCTGCGTGAGATTCGGCTGCTCTCCCGAGGAAGCGCGTCGCACAAGTGCAGCGCCTACCCATTTTTTTCCTCAGGATGGTGTCTAAACACGACACTGTGTCATGCTGGGTTTTTTTTTATAATTTGTCATCCGCCCTACAGCAACGATGGCACTGCTCTTCCGAAAGCGGAACAGGGTTTTTCCGAACGCGCAAGATTTCTGCGTGCGTTCGCACACAGGGCCTCGGTTTCTAGTCTCATCGAATGATTTGACATTCAGTTCGATTTTTTCGTCAAACTGGAAAGAAAGGGCGAGGCTGGGAACGAACCCAGAAACTCAGTTTTACATAATTATTGGCAGGTGAACGTCTTAACCATCTGCACCGTCTTCTTTTCTAGGTTCACTAATGGTGAATTTTGCTACTTCAAGAAGTACACCTTTGTTTTCCAGCCATTATGGTACCCACTTCCGATTCCGGGGATGGTGTCTAAACACACCTGTGTATATGCTTTTAAAACAAAAAGTGTCTTGCTTTCCTACCGGCACGAAATGGCATTCTGTTTCGAAATATGGAACTGGTTTTTAACATGTACGCAAGATCTTCTGCGTGCATTCGCACGCAGGGCCTCAGTTTATTAGTCTCATCAAATGGACTTTCAATTCGATTTTCTCGTCAAACTGGAAAGAAACAGCGCGGCTGGGAATCGAACCCAGAACCTCACAGTTTACTTGTTATGTAGGCGAACATCTTCATCATCCTGTCATCTTCTTTCTTGATCATATAATCAAATTAAATATTGCAGCCTCCACATGTAAAGTGTACACTTATACATATTTTTCTTCCTCCCCCCTCCTCCCCTCTCCAACGATTTCTCGTACAAAACAAACAATTGTTGATGTGAGAAAAATTCCCTAGATCATTCTTGCACAATTTCCTTCTTTATCTAAAAAAAAAGGAAAAAAAACCTCCTGGTTGCACCTGTCGAAGGCCCCACCCAGGGTCAATACGTCATTAAAACAGGGATACAAAAGAGTGTCACCCTCTCAATGATTTGTTTGTTCGGCATTGAATGTCAGGGTCGTCTGTGAGGGGATCCATTCAAATGTCAGCCTTTCAAAGGATCTGTTTTTTCTTCTCTCTCTCTCTCTCTCTCTCTCTCTCTCTCTCTCTCTCTCTCTCTCTCTCTCTCTCTCTCTCTCTCCTCTCTCTCTCTCTCTCTCTCTCTCTCTCTCTCTCTCTCTCTCTCGTCTTCGTCTCTCTCCTCTCTCTGTCTCTCTCTCTCTGCTCTCTCTCTCTCTCTCTCTCTCTCTCTCTCTCCTCTCCACTAGCCTTCTCTTTCCATTTCAAAAGCCAAATACCACATGCTGCCATTTAGCTGATGAAGCCATTGTAGGCGGGATTTTTTTTTTTTTATAAATAAAAATAATCTTGTTTTGGTTGTGCCTTTTTTTTGTATTTCCCAAGTAATCATCACCCCAAAAAGAAAAGAGAAAAAAAATCAAACAAACAAAACAAAACAAAAACAATTCCAAAACAGCCAAGCCTTTTGAAAACAGTTTTTTTTTTAAATCTCACGTCAAATAGTTTGGAAGAATCACGTACACATAGATTGAAAACAGATTGTCATTCTAGGGGTACGGGATAGCCTGGTGGTCAGAGGATGTGCTCGTGATCTGCTGACCCGGTTCGAGTCTTGTTCAAGAGGACTTTTCCCTTTGGAGTTAACATCAGTGCCGACTCCACTCCCCCCCCCCCCCCTCTCCTAAAAGTCTTTCGGATGAGACTATAAACCGAGGTCCCGTGTGCGAACGCACGCAGAACATCTTGCACACACGTTAAAACCTGTTCCGCTTTTTGGGAAGAGTAGGCCATTGTGTGCAGGTGGGAACGGATGACAAAATTGACAAAACTGCATACAGATGGGAACTAGATGTAAAAAAAAAAGCTCGACTGCTTATTCCATATCCTCCAGATAACAAAAATAAGACTAAATAAATGAATAAACAAATAGATAAAAAAATAACAAATAAATAAATAACAATGAAAAAATATTCTAACCACACACGATCACCTTGATGCAATAAATAAACGTTACAGAAAATGACCTCAGAAACAGAAAGCCCCCCCCCCCCCCTCCCGCTCATCTCATTATTGTAAGTCACATTAATTTTCATAATCCATCCATCCATCCCACCACATAACACAATACAGACGGCTCGCTCCGTCCTTACTGGAAAGCTGTGACACAATGCACTCTGCGGCACCCCTGAACAAAACAAGACCGAGAGAGAGTAATGAGATAGATAGATAGAAGATAGAGAGAGATGAGAGAGCGAGAGAGAGAGAGAGAGAGAGAGAGAGAAGAGGAGAGAGGAGAGAGAGAGAGAGAGAGAGAGAGAGAGAGAGAGAGAGAGAGAGAGAGAGAGAGAGAGAGAGAGAGGGAGAGAGAGAGAGAGAGGGGAGAGAGAGAGAGAGAGGAGAGGGGAGAGAGGAGAGAGGAGAGAGAGAGAGAGAGAGAAGAGAGAGAGAGAGAGAGAAGAGAGGAGAGAGAGAGAGAGAGAGAGAAGAGAGACAGAGACAGAGAAAGGCGAGCAGACAGAGAAGAGAGAGAGAGAGAGAGAGAGACAGAGAGGGAAGAGGGGGAGACAGAGAGGACAGAGAGGGAGAGAGAGAGAGAGGACAGAGAGACAGAGAGACAGAGAGACAGAGAGAGAAGAGAGGGAGACGAGAAGAGAGAGAGAGAGAGAAGAGAGCAGAGAAGAGACAGAGAAGAGACAGAGAGCAGAGAGAGGACAGACAGACAGTCAGACAGACAGATAGACAGACAAACAGACTTTTCATCCATAAGTTTATGTCAAGGTCTTTTGTTACCCATAGGGATTTCTTCTGTAAACAAAAGGATGTCGGATTTGAATTTTCAAAAAAAATCTCCTGTTGTGTGTGTGTGTGTGTGTGGGAGGCTGTGTGTGTGTGCAGTGTGTGTGTGTGTGTGTGTGTGTGTGTGTGTGTGTGTGTGTGTGTGTGTGTGTGTGTGTGTGTGTGTGTGGTGTTGTGTGTTGTGTGTGTGTGTGAGGGAATGAGTGTGCTTGGTGTGTGTGTGAGTGCGCGCACGCGTTCATGATGTGTGTGTGTGTGCTTATGTGTGCATGATGCGTGCACGCGCGCGTGCGTGTGTGTGCAGTGTGCGTTGCATGTGTGCGGTGAGTGCGCGCGCGCGCGTGCGTGTGTGTCTGTGCGTGTGTGTGTGTGTGTGTGGTGTGTGTGTGTGTGTGTGTGTATGTGTGCGTGCGCGGACTTGAACTGGAAACAGATTCTATGCACAAAATTGTTTTTATTTTTAAATCGCGAATTTGGCTGGAGGCATATAAACTACACTAAAACTCTTTCATCTCTTGGTGTAGATTTTAGAATCCATTTTAACATCTAGACATTTTGTTTCCCCCAATAAATCACATTTACGTTCGTTCTGTGGCTCTTGAAGTTCCAACTTAACAAAAACATCTCTTCTCTCTGTTTTCTGTCTCTGTCTGTCTGTCGTCTGTCTTCTTCTGTCTGTCTTCTTCTCTGTCTCCTCTCTCTATCTCTTTCTCTCTCCTTTTCTGCTAGTCTCTTTCATCCTCTCTCTCTTCCCTATTCTCTTTCACTCTGTCTGTCTCTCTTTCACGTTTTCTCTCTCTCTTCTCTCTGTGTCTGACTGTCTGTCTGTCTGTCTGTCTGTCTGTCTGTCTGTCTGTCTGTCTCTCTCTGTCTCTCTTCTGTCTGTCTCTCTCTCTCTCTCTCTCTCTCTCTCTCTCTCTCTCTCTCTCCTCTCTCTCCTCTCTCTCTCTCTCTCTGTTTTCCTTTTAGATCTTGCCATACAAAACAGCAAAATCACACTTACGTAGGTGTAACTCCTGAAGTTACAACTTGACAACAGCATCCATTTCCGCCCCCCCCCCCTCCTCCTCTTCTCTCTTCTGTCTCTGTTTTTTTCTCTCTCTCTCTCCTGACCACGGATAGCCTAATGGTCAGAACATTGCGCTGGCAATTTGAAGACCCAGGTTCGAGTCCGGTCGAGGAGATTTTTCTCCTGGAGTTAACATCAGTGCTGACTCCACTCTCCCCAAAAGTCCTTTCGGATGAGACTTTTAAACCGAGGCCCCCGTGCGAACGCACGCAGACCATCTTGCGCACACGTTAAATCCTGTTCCGTTTTCGTAAGAGTAGGCCATCGTGTGCCGGTGGGAACAGATGACATTACAAAACTGCATACACACGGGGACTGGATGTAAAAAAGCACAAGAGTGCTTATCCCATTATCCTCGATATAAAAGAATAAATCAGATCAAATCAAATCTCTCTCTCTTCCCCCCCTCTCTCTCACCCCTCTCTCTCCCTCTCTCGCTCTATCTCTGTCTCTCTCACTCTGTAAACAAAAAGAATAATATAATTTATATATATACACAAACATCATATATATATACATAATTGTGTGTTGTGTGTGTGTGTGTGTGTGTGTGGTGTGTGTGTGTGTGTGTGTGTGTGTTGTGTGTTGTGTGTGTTGTGTGTGTGTGTGTGTGTGTGTGTGTGTGTGTGTTTGTGTGTGTGTGTGTTCATGTCATCTGCCGCCAGATCAAACAAACTTACTTCCTTGTTGTCGGCAGTGGCACAAGCCATCTCTCCATAAACTGTCGCCCTGTCCCTGGTAAACTGCTCGTTGTCATGGTAATAGTGCATAAAATAAAACGGCTTCTCTCTGTCTGTCTGTCTGTTTGTCTGTCTCTCTTGTCTCTGTCTCTCCTCTCTGTCTGTTTGTATTCTCTGTCTCTCTGTCTCTCTGTCTGTCTCTGTCTCTGTCCTCTGTCTGTCTCTCTCTCTCTCTCTCTCTCTCTCTTTCTCTCTTTCTCTCTCTTTCTGTGTGTGTGTGTGTGTGTGTGTGTGTGTGTGTGTGTGTGTGTGTGTGTGTGTGTGTCTGTGTGTCTGTGTCTGTGTGTCTGTGTTCTGTGTGACTGTGTACTGTGTCTGTGTCTCTCTTCTGTTCTTTCTGTCTTTCTGTCTATCTCTGTCTGTCTGTCTGTCTGTCTCTCCTCTCTCTCTCTCTCTCTCTCTCTCTCTCCTCTCTCTCTCCTCTCTCTCTCTCTCTCTCTCTCTCTCCTCTCTCTCTCTCTCTCCTCTCTCTCTCTCTCTCTCTCTCTCTCTCTCTCTTCTTTCTCCCCCCCCCCCTCGCCCCTTCTCCAAACTATTCTCTGTACCAGCAATGTCAACGCTACTCTCCCCCCCCCAAAAAAAAAAAAAAAGTGAACATTTTCATATTTTGTGAAAATAAAAAAAACCTTGAAAAAATAAACCCGTGTCTTATACCAAAAAAACCCCCAACAACCCCCCTCCTCCCCTCCCACTCCCAGAACAAAACAACCAACAACACAAAACAAAAAAAAAACCCCAGCTAAAAGAGCAAAACAGGAAGCTACTCCAAGACAAGTTAATTTTTGTTGTGGGGTGAAATTGCATGTTGCTACGCATAAAAGCATTGAAAAAAATATGGCTGTTGCGTGAAAAGGAAACGTTGTTTTAAGCTATTTTGAATACAAAGTTTTAAACCCATTTCAGGTGGCGGGGTAGCTTAGTGGTTAGAGCAAATGATGCTCGTGATGTGACAGCCCTGGATTCGAGTCACCACGGAGGCGCCTGTTTTAGGGGATTTTTACCCTGGAGTTTTTTTTTTTAATAATGTTTTTATTCAATCCAACAGAGTATGCATACTATAAGCAAATAAGGATAAATTTTGTATCATCATGGAATGATTTTTTTAACCAAAAATAGACCCTGGTGTAAACATCAGTACTGTCTTCGCTCCGCCGAGTGTTCTGTAAATGAAGCTATAAACCGCGACCCCATCTTTGGAACATCTCGCGCACACGTTAAAAACCGTTCTGCCTTTGAGAAGAGTTGGCCATTTCATGCTGGTAAGAACGTACGGATGAGAGAAAGAGAAAAAAAAACCACGTATGCACACTGATGTTGTGTTTAGACACTATGCCCGATTCCGTAATGTGGGCTACCTTAATGGTGGGTAAGAAAACAACAACACCGGTCGCAAACGAAAAGTTTCCACCTTTAGTGTACTCAGAGCTCTAGCCGAGGAACGAAAACGAAAGAAAAAACAAGAAAAAGAAACAAACATTTCGAATACCCCACCCCTAATTCATCTATTCATTTAGAGTAAATAAACAAGATACAATAAACCCAACTTATTATAACAAAGAAAGAAATAAGCCATGAAACATCAACCACACCTAACACAACAGTAACAACAAAGAAAAAAAAATCTACACAAAAGCAAACAAACAAAGCAAAACAATGTAGCCAGCCATCTAAACAACCACACAAAACAGTGCGGTCAACTGTGATGGGATTTCTCATTGTTTAACCATATTTTGTTTAGTTTTTTAAAAAATAATCCAATCCAATCCAATCATGTAGTAAAAAACAACAACAAAAAACCCCACAACAAACAAAATTTAATAGCAAAACAAAAGCAAAACCAAAAAGTTGAATACCGAAAACAATATCTCCTCAGAAATAAATGGTGACATTTCAAGTAACATGATATCAAGGTTGCAAGAATAAGGGTAAGTTCTCTTTAATTTCTGTTACTTTATGAAAAAAACAACAAACTACCCACATCACAAACCAGAAACAAATTTTACTTTGAAAGTTGATGTTCGTTTTTGCCTTGACATTTGATCAAAGACGTTATTTGACCTTCTTTGTAATGGTTTTTAAAACGTTTCGTGTTCAAACAAGTTTCAGATGTGATGTTTTCAATTGCAAATACGAGCTATAAATATGAAGTACGGAGAATCAAGTGTGTTAATCATTCTGTGAATACCTTCTTAACCTTTTCAGGAAAAACCAAGGACACGATGAGTTCGTTTTTCTAGTTGGTTTAAACAAATATTTATTCAGAAAAGAACAAAAAACTATTGCAAACAAATCCATTTATAGCAGCAAGAAGCAAATAGCTTATAATGTACTCCATTATCAAATAAAATAAAACGTTGTTTGACTGCCCCCCCTCCTCCCCCACCAAAAAAAAAGAAAAAGAAAAAAAGACGATGGCTCCTCCAGGATCCAAAACTCGAGTCAGGTCAGGCAAAAGGCATTGTTCTTACCAAAAAAAACAACACCTAAAATACTGCCATTAAAAGACATTATTTTCTAGAGTTTTTTTTTTCTATACAATTAAAAAAAATGATTCCTTGATAAATCATTTTTTAAAATGATAAAAGTTGTAAGTGGTTACGTACACTTGTTTTCTTACACTACTTGATCCTCAATAAGCCAGGAAAAGATTGTCATAACTATTAAATCAATCCTCAGTTCTTGAGTTCGGACCAGTTTTTAAAGAAATCCTTACAATACAAGCCAATTTTCAAACACTACAAAACTTTCTGTCACAGCAGATTACTCTTTTTTCCTGTTTGCATGTGTATTTGTTTCTGTACAAGAGTGGTTTTTTTCATCCCAAAATTTTTACCAGGGACAGCATTTTTTATTGCCATGGTTTCTTTTACGTGCGCTGAATGCTTGTCGCACACATCGTCTCATCCGAAAGACTAGCACTCAGACCACCACTTACCGTCTTGTGGATGGGGGGAAAGTTTCGGGCACAAACTGTGATCAAACCTATACTTCTCACTTTCAAGACAGATGCGTTATCTCTAGACCACCGATCCACCGATATTGATTTCACAGTGGCATCTGACGAGTTACGAGCGAGAAAAAAATCGCAAAACGCAAAAAATCTCACCATTGGTAAGCCTCAGAGATCTAGCCGAGGATCAAAGCAAACCAAACCAAAACAAACGAACAAAATGATTAACACTGTCGGAAATAATAGGAAAAACATGTGCACAGAATCTGATATATTATGTAAGCAGAATTTTGTTTTTGTTTTATGGTAGTGTGTTCAAATCTTTTGGTTACATGGTGCATATTCGTTGTTCAGTTAGAATTGTGTTTCTTCGTAGTATGTGAAATCCTTCATATCCAGAGAGGGATGACAGGAAATGAACAAATTGGAATTTGGAAAACTGAAATGGCAAACCTTTGAAATGTGTTTTTTTCTATAATATGAAAAATGCAAATAATGCACTAGCGTGACTCGAGTCCTTCATGCACTGCAGCAACTTCCGTGTTGAGAACAATAACTTTGACATAACCATCACACACACACGTGCACACACACACACACACACACACACAAGCACAAACACACACACACATGCACGCACGCATACGCACACACACGCACACACACACACACACACACACACACACACACACACACACACACACACACACACACACACACACACACACACACACACTCACAAGCACAAACTCACTCACAGGCACACACACACACACAACACACACACACACACACACACACACACACACACACACACACACACACACACACACACACACACACACACACACACACACACACACGCACACCCCCCCCCCCCCACTGTAGAGCAGACGATCAATACCAAACTAGGTCACTAAAGAGTACGATTGTATCTTAAACCTTTTTTTTATAATTTATTGGGTTTTTAAATCCACTCTTAAATGTCAAGGTCCTTTCAGTAAACTTAGACACTCATCTTGAAAAAAAAGTACTTGGCTCACGTAAAAATTATTGATTTTTTTGTCTTCGTTCTTCGTCTAGAGCTCCAAGTTTCACCAATGGTTAAAATTCCTTTTTTTTTAATGTTTAAAAAAATTAAATAATGTACACAGACCAGTATAATGTAAGCATCAATCCGCAAATGATTTACATCAAAAGTTTATAAAGAAAAAAATTAAAAAGGATAAGATTACAAACTGATACACAACCCAAGGGTATGGCATGACGGCCTCTGGCAAGTACTCAGGCACTTCAACATTGACAGCTGTCTAATTGAAGTCATCAAAGCTCTGTACGAGAACGCAGAAAGTGCAGTTTTTATGAATAATCACGTGGGCGAGTTCTTCAAGACCACGGTTGGGGTTCGCCAGGGCTGCCTTCTCTCACCTGTACTCTTCAACCTCTTCCTCGAAAACATCATGACAGAGACACTGCAAAACCACCACACTTCCATCTCCATTGGTGGAAGACCCCTTTGCAACCTCAGATTTGCAGATGACATTGACCTCATGGGCAGCAGCAAACAAGAACTGCAAATCCTCACAGACAATTTAACAGATCGAGCGAGCGCATACGGCATGGAGGTCAGTACAGAGAAATCAAAGATCATGGTCAACAGCGCGAGTAATGACATCACGGAAATAAAGATGAATGGAGAAACACTAGAAGAGGTGAGCCAATTCAAATACTTAGGCTCCATCCTAACAAAAGATGGCACATCAAACAATGAAGTGAAAGCTCGCATTGCAACAGCAACATCTGCTCTAGTCAGACTCGAGAAGATCATCAGAAGCAACAACATCAGCTTCTGCACCAAATACCACCTTTACAAATCCCTCGTGATATCTATCCTCCTATATGGCTGTGAATCATGGACTCTGACAGCAGAG
>CM060335.1:30494963-30497463 GCA_030674155.1 Stramonita haemastoma | reverse complement strand
ATTGCCACACGAAATTGAACTGTTACAATGTTACCACCAGGTAAATTACTTTATCAATTTATCCAACTGAGAATTGAACTGCTTTCAATGTTACCCACAGGAATAACATACAATTTCATGCACCAGCACAAAAAATATCCATAATCCACTGACAGAGAAATTGATATGCAATCCACTGACAAGAAATTGAAATACCATAAACCTCACTGACACAGAGAAATTGAAATGTCACAAACGTACAGTTGTACAGAGAAACTCATGAAATGTCAGAAATATCACTTATGCAGCGAAGCCCCGTGTGCGAACGCATGCAGAACTTCTTGCGCACACGTTAAATCCTGTTCCGCTTTTCGAAAGAGTAGGCCATTGTGTGCCGGTGGGCACAAATGACAAGATTTACAAAACTGCATACCCACAGGGACTGGTTGTAAAAAAAAGCATACGAGTGCATACTCCATTATCCTCGATATAAAAGAATAAAAATAAATAAATAATAAAAAAGACGAAATGCCATTAATAACAAATGAAAAACTAGAACGTTAGAGAAAACTGTCAGACTCACACGTCAGACGACGTCAATGGTACAAATCTATTAACATGTCAAAAAATGTCACATTAACAGAGAAATCAAACTCCAAAAATGCCACTTTAGATAGAAATGGAAATGTCAAAAAATGCCCACTTTTAGAGAGAAATGGAGAAATGTTCAAAAATGCCACTTTAGATAGAAATGGAAATGTCAAAAATGCCACTTTTAGAAGAAATGGAAATGTCAAAAATGCCACCTTTTAGATAGAAATTGGAAATGTAAACAAAAATGCCACTTTTAGGAGAACATCAAATGTCAAAAATGCACTTTGACAGAGAAATGGAAATGTCAAAAATGTCACTTTAAGGGAATTGAAATGTCAAGAATAACCACTTTTACAGAGGAATTGAAATGTCCAAAATGCCACTTTTACAGAGATATTGAAATGTCAAAAATACCACTTTTACAGAGAAATGAAATGTCAAAAATACCACTTTTGACAGAGGAATTGAAATGTCTATCGATGCCTAACAACACAGACATTGAAAATGTCAAGCAAGGTCACTGGTACAGAAGCGACATGGCCATGTCAGAGATGTCAGTGACACACAGACGTATAGAAATGTCAACCACTTTCACCAGCGCAGAGAAATAGAAATGTCAGACATGCCGGGAGGGGACTGGGGTGAGGGGGGGGGGGGTGTGATAGCCTAGTGGTTAGAGAATTGTGTGGGACATGACGGCCGGGATCGAGCTTACCCACGTTCGAGTCACCGCTGAAACGTTCATAATTCAAGGGATTTTTTTTCCCTGAGGAAAGTAAGATCAATACTGACTCCACCCTTCCCCGAAGTCCTTGGGATGAGACTATAAACTGAAGCCCGTGTGTGCAAACGCACGCTGAATAACTTGTGCACACGTTCAAACCCGTTCTGCCTTTCGGAATGTAGGCCATATTATCTGCCAATAAGAACGGATAACAGGATATACCCCCCACCCAAAACAACAACAACAACAACAAGAACAACAAAAAACAAACACAACCCCCACAACCCCCCCAAAAGACACACCCCCAAACCCCAAAACAACAAAAAACAAAGCAAACACAGAAAAAAAACAAAGAAACAAGGACTACATGCACACTGGTGTCATGTTATGACCATCACCCGAAGTCGGAATGCGACTACATTAAATTGGGCAAAAAGCAGACCACATAACGCAGAACATATCACCATGGTAAAACCCCAGCAAATCTTTAGCTAGAGGAACGAAAAAAAAAAAGAACAAAGTCCTGGGACAAAGACCAAAAAAATGTTATAGAGGACAATAGGAATGGAGATCATAACAAAATTTAAAAAAAAGAATTTCAAGTCAGGCTGTGACTTGAAAAGGGTATGTTACATTGTAAAAAGCCCTAAAATTGACACAAATACTAGACAACATATCACCATTGGTAAACCTCGCATCTTTAGCTGAGGAACGAAAAAAGAAAGAACAAAGTTCTGAACAAAGACCAAAAAAATGTCTATAGATGCATAGGACATGGGATCATAACTAATAATTAAAAAAAAGAAGTTTCAAGTCATGCTGTTAACTTAGAAAGGGTATCACTTGTAAAAGCCCTAAAATACATAAATTACTGAGTTGAACTATTATCAAAGTTATTGTTAACGTTCTTCAATGTTGCCATAGAAACAATTCGAAATAGCCACAGATGTTAGGTCTACAGGAGATTTTTCCCCTGGAGTTAACATCAGTGCTGACTCCACTCTCCCCAAAAGTCCTTCGGATGAGACTTTAAACCGAGGCCCCGTGTGCGAACGCACGCAGAACATCCTGTGCGCACGTTAAATCCTGTTCCGCTTTTCGTAAGAGTAGGCCATTGTGTGCCGGTGGGAACAGATGACATTTACAAAACTGCATACACACGTGGACTGAACGTAAAAAAAGCACAAGAGTGCTTATTCCATT
>CM060335.1:30487463-30492463 GCA_030674155.1 Stramonita haemastoma | reverse complement strand
ATATATATATATATACATACATACATAATATAATATATAATATATATACATACATACATACATACATACATACATACATATCATATATAATACATAATACACTACATATACATACATACAATAATACATATATAATAATACTATAATCCCATATATTTTATATCAAAGGATGAGTCTGGTTCAGTATTTTTGATGCATCAAGTGAATTTGAAGGCGATTTTTGAATGTTGTCAATGATTGGAGCTGTTTAATTGAATCGGGAAGGGAGTTCCACAGCACAGGGCCTGAGTATAGCAAACTAGACTTGAACAAGTCTATTCTTGGGATTGGGACACTTGGCTTTTCAGTATTTCTGGAATGATTCATTGGGAACTTATCTCTTAAGGATGTGGGAACAGCTCCTGCCATTATTTTAAACATCATTATGCCTTTGTTATATTTCAGTCTTTGTTGTAGGGGGAGAATACTTAACTGAGTGAAATCCCTTCAAGTAAGGTTGTTTTCTTCAGAAGGATAAGTTTGAGAGCACGTTTATATAGGCTTAATAATGGTTTCATAGTGTTTGCACTGGCAGAATCCCAGAGGGTTGAAGCATAGTCTATTGAGGATTGTATATAAGCTTGAAAAAATAATTTCTTTGAATGGTAGTCTAGGAAATGTTTAATTTTAGTAAAGCTGGTATACTCTTTGGGACAAGTATTTGCATAGATGAGATATGTAGTAGAACCAGCTGAGGTTTTCATCGATTGTTATTCCTAGAACTTTGTAATGAGAGGTTTGTTCGATTGCTTCTTTTCTTATGTGGATTGGAAACTGTTTTTGGGGTAAATTCTGTCGCTTTTGTCTGGTGGTGATCAGCATGCATTTTGTTTTTGGGGGTGAATAGACATGTGGTTCAGTTCTGTCCATTTGACAAGATCATTACAGCTTTGTTGTAATGTGGTTGTAAGAGAGTCAATGTCGTTATGGCTCGTATGTATGGTTGTGTCATCAGCAAATAGTTCACATTTGGATTTGATATGTAGAGGAAGGTCAATTTATGTATAATGAAAAGAGAATCGGTCCTAGTATTGATCCCTGTGGTACTCCATAGTGAATAGTTTTAGATTGGATGTGGATGTAGTTGTTGGAGACACTTGTTGTCTGTTTTTAAGATAAGAAGCGAGTAGTTCTAGACTATTTGATGATAGATTATACAGGTCTAGCTTTCTGATGAGAAGTGTGTGGTCAATTGTAGTCAAATGCTTTTTTGAAATCTACAAATAATACTCCACAAAATTTACTTTCATTAATGTTTGATAGCCAATTGTCTATGAGACTAGTCAGTGCAGTATGACACGAGTGATTTTGTCTGAATCCTGATTGGTTAGGGTGAAGTAGGTTGTTAGTGTCTATATGATGGACTAAGTGTTTATTTATATGTTTTTCCAGGGGTTTTGAAAGGAGGGATATAATGGAGATTGGCCTTTAGTTTGAAGGATCTGAAGTGTCACCAGATTTGTAGATGGGGATCACTTTAGCAGTTTTGAAGGCATTGGGGAAATAGTTTTTATCAAGACATTGGTTATATATATATATTATTTAGAGAGGAGAGAGAGAGAGAAGAGAGAGAGAGATGAGAGACAGGGACAGAGAAACAGACGAGAGAGAGACAGAGACAGAGACAGAGAGACAGAGAGAGACAGAGACGGGAGAAGAGAGAACAGAGAGAGACAGAGAGAGAGCAGAGAGAGAGACAGAGGGAGGGGGGGTTCCACACTGACAAAACACACCAGCTCTCTCAGTGTGTAGCGGTGTTTTCTTTCTTTTTTTTTCTTTTTTTTTTGGGGGGGGGGGGGGGGTGGGAGTTGGGGAGAAGGGGTATTCAGTGATGGTGTCACCCATTTACTTTCTCTGAGAAACCATTGTTTGATTACCCAAATCTTTTGTCTACGCTGTTTCCTGTTTCCGGCAATCAGATACTATCACAAATAGTCTGAATGCTGCACAGTTAGCGAAAATGCCATTGACATTGAAAGCCCTGAAGGTTGGGATCTGAAGAGACAAAGGTTTCCCTCGTTCCCTCCAGAGTTTTTTAAATTGGAAATGAGCAATTTGACCTTTGGCAATTTCTTGTGAGTGAGTGAGTGAGTGAGTGAGTGAGTGAGTGTGTGTGTTTGTGTGTGTGTTTTTGTGTTGTGTTGTGTGTGTGTGTGTGTGTGTGTGTGTGTGTGTGTGTGTGTGTTGTGTTGTGTTGTGTGTGTGTTGTGTTGTGTGTGTGTGTGTGTGTGTGTGTGTGTGTGTGTGGGTGAGTGTGTGGGTGAGTGGGGGGGGTGGGTGGGTGGGTATGGATGTGTATGTACATGCGTGCTTGCGTGCGTGCGTGTGTGCGTACATATTTGTTTGTTGAGAAAGTGGAAGCTTCAAAGTTGCAAATATCCGAGAAAAAAACTGTTAGCTAGTTTTCCCCTAAGTTTTATATTTTCTGCGGAGAACAAAATCTGTCTGTCTGTCTGTCTTCTGTCTGTCTGTCTGTCTGTCTGTCTCGTCTGTCTACCTACCTACCTTCCTTCCTTACCTACCTTTCTTTTCTGTCTGTCTGTCTGTCTGTTTGTCTGTCCTTAGTCTGGGCGACCGTGGGGGCACCCTTGAAGACCCCCCCCGCCCCACACAACCTACACACACACACACACACACACACACACACACACACACACACACACACACACACACACACACACCACACACATACACACACACACACACAACATACCACACACACACCTCTCTATTCTTCCCCTTCACTATCAACATTCCATCCCTCCCCTCCCTCCTCCTCTCCCCTACCCCCTCCTCCTTCCTCCTTCCCTTTTTTCTTCTATAGTCTCCATTGTCTTGTGCAACAGCTGCCGTTGTGTTTCATTATCACTTGGAAGAGAAAACTGCTTCTATTTATTTATTTATTTATTCTTTTGTGTCGAGGATAATGAAATAAGCAATCATGTGTTGTTTTTTTTTTTTTTTTACATCCAGTCCCCATGTGTGTGCAGTTTTGTAAATCTTGTCATCTGTTCCCATCGGCACACGATGGCCTACTCTTACGAAAAGCGGAACAGGTTTAATTGTGCGCAAGATGTTCTGCTGCGTTTGCACACGGGCCTCGGTTTATGGTCTCATCCGAAAGACTTTTGGGGGAGAGTGGAGTCAGCACTGATGTTAACTTCAGAGGAAAATCCCCCGAACGGGAATCGAACTCGGGTCGTCAAATTGCAGCGCAATGTTCTGACCACTAGGCTAGGCTATCCCGTGATCGGGTGACTATAATATGGAATTCATCAGAGGGGTTCTTGTCTGACTCATGGCCAGAAACGCGAGCAGTTTTGACTTGGTGGCATTGTCCAGTTTTGGGTGCAGTGTAGTTTGTCTAATGATTGCAAGTGTTGGTCGAGGGTTTTTGTGTGTGTGTGTGTGTGTGTGTGTGTGTGGTGTGTGTGTGTGTGTGTGTGTGTGTGTGTGTGTGTGTGTGTGTGTGTGGTGTGTGTGTGTGTGTGTGTGTGTGGTGTGGTGTGTGTGTGTGGTGTGTTGTGTGTGTGTGTGTGTGTGTGTGTGTGTGTGTGTGTGTGTGTGTGTGTGTGTGTGTGTGTGTGTGTGTGTGTGTGTGTGTGTGTGTGTGTGTGTGTGTGTGTGTGTGTGTGTGTGTGTTGTGTGTGTTGTGTTGTGTGTGTGTTGTGTGTGTTGTGTGTGTGTGCTTTTGTGTGTGTTGTGTGTGTTGTGTGTGTGTTGTGTTGTGTGTGTGTGTGTGTTGTGTTGTGTGTTGTGTGTGTGTTTATGTTTATCTATTTATATGATGTTGAATAGTAATCAGTTCTAGTCAGTCATTCCTTACTTCTTATCTTCCTTCTTTCTTTCATTCTTTCATTCATTCATTCATGGATCCAATATTTTTCATTCTTTCTCTTTTCTGTTTTTTTTCTTTCTTTTCTTTTGTTTATTTGTCTACTTTTTCTTTTTTCTTACTTTTCCTTCTTTTTCTGTCCCTTCCTTTCTTTCTTTCTGCCGCTCTATCTTTCTTCTCTTTTTGTTTCCTTCCTTCCTTCCTTCCTTCCTTCCTTCTTCCTTCTTCCTTCCTTCCTTCATTCATTCATTCATTCATTCATCTTTTCCCATTCATTCATTCTTCTTTCTTTCTTTCTTTTTTTTCTCGTCTTTATTTCTTTTTCCTTCTTTCTTCCCATTTATTTCTTTTTTCTTCTTTCTTTCTTTTTTTTCTTTCTTTCTCTTCTTTCTGTCTGTCGGTCTGTCTGTCAGTTTGTTTTCTCCCTTTCTTTCTTTGTTTCTTTCTGTTTCATTTCCTCTTTTTTAGACCAAAGACAGAGCAAGGAAAGTGGAGCCAACGATACTCACCATTGTGGACAAGGGAAATAACTAGTTCTCAACCGCACGTATGAAGAGAGAAACCTAAGACGTCATTACTGCCCTTTAACCACAGAAACGGTAGAAGAGAAGGTAGGCAGAAGAGAAGAAAAGACGATACAGCAACGTCACAGAGAACCCTCCCCCCTCCCCCACCCCCCACACCGCAAAAAAAACTTTGCAAAGACTCAGGGTTTGGCACACAGGTTGCACCGCTACAACTGCAGTGAATTTGGTTGTTTTGGTCAGTGCTGCAGTGCACGCCTCCACCCCCCTTCCACGATCACTTGCGGATAAAAATGAAAAAATCAAGATTTTATTTCGAGAACCTCCCCCCCCCCCCCCCCCTCTCTCCTTCCTTTGGGGTCCATGAAATTCAACAATCCCTTAGAGGTGTACGCTATTCAGCGACCTGATGGAAGAAAGTGTGGCCGACGGAGATAAATAACCCTACAGACCAAGCTGTACGGCCCACGAGAGGAGCTGGAAAGGACATGCCATTTTTTTCCCCCCAGACACATCTGACATGTAAGAGTAGGCCATCGTGTGCCGGTGGGAACAGATGACATTTACAAAACTGCATACACACGGGGACTGGATGTAAAAAA
>CM060335.1:30479963-30482463 GCA_030674155.1 Stramonita haemastoma | reverse complement strand
TTCTCTCATAAAGTATGTACTATCTATCTACCTATCTATCTATCCCTTAGTCTGGTGTCTGTGGGGCACCCCTGAAGACTTGACAACCAGTTCCCTCCATATCTGACTGATATGCGACACAAATACATCCCATCTCGTTATAGGCAATACCCAAAAGAAATAATGTTGAAACTTACGATGCAAGATGACAAAAGTCCTCATGATTCAAGGACGGGATAGCCTAGTGGTCAGAAAATTGCGCTCGCAATTTGATGACCCGGGTTCGATTCCGGTTCGAGGGGATTTTCCCCGGGAGTTAACATCAGTGCTGACTCCACTCTCCGCAAAAGTCTTTCGGATGAAACTATAAACCGAGGCCCCTTATGCTAACGCATACAGAACATCTTGCGCACACGTTAAATCCTTTCCCGGTTTTCGTAAGAGTAGGCCATTGCGTGCCGGTGGGAACAGATGAAAAGATTTACACACGGGGCCTGGATGTAAAAAAAAAAAGTAGAACTGGTTATGATGTACGCAGTCTTTGCTCTATATTTGTGAAAAGTTTTTTTTTAAAAAGAGATATTTTGTTATCTTGCTCCACAGTCCTGGTAACTGACGATTCTTGTTATAATAATATCAACTTTGGTTTGTTTTTGTTGTTGTCATGGCTTTTATGTGCATTTGATTTTATCTTAACGTGAAGGCACTGTGATCAGAATAACCAACAGTATTGACAGACAATTGATATATATATATATATATATATATATATATATATATATATATATATATATATATATATATATATTATATGTATGTGTGTGTGTGTGTTGTGTGTGTTGTGTGTGTGTGTGTGTGTGGTGTGTGGTGTGTGTGTGTGTGTGTGTGTGTGTGTGTGTGTGTGTGTGTGTGTGTGTGTGTGTGTGTGTGTGTGTGTGGTGACGCTCCACACGAAATGAGTCGCTTAGCACATAATCCACTTTTCCGCTAGGAGCCATTAAAGACAGGTGGGGGTGGGGTGGTCGATTTTGAGATTTTTTATTGATTACAAAACTATAGTACTCATTCTACCTTGTAGTGAAATAGCAAGGCATAATTTTGTTTCCTTTTGTTTTTAAACGTGTTTTGAAAAAAGCGAAGCCCTCATCGTGACACCTTTTACTGTGCTTTACCTGTCAATTTCTCATTTTGACATTTCCTGCAGTCTATTCATTTCAAGTTGCAATAACTTTTGACGAATTGTCCGATTTCAACCTGTTTTTTGTTTTGTACAGCCATTTCATAGCAAATTAAAAACATGTCAATAAGTAAAAATTGACCTCTGGTGCAATGCGACTCCTTATGTGGTGGAGCATCACATTATTTATTTATATATATACATATAATATAAAATATATATATATATATATTTATATATATATATATATATATATATATATATATTTATATATATATATATATATATATATTTATATATATAAAATACTGAAAACCATGGTTTAGAATTCATGCCATGTGGCTCGTTTTGGGTATGATTAATTATGTTTTTCATTATACTTAATGTGTTTTGTGCCCCATTCACCACCCCACCTTCCCCTTGTGAATGGGCGTATTGGTGGATCGATTTGTTTGTTTGTCCGTCGTGTTCGACGATAACCTCCAAAACAGCACAGGAGGCAGCTGTTGTTTCGGAAGCTGGGCAGAAATTTGGTTATAATGGAGATGCCTTGCCCACAGTACATCCCCACTCTCTCGGCCAAGAGGGCGTAAGGACAGTCAGCGTTGGAGATGTTCCCAAAGGCCAACTAGCCCCCAGGAATGCAGCATAATTATAAGGACTGTGCAAGTCAAGCCTCCTAGTCAGAGAGTCATAGTCGATCACTAAAGACTAAGCTGTAAAGTGGAATTCCATGAGTGGGAAAGCTACTGATCATAAAGCCTCTCGCTTTGCTGTTGCCCCCAGCATCAATGGTTTAATCAAGAACTACAGACTCGATGGTCTAGAGGTAATGCACCTGCCTAGAGAGCGAAAAGTCCGGGTTGGAAGTGTGCAGAGGTTTAATCCCCCTTTTGGCCCGAAACTTTCCTCCATGTATTAGACCATGAGTGGTGGTCTGGGTGCTGGTCTTTCGAACCAGACCGTTTATACCGAGGTCTCGTGTGTTACACATAATTGTTTAGCGCACGTAAAGGAACCCACGGCAATAAGAGTTGTCTCCGGCAAAATTCTGTAGAAAAAACCCACTGTGATAATGAAACAAATACAGTTGTAGGCAGGAAAAAAACAAAAAAACAAAGGTGGTGCTGCTCTTGTAGCGACGCACTCTCCCCGTGGAGAGCAGCCCGAATTTCACACAGATAAATCTGCCGTGAGTTACAGTGGTATTTAAAAGAAAATCGCTGAATACAATAAACATTAAAGTTGTTATTCATTCTCTCTCTCTCTCTCTCTCTCTCTCTCTCTCTCTCTCTCTCTCTCTCTCTCTCTCTCTCTCTCTCTCTCTCTCTCTCTCTCTCTCTC
>CM060335.1:30472289-30479863 GCA_030674155.1 Stramonita haemastoma | reverse complement strand
CCAATTTCTGTTGAAAAAAAAATCCTAGCGAAAATTTCTGATTTAGATACTCAATACAGGACCAATACCTGTTCAGGTTATCTGAAAGTCCTAGTGGAGATTTCTGATTTCTATACTTGATACAGTACCAATGCCTGTTGAGATTCTTTGAAAATCCTAGCAGAAATTTTAAGGTTGAATAATCAACACAGGATCAATACATGTTGAGGTTATTTTAAAACTGTAGTGGAAATTTCTGATTTAGATACTTAATACAGGATCAATGCCTGTGAAGTTATCCTAAAGTCCTAGTGGAGATTTCTGATTTACATACTCGATACAGTACCAATGCCTGTTGAGATTATTTGAAAAACCTAGCAGAAATTTTAGGTTTGTATAATCGACACAGGATCAATACCTGTTAAGGTTATTTTAAAACTGTAGTGGAAATTTCTGATTTAGATACCTAATACAGGATCAATGCCTGTTGAGGTTCTCTTAAAAAGTCCTAGTGGAGATATCTGAATTGGGGTCGAAAATGTCTGATCGTCAGTTCCCTTCTTTAAAAGCAGTTTGCGATGACGGAAGGCCTATAAAGGTCACAGTGTGATTCACTGTGGCCTATATTGTTCACCCACACCTGCTAAATGCCAGGGCATCAATTGTTGGGCGTATTTAGATGGATCTGATGTGACAGACTGCAGATGTTTCTTCCTTGTCTGAGAGCCAACCTGCCGGTCGACTGACTGGCCTAGTGTACACAGAGGGAGGGAGGGAGGGAGGGAGGGAGAGAGAGAGAGAGAGAGAGAGAGAGAGAGAGAGAGAGAGAGGAGAGAGAGAGAGAGAGAGAGAGAGAGAGAGAGAGAACTCGGAACTTGTTTTATGTGCATGGGGGGGGGGGAGAGGAGAGAGAGAGAGAGAGAGGGGAGAGAGAGAGAGAGAGAGAGAGAGAGAGAGAGAGAGAGAGAGAGAGAGAGAGAGAGAGAGAGAGAGAGAGAGAGAGAGAGAGAGAGAGAAGAGAGAGAGAGAGAGTTGCATCAAGGAAAGATGCAATGCTTCGATTCCGCAAATTCTAAAGAATAGTCTGCTCTGCAAATCTCATCACAATGATGTCTGTCACCTGATGTCTGTCACCTCCTTCACAACCATCACCCACCATGATAATGATAATGATTGCTTTTATTGTTGTTGTTACGTTGTTGTTGTTCTTGATGATAATGATGATGATGATGATGATGATAATGATGATGATAATGAAAATGACGTAATTAAATAAGAGTAACCAAGATTTTTTTCTCTCTCGAAAAAGTGCTAGGCTGTCTATGTTTCTTGTAAATGTACACAAGTTTCTGTCGTGCTTTTTGGAAGTCAAAGCATCCCATTTGTGTTTTTTTTTGGTTATAAAAGGTTTTTGTATGGAACTACACAAATCTCGACATTTGTAAGGAAAAAATGAAGAAAATCTACACAAGCCTCAGTCATCAAAAAATCAAGAAACACAACAAATACAACTATTTTACAGAAACCAGTTCTAATGGGCCTCAAAGGGAGCCAGAAAAAGAGTCATTGGGTGGAATAGTAAGGGATCAGTTTATACTCTCATCTGAAGGACTTTTCAGGGGAGTGGAGTTGGAATTGATGTTAACTTCAGAGGAGAAGTCCCCTTGAATTTTCAAAATCAAATTCAAAATACTTTTTTTTATCTCTCTGAATGGGCACCAATGTGGTGATTCGAACCCGGGCTGTCAGATCACAAATGCAACACTCTAACCACCAGGCTAACCTCTCCCCATCTTTCATGCAAACGAGTTCAAACATTACTACTTGTAACATATGACATTCAATTAAGGACTTTAATCTAGTTGATGCCAAGTTGTTCAGCCACAGCCCAATTTTTTTGCACACATATAATTCAAGTGCTTATGCTTCAGCTCAAAGTGTTTAAGTGCTTTAAAGCGTACACTTGTAGTACTTATTTCATATGTTCGTGCTACATTGTTCTGACCAAATAAAATTTGGTTTAAAAGGATTAATGGCAATATTAATTTTGACACCCACCTCTCTTTCCGTCTGTCTCTCTCTATTTTCTGTCTGTCTGTCTGTCTCTCTCTCTCTGTGTCTCTCGGTTTGTCTGAGGTGTCACATGACATGACGTAAATTGAAGGGGTGTGCTATCAGTAAGCTGCAGTAAGATTCTCCATTTAAGCTTCAAAACGTCAGTTACTGACCCTCCAGCAACTGTAGTGGCAACCTTGTTTACACACCCTGCTAATCAGCAACAACGTATCGAACTGGAAAGTCACTGAAGAGAGCGACAGCACTGTTGTTTGTTCTCGAGGCTGAAACCAACAGACAAGTCAGTGTCCATAGAAATGGTAGACCCAGTGCTGAGCCGCCACTTTTGAGTTAAGGGCTATAACAAAAAGCCCCCATGCCAAATGGTTGGGACCTTCAAAGAACCAGGCAACAGAACAGAAAGAAAGGTAAGTCGTTACTGTGGTAATGAGGGTGTCTTGAAATGAAAGCACTGTTCTTACCTGACAAGCATTCTTAACATCAAGACAGAGTGGAGACAGAAGCAAAACAAACCAACAAACACGTACACAGAGGTGTGTGTTGAAAGTGTGTAAAGTGTGTCAAACACACCAGAATCACTTGATCTGCCTTGTGAGTGGGCAACAGTCAGCAAGATCGATGTGTTTCTTGAAATGACTGAAGTGCATGAAGAACAGATGATTGACTGTATGACTTACTTGACTTATGCCTGTAAATTCCCTTGGGAACATAGGGCCGCAACAACACTCCTCCAACGGACATGGTTCTGGGAGATCCTCTTCAGCTCGGCCCACATCATTCCGGCTTCCTTCATCTCTGCTTCAATGCTTCTGCACCGGGTAAGAGTTGTCAGCCACTGGCTTCCCAAATGCTTTCATCAGCTCGCGTCATAGACTCTACCAGAGAGAAGTCTTCCCCAACCATGTCGCTGTTCAGAGATTTTGTTATAGTTTCTGTAACATACTATTTTTTTTAAGTGAATGGGTTGTTAACCCAAAGCACAACCCCAACCTGGAGGACCAGGGTGCAATTTTAGTCTGGCTCCTACCCCGCAGATCTGTTGAGCATGGTTGAACCTGCCAGAGGCCGAAGCCCCCGCCCACATAGCTCTGGGGATCAAACTGAGCACGCAAGCCATCCCACCATGTCAAGGTAACGCACCATCAGGACAGGATTGACTGTATAGTTGAAGGTTTTGATACTGGTTCAGTGAAAGAATATAATTATTATGCCCACTCTGACAGGCAGATCTGTACAGCAATGGTTATGGGACAGAAAGAGAAATACAGGGTTTTGTAAAGTTGGGATCCCAGATCCAGGCAATCACAACACTCTGATGTGTGAATTGAAGGATATCACCCTGGAAATATGCTTGCAATCTGCATACTGGCAAAGAATCAGAATATGTGTTCTTGTACACCAAACAAGAAGAGAAAAACATATTGTCAGAAGAACATGTCAGATTTTCTTAAGACTTCGCAAAGGGAAGCAGCATCCAACATGCAGAGACAATGGCACATACTCAATGGGAAGTACAACTTCTTTGGGACCTGATCAGGTTTTATGAGGGCAAACTTTGCT
Source organism: Stramonita haemastoma (assembly GCA_030674155.1). NCBI lineage: Eukaryota > Metazoa > Mollusca > Gastropoda > Neogastropoda > Muricidae > Stramonita > Stramonita haemastoma. Next base: position 30,476,248 of record CM060335.1, on the reverse strand, counting down.
GGCTGCAGACTTGACATGGGGAAAGGCAGTTACAAAAAACCAGACACCGACATTAATGTGTCAACTCGGATTGTACACACCATTACTGCCATGGTGTACCATGTCATTGTAATTGCCTTGCACTGGATATCGTTTCTTTTATACCATGTGGCAACACTGTGTAGCTTAACAGCTAAATAGCAATAAAATTTGTTCATGCATTCATGCATCCCATCACTGCGTGTCTGTCTGCCTCTGTGTTTCTCTATACCTCACGGTAAAGGCAATAAACTTCATTCATTTTTCCATTTGTTCTCTGTTTCTGTACTTCTGTGTCTGTTTTTCTCTATAATCTCACTGTTTTTTCTGTCTTTGCTTTTTTTCCTTCTCTCTGTCCTGTTCACCACTTCTCTTTCTATTTTCTCCCTCTCTTTCACTCATTCATCCTTTCTGCATTAAACTTTTCATTAATTTATGTAAAAAAGTCAAAAGGAACAAACATTCTGATGTATGTACAATATAAAAAGTAAAAGGTAAAAGTGTCTCATAACCTATGTGGTCATAGGGGAGCAAGGCATCAGAGACCTCAGCTTCTCTAGGGGCCAGCATGTTGAGGGCAGCACGTCTCCCTCGCTGCTTTACCTTCCCTGACCCTAAAGAGGGCAGGTACCCAGTGACAGCTGGGTGAACTGGGGGACTGTACTGATGCTAAGGCGCGCAAATAGTGACCCATCCACTTGGTAACCACGCTAGATGCTGTTTAACCTTAGCTGGGTGAAGTGGGTGCTCTAATCACTGACCTATCCCCTCCCCTCACACACACACACACACACACACACACACACACACACACACACACACACACACACACACACACACACACACACACAGAGATATATATATATATCTATATCTATATCTATATATATGAGACCAGGAAGAAAGTTACCCTATCATCATTGTAACCTTTTAAAAGTGCACTTCAATGATTGATATCCTACTGCGTGACATCTGGCAGAAAAACATTGACCTATGAAAAGAGGTGTGAAGTGGGAGAATAAGGCAGGGGTAGGGGCGCACTGATTCATGAGTTATCTGCTGTTAAGGTTAACAGCTTTTGCCAATTTCCACTTTTGTCTGTCAAATAAGGTTTAATTTCGCAACACCGTACTCATGCAAATCAGGCAGACAGGACAAATATGGATTAACATTTGGCTGGAGGCCTCTTCTATTCATCCCTAAAGGTTTTGTTGTTGTTGTTGTCCGTGTGTTTTCTTCACCCCGACTGTTTATCTGTCTGTCTGGTCTTCACGTATGTGTGCGTGTCTTTGATTTTACGTCTGTTCACTTAAAGTGATATTAGACGAATGTGTGTGTGTGTGTGTGTGTGTGTGTGTGTGCATGCGTGCGTGTGCATGCGTGCGTGCGCGCGTGTGTGTACGTGCATGTGTGTGTGATGCACGCTTGTGCATGCGTGTGTGTATGTGTGGAAGTGCAGAGGTGTAGTAGTATGATTCCTGTGCGAAATGAATCATCAGTTTTGCTTGCAAGATGCACAAAACCATTAACATTTCCAAAAAAATAAACGCAACCCTTTGTCACTCAGACACTCATCCCCCCTCCCCCCCCACCCCCCCTCCCCCCCCACAAAAAACAATAAAGAAGAAAAAGAAATGCAAAAAAGCAGACATAATTATCAAGACAAGGAAGCCATCTTCAGCCTTAAGACTCAGATCACGCACACCGTGTCTACCAGTTTTTCCCTGACACAGATGACCTCATAACCTCACGTTATCTCGGGAGACGTGGCTTGCATGATGGGAAGCCCCAAGGCCAAAGGGCAAGAGGGGGGAAAAACATGGCCGACATGACATCACACTGCATGACTGGTCCCGGGGAAACGGGCTTGGTTTGTGGATATCTTCACCATCCGCCTTCACTGACAGACAGACAGACAGTACCTGTGTAATAAAGATAACTGCTTATCTGAATTGGAAGGTGGGTTTGTATGAGTTAAGAGAGAAGTGGGTTAAAGTTTGTGCTGCGTTAAGGGAACACAGTGCTATGTAGACACAGGAAGAGCAGGAGACTTATTGAATGTTGGCTGGTTGGTTGGCTCATGTTTCTTGAGGGTGAAATGTAAGTAAGTGATGCACAATATTGACATCACATGTTTTCCATTTTATAGGGTTCTCGTTTCATAACTACTTACCCAAACAAATCTATCTTTAACCAGACAGGCAACGTAGCCTAGTGGCTAAAATTGTTTGACTTCAATCCCTTGGGTCCATGGAGTCGATGGTTTGAATCTCGGTGGTGTTTGGTGAATTAAGGGCAGAAAATTTTTTTTACAATCTCCCGGATTAACTTCAAGTGCAGACCTGCCAGTGCCTGAATTCCTTTTCTGTATATAGACATGCAGAAGATCAGATATAGGCACAACAAATATCCTGTAGTTCATGTCAATGTTAGGTGGGTTATGGAAATACGAATATACACAGAGCACGCAACCTGTACAATGAAATGAGTTGCTCTAAAGTTGGAATTTTTATTTTTATTTTATTTTATACCACTTTATGTCACAGCAGATTTCTCAGCGTGAAATTCGGGCTGCTCTCCCCGGGAAGAGTGCGTTGCCACAAGTGCAGTGCCACCTATTATTTTTTCTTTTTCCTGTCTGCAGCTGTATTTGTTTCCCTATCAGAGTGGCTTTATTGTTCTTTCACGTGTGCTAAATAATGATGTACAACACATGGGACCTCGGTTTATCATCTCATCTGAAAGACTAGCACCCAGACCATCACTTATGGTCCAATGGCTGGGGGAAAAGTTTTGGCCTCAAATGGGATTCGAACCACTGCACACTTTCGACCCTGACTTTTTGCTTTCTAGACAGGTGCATTACCTCCAGACCACCGATCCACAATAAATGTGTCGGCTGAGGTCAGCAGGCAAACCTCCTGTAACGTTACAAGCACAGGAGAAGACCAGGAACTGCACATCCCACCCAGGGAATGCAGGAAGCTTGTGGAATTTTCCATATGTTTTATATTAAACCACATCTGCTGATGAAAGAAAGTAATAAAAAGAAGTACTCAACAAAGAGAGTACTCAGCCCAGGCTGAGGAAAATGGTAGATCATTTATAGCCCTTGTAAATTGAGGTTTGATTGCTATCCATTAAAAATACCACGTGACTGTGGTCACAGGGCCAATAGTGTGATGATGAATGCTGTTTTTAGGTCAGTTTAGTCTGACGTATCCAGCAGACTGTGAGGTGCAAGGCTTAAGTGTCGAGAAGTTTTTGTATTCTAATCAAGTATGTAAGAAAAGGAAGGTGGCAGGACTGTTCAGACATTTCACCTGCTTAACAAGTAAACCATGAGGATCTGGGTTTAATTCCCAGCCTTGCCCTTTCTTCTCAGTTTAATGAGAAAATTGAACTGAATGTCAACGCATTGGGAGGAGATTCTAAACCAATCAGACCCGTGTGTTTACAGACTTTTTCACGTACAAGGAACCCACGACTGTTGAACATCGAAATGAGTAGGGGATATTGTCTGACTGTCCTGTCAAAAGTGGTTGGTTTCATTCCCAACTGTCACCCCAAAGATGGAATGCAGCTACCTGTACCTTAATGGTGGGGAAGGGAAAAACGGTCACATACGCAAAAATCTCACCATTGGTGAACCTTGGAGCTCTAGCCAAGGAACATGAACAAGAACAAAATCCAGTATGTAATCAGTTTAATCTAGTGTACTTTTCTATAGTTGTGTGATGTAAATGATATTTAATCTTTTTGTTTATAAAAGTTTCATTTCGCCTTTCTTTTTTTTTCTTCTCTCATTCATATGAGGATATTGCTGAAGCGGTTAATTAATTCATTGTTTTCTGTTTAACTAGGAAGCATTTTCTTTTTTTTTTGTTATAGTTGATCTTAATCCACCCACACGCCAATTTACACGTTCATTACTAAATAAG
>CM060335.1:30458490-30459689 GCA_030674155.1 Stramonita haemastoma | reverse complement strand
AACTTGCATCCTTACCTTTATTATGGATCGTAGTATCATCAGCAAATAGTTCACACGTAGTGGAGATATTCAATGGAAGATCGTTTACATAAACTGAAAATAAAATGGGACCTAAAACTGATCCCTGTGGAACTCCATGATTAATTGGCATAAAAGTGGAGGTAATACAATCTTGATATACTGCTTGTTGCGACAACAACAGGTAAGAAATAAGACAGAGATACGAGAGAGAGAGAGAGAGAGAGAGAGAGAGAGAGAGAGAGAGAGATAGAGAGAGAGAGACGAGAGAGAGAGAGGGGAGAGAGAGAAGAGAGAGAGAGGAGAGCTCCGAGCATCACCAATGATATCTTTTTTGTTTTTTTTGGTCCCTTTGTATTGAAGAGTATATTCTTCTCTCATAAAGTATGAAACTATCTATCTACCTATCTATCTATCCCTTAGTCTGGTGTCTGTGGGGCACCCCTGAAGACTTGACAACCAGTTCCCTCCATATCTGACTGATATGCGACACAAATACATCCCATCTCGTTATAGGCAATACCCAAAAGAAATAATGTTGAAACTTACGATGCAAGATGACAAAAGTCCTCATGATTCAAGGACGGGATAGCCTAGTGGTCAGAAAATTGCGCTCGCAATTTGATGACCCGGGTTCGATTCCGGTTCGAGGGGATTTTCCCCGGGAGTTAACATCAGTGCTGACTCCACTCTCCGCAAAAGTCTTTCGGATGAAACTATAAACCGAGGCCCCTTATGCTAACGCATACAGAACATCTTGCGCACACGTTAAATCCTTTCCCGGTTTTCGTAAGAGTAGGCCATTGCGTGCCGGTGGGAACAGATGAAAAGATTTACACACGGGGCCTGGATGTAAAAAAAAAAAGTAGAACTGGTTATGATGTACGCAGTCTTTGCTCTATATTTGTGAAAAGTTTTTTTTTAAAAAGAGATATTTTGTTATCTTGCTCCACAGTCCTGGTAACTGACGATTCTTGTTATAATAATATCAACTTTGGTTTGTTTTGTTGTTGTCATGGCTTTTATGTGCATTTGATTTTATCTTAACGTGAAGGCACTGTGATCAGAATAACCAACAGTATTGACAGACAATTGATATATATATATATATATATATATATAATATATATATATATATATATATATATATATATATATATATATGTATGTGTGTGTGTGTT
>CM060335.1:30438490-30445990 GCA_030674155.1 Stramonita haemastoma | reverse complement strand
GATGGTTCTGTAGTTCTGGCATTTCTTGAGGTTTCCTTTCTTTGGCAGGGGTATTACAAGAGACTGTGTCCATTCTTTTGGCCATTCTTTGGTGTCGTGGATCTTCTGACAAAGTTCTGTGAATCGCCTTGCTGTTTCATTCCCTCCATTTTTTATGAGTTCAGCTGGGATGTTATCAATTCCAGGGGACTTCCCCTTCTTCAATTGTTTAATAGCTGCATCTACTTCACACCTTAGTATTGGTGGGTCTTTATCTTGGTGTTCAGGGGGTTTGTCAGAAACTATGTTGGTATCTGGGCGTAGTGGGTAGTTGTACAATCCCTCACAGTATTCTGTCCAGCGTTGGAGGATGGCATTGTTTTCCGTTAAAAGATTTCCTTCTTTGTCTTCAATAACAGAGGCTTTAGGCTGTGTGGTTTTCGTTAGTGCTTTCAAAGTGTCGTAAGCTGTTTTGCTGTTTCCCTTGGTCATTCCAGCTTCGATGTTGTTGCATTGTTCTTCTATCCACCGTTCTTTGGCTTCTCTCATCTTTTTCCTCACTTCTCTGTGGCTATCCATGTACTTCTTGTAAGCTTCTTGACTTGTGAACTTTTGTTTCTTAAGTTCTCTTCTTTTGTCGCAGAGGTCAAGAACCTCATTTGTCACCCAGGGTTGTTTCTTTGTTCTGCTTCTTCCTAATGTTTCTTCTGCTGCTGTCGTTAGCACTTCTTTGATGTTGTTGGCCAATGTGTCCACATCATTGTCGATGGCTGTGAGTGCGGCGAACTTTCCTCCTATGTTGGCTTGGAAGATCTCAACCACTGTTGGGTCTTTGAGTTTTTCCAGGTCGAATCTTATGCGTGGGCTTTTTGGCTGTTGTTTTGCTTTCAGTTTCAGTCTGATGGTGGTAAGTACAAGGTCGTGGTCACTGCCAATGTCAGCTCCTGGGAATGTTCTTGTGTTTGCCTTGTTTATGCTGGATTTGAATCTTTGGGGTGACAGAATGTAATCAATTTGATTATGAATCAGACCATTTGGTGAGTGCCAGGTTGATGTTCTGGATGGCTTGTGAGGGTGGAGTGTGTTAGCCAAAGTCAGTTTGTGCTTCTTTGCGAATTCCAGCAGCCGTTGTCCTCTGTCATTTGTTTCTCCCAGTCCAAATCGTCCTGTGGTTCCTGCCCAGGTGTCATAGGCATCAGGTCCCACCTTAGCATTCCAGTCGCCTTCCACAATAAGGATGTCTTTTTTGGGGCGTTTTGGAGATGACGTTTTCAAGTTCTTCATAGAATTCTTCTATCTGATCATCATCGTAGTCAGATGTTGGAGCATACACTTGGATGATGGTGAGATTCTGGGGTTTTGCAGAAACTCTGATTGAGATGACTCTGCTGGATACTGGTGTGCAGCTGATGATGCTTGACACAATCTCTTTCCTGACAATAAAGCCTACTCCATGTTGATGTAGTTTCTCTTCTCCGCTGTACCATATTTTGTGGCCGTCTTGCGTGGTTGTTTCTCCGAAGCCAATCCATCTGACTTCCGCAAGCCCTATGATGTCCCATTTATACCTCTGTAATTCGTGTGTAAGTTCCTGTACTCTTCCTGTTTGGTACAGAGTCCTTACATTCCATGTACCAATGGTTGCCCCTTTAGCTGGAAGCTTTAGACTTGGTTCTGCCCCAGTAGCACACTTGTCGCTCCCACCCTGGAGGCTTGCAGTGGGTAGCGCGGTCGTTGTTGATCCGGGCCTCGACCGATCCGGCATGTCTTTCTGTTTTGTTTTTCTCATCATGTCCTTGCAGTGGGCTTGAGGAAGCTTGGTGGCGCCCATCTCCTCTCCAAGACTCCTACTGGTGGATAAGAATGCACCAGCCCCTCACAACGTTTCGCCCGCCAGTAGAAGCGGTTACCGGGGTGTGGGTGGGTTAAGGACCCGGACCCAGAAGTGAGAGTTGAGTGCCAAGTGAGGACCAGTGCTCCCGTCCATCCCGAAGGATGCTACTGCCAGGTTTACAAAGGTACCACCTCTCCTTAAGCACCCCATACACCCTTAGAAATAAAGAGTATTAATCGCTCACTCAATCACTCACTCACTCACTCAATCAATCAATCAATCAATTAAGCAAACTACCAATCAATCAATCAATCTGTTTCTTTTTCTGTCTCTGTCTTTGTCTGTTTGTATCTGTCTGTCTCTGTCTGTCTGTCTGTCTGTCTGTCTGTCTGTCTGTCTGTCTGTCTGTCTGTCTGTCTGTCTGTCTGTCTGTCTGTCTGTCTGTCTGTCTGTCTGTCTCTCTCTCTCTCTCTCTCTCTCTCTCTCTCTCTCTCTCTCTCTCTCTCTCTCTCTTCTCTATATATATATATATATATATATATATATATATATTAACGATTAAGAAGATTCTACGTCAAGTACTTGCAATGATTTGTAAATCTATGTTCATGTTTTCTGTACGCCGAAAACGATGTTCCGAAAAATAAAACATTAGCAGCAGCAGCAACAGCCACAGCAGCAGACAACAAACAAGACTGTTCTCTCCGCCCTCCTCCCCCTCAAATAAAAAAATCCTACCCATCAGTGCATACATAATTAGGATACTGTCTAACTTATTCTGTTACTGCAAAAATATTCGCTGCGTACATTATACCACTCAGTCTTCTTTTGGTCACCTTTCTGGCGTTCAGATATTCCATAGCTGTGTAATAACTCCTCCTCCCCCTCTTCCTCCTCCTCTTCCTTCTCGTCCTCTTCCTCCTCTACTTCTTCCTCGTCCTCTTCCTCCTTCTCATCTTCCTCCTTCTCCTCCCCCTCCTTCTTCCTTCTCCTCCTCCTCTTCCTTTCCCCCTTCTCCTTCTCTTCCTTCTTCTCCTCCTCCTCTTCCTTCTCCCCCTTTTCCTCCTCCTCCTCCTCTTCCTCCTCCTTCTCCCCCCCCTCCTACCCTTCTCATCCTCTTCCTCCTCTCCCTTCTCCTTCTTCTCTTCCTCCTCCTCCTCCTCCTCTCCTTCTCCTCTTCCCTCCTCCTCTCCTCTTCTTCATCCTCTTCCTCCTCTCCTTCTCCTTCTTCTCTTCCTCCTCCTCCTCTCCTTCTCCTCGTTCTCCTCCTCCTCCTCCTCTTCTTCATCCTCTTCCTCCTTTTCTTTCTTTTCCTCGTATTCTCTGTTAGATCTTTTCAAAAACTTTTCTCACATTGGTGAGATTTTGCGATTGCAAGTGTTTACAATTGCGCAGTTGAGGCAGCCACATCATGCCTTCAGGGAATGACGTCAGAAAGAGGACTACCCTTTTCTCTTTTAAAATATATATTTTTTTTAAATCCATTCCCGCCGGCAAACGATTGCCGATTCGTCTTGGAAAAGCGGGATGAGATTTAAAGGTGCATGCAAATTTGTTTATGCAGGCGTAAACGAGTGAGATTCTGGTTTCTGCAAGAATATACAAAAGTGATAAAAGAAAAGAAAACAAAACGATAAAATGTGTCGTCGGAAAGATTGGAAAAAAAGATTACAAGAAGAGTTTACCTAAACGTCGGCCTGGCAAAAGTAAAGATGTCCTGTGTTGTTTTTTAATCACGTGAAAAGTTGGCCAATGTTCGGGGTGAAAAAAGATGAACACGTGTGGCAAGGAAAGAAAAGAAGGAAGAAGAAGAAGAAGAAAAAGAAGAAGAAGAAGAAGAAAGAAGAAGAAGAAGAAGAAGAGAAGAAGAAGAAGAAGAAGAATTGCGAAGAAGAATTGCGAAGAAGAAGAAGAAGAAGAAGAAGAAGAAGAAGAAGAAGAAGAGAAGAAGAAGAATGCGAAGAAGAAAGAAGAAGAAGAAGAAGAAGAAGAAGGAAGAAGAAGAGAAGAAGAAGAATGCGAAGAAGAAGAAGAAGAAGAAGAAGAAGAAGAAGAGAAGAAGAAAAGAAGACGAAGAAGAAGAAGAAGAAAGAAGAAGAAGAAGAAGAAGAAGAAGAATTGAAGAAAAGAAGAGAAGAAGAAGAAGAAGAATTGGAGAAGAAGAGAAGAAGAAAAGCGAAGAAGAAGAAGAATTGCGGAAGGAAGAAGAAGAGAAGAAGAAGAGAAAGAAGAAGAAGAAGAAGAGAGAAGAAGAAGGGAAGAAGAAGAAGAAGAAGAATTGCGAAGAAGAAGAAGAAGAAGAAGAAGAAAAGAAGAAGAAGAAGAAGAAGAAGAAGAAGAGAAGAAGAAGAAGAACGAAGAAGAGAAGAGAAGAAGCGAAAGAAGAGAAGAGAAGAATTGCGAAGAAGAGAAGAAGAAGAAGAAGAAGAATTGCGAAGAAGAAGAAGAAGAAAGCGAAGAAGAAGAAGAAGAAGAAGAAGAAAAGAAGAAGAAGAAGAAGAAGAAGAAGAAGAAGAAGGAAGAAGAAGAAGAAGAAGAAGAAGAGAAGAAGAAGAAGAAGAAGAAGAGAAGAAGAAGAAGAAAGAAGAAGGAAGAAGAAGAAGAATTGCGAAGAAGAAGAATGCGAAGAAGAAGAAGAAGAAGAAGAAGAAGAAGAAGAAGAAGAAAAGAAGAATGAAGAAGAAGAAGAAGAAGAAGAAGAGAAGAAGAATTGCGAAGAAGAAGATGCGAAGAAGAAAAGAAGAAGAAATTGAGAAGAGAAGAAGAATTGCGAAGAAGAAAGAAGAATGGAAGAAGAAGAAGAAGGAAGAGAAGAGAATGGAAGAAGAAGAAGGGAAAGAAGAATTGGAAGAAGAAAGAATGAAGAAGAAGAATGCGAAGAAGAAGAAGGAAGAAGAAGAACGAAGAAGAAGAAGAAGAAGCGAAGAGAAGAAGAACGAAGAAGAAGAAGAAGAAGAAGAAAATTGCTAAGATTGAGAAAGATAGAGGAGAAGAGTAATTGAAGAAAGTAAACGAGAATAGGGGATATTGTGTATTACCTTTTGGGGGGGGGGGGGGGGGGGGGGAGAGGTGGAGAAATTATTTTTTTAAGCTGTGTGTGTGGGGGGGGGGGGGGGGAGGTTTGTATTTCCTTTCTTTTTTTTCTTTTTTTTCTTTCTTCTGTCTACTTTCGTTTTTTTTTTCTTTTTTCTTTCTTTCTTTCACTTTTCTTTCTTTTTCTCTTTCTTCTTTTCTTTCTGTCTTCCTTTCTGTCATTCATTTTTTATTTTCTTTCTTTCTTTCCTTCTTTATCTCTTTCTGTCTTTCTTTATCTCTTTATCTCTTTCTTTCTTCCTCTATCCCTTTCTTTCTTTCTTTCCTAAGTTGTGTCACCTGCTTTTCCCTTTTTCCTTTCTTCCTTCCTTCCATCCTTCGACCATTATTTCATCTTTTTATCTTACTTTGTGTCTCGTTCTTGTATGTTTATATTTTTTCTTTTTTCTTTTGCTTTTCTTTGCCGCCTTTTGCGTTGTTTTTTTTTTCTTTGCAGCTTTCTTTTTTTCCTTCTTTTATTTTTCTTTCTTCCTTCTTTCTTTCTTTCCTTCCTTCCTTCATGCTTTCTTTCTTTTTTTCCTCCCTTACTTCCTTCATATTTTCCTTCTTTCTTTCTTTTTTCCTTTCCTTCCTTCCTTCCTTCCTTTTTCTTTGTTTGTTTCTTTCTTTCTTATATTCTTTCTGTCTTCCTTCCTTCCTTCCTTTTGTCCTTCCTTCCTTTCTTCCTATCTTCCTTCCTTTCTTTCTTTCATTACTTCTGTTCGTTCTCTTTTTTTCTCCCTTGCCTTCCTGCCTTTATTAAACTTTCTTCATTCCTAGCTCCTCCCCACTTATCTTTACAACCTTTTCTTTTTGTAGCAAAAAGGGGGAAAAGAAAAACTAGCAAAAACCCCACCAAAATAAAAGGAAAGGAAAAAAAAAAAAACAACAGCACAATTGCAAAAACAATATTCTTCCTGTCAAGCCTGTGTCTAAAAAACAAATAGCTATTATGAAAGAACACTCCCCACCCCTCCCTCACATTCCTCCCCGCCTATACACCCAATACTCCCACTCTAATCCTCTGCCCCTCTTCTCTGCAAAATCCCCCCCTCTTCTCCCCCCCCTCCCCGCCCCCCCCCCCCCTCCCACCCCCTCCATCCTCCTGCTTCCCACAGAATGGAAATCCCTAGATGGCAGCAAAGCTGTCAGCTGCTGACACTATCTCAGAATACACCACCAGAAAAAATGTGAGTCCGGGGAGGCAGAATTGCTGGTGAGGGGAGCACTTGACTTGTGCCTGACACCTCATCCATACGGGAAACAAAGGTATAGCAGCAGTAGCAGTAGCAGCTGAAGTAGTAGCAGAAGCAGAAGCGGCAATAACAGCAGCAACAGCAGCAGTAATAGAAGCAGCAGTAACAGCAGTAGCAACAGCAGTAGCAACAGCAGCAGCAGTAACAGCAGCAACAGCAGCAGTAACAGCAGCAGTAACAGCAGCAGCAACAGCAACAGCAGTAACAGAAGCAATAGTAACAGCAGCAGCAACAGCAGCAGCAGCAACAGCAGCAGCAACAGCAACAGCAACAGCAGCAGCAACACCAGCAGCAGCAACAGCAGCAGCAACAGCAGCAGTAACAGCAGCAACAGCAGAAGCAACAGCAGCAGCAACAGCAGAAGCAACAGCAGCAGCAACAGCAGCAGTAACAGTAGCAGCAACAGCAGCAGTAACAGCAGCAACACCAGCAGCAACAGCAGTAACAGCAACAGCAACAGCAGTAACAGCAGCAGCAACAGCAGCAGCAACAGCAGAAGCAGAAGCAACAGCAGCAGCAACAGCAGCAACAGCAGCAGCAACAGCAGTAACAGCACAGCAACAGCAGTAACAGCAGCAAGAGCAGCAGCAACAGCAGCAACAGCAACAGCAGTAACAGCAGCAGCAACAGCAGTAACAGCAGCAGCAACAGCAGCAGCAGCAACAGCAGCAGCTTTATTACTAAGAACAACAGTAGTCTAGGCAACAGCTGTAAATCAGCTACAAAGCAGCAAAAGCAACGTTATCAGTCACGACTAGCAGCAGCAGTAGCAGCAATAGCAGCAGCAGTAGCAGCAGCAGCAGCAGCACCAACCACCACCACCACCTCCACCACCACCACAAACAACAACAACACAACCATCACCACCACCACCACCACCACCACCACCACGAACAACAACAACGATGGCAAACGGAATATCATCGATATCGCAAATGGTAACAAAAGCAGCAGCTGCAATAATAATGCAAACAGAACAAATATGCGCATGAACGCACACGCACACAGCACACACACACACACCACACACAACACCACGCACGCACGCACGCATACACATACATACACGCACGCACGCACGCATACACATACATACACGCACGCACGCTACGCAACACAACATACACACACGTACCACACACACCACACACACACACACACACACACACACACACACACACACACACACACACACACACACACACACACACACACACACACCCCCACACACACACACACACGTATACACACACACACACACACACACACACACACACACACACACACACACAAAACACACACACACACACACACACTGATAATAGGAATTGGAGGCAAGTGCGGACGGTACAAGCAGTT
>CM060335.1:30415990-30420990 GCA_030674155.1 Stramonita haemastoma | reverse complement strand
ATCCTTCTTAATTCATTCCATCCCCAATCAAGTGCTAACATTCCTCCCATATTAATAATCTCTCTTCACCAATCTTTGCACTCATTAATAACTGCTTACCAAACTACCTGTAATAGATGCATCCAAGACACAATACCTGGCCCTCCAAGAATGGCTTACGAATTTGCCACCTAAACATAAACCATGCAATTAACAAAATGGAAGATATATCAACACTCATCACAAATCAAGGCAAACCATTCCACATACTAGGGCTTTCTGAGTCAAGACTCACCGAACATATAACCGATGCTGACATACACATTCCAGGTTATAAAATCCTGCGGAAAGATCCACAAAAGCCAAAAGAAACAGGTATCTTAATCTATATTAGTGATTCTGTAACGTTCAAACGTCTGCCCGTTCTAGAACGTCATGAAATAGAATCTATCTGGATCGAAGTTTCCATGAAAGGTACACGGCCTGTTATGATGGGGTTCTGTTACAGGAATCCAAGTGAAAGAACAAATTGGATAGACAAATTTGACTCCATGATAAACGAAGTCCTACTTGAATCTCGGGAAATAATCTTACTGGGCGATTTCAATATAGACCTAACAAAAGTACATAATCAATGGACCCAAGTTATGAATTCACTCAATCTTCACCAATAATTAGTTAAATCTCCCACAAGAGTCACATCAAATTCAAACACGTTAATTGACCACATCTATGTATCAAACCCAGAAAACATCATAGAAACTTGTGTCCCTGTCTACAACTGCAGCAATCACTACCCAGTCTGCACCACATGGTCAAAAAAAGGAACAAAAATTCCCAAACCTGGCCATAAAACTATAACCTATCGTTCCTTTGCAAAGTTTTAATTAACAGCTTTTTCTCATAGACTTATGCAACTCCACACTCTCAGAAACCTTCAATATTACTGATCCAGACTTAGCCATTGAGTTCTGGATAAAAACGTTCACTGAAATCTATAACAAACATTCTCCATTTAAAACCATTAGGATCAAACACAGCCCCAAACCGCCTTGGCTCACAAAGGAACTAGAGGAAGCATGTTATCTTAGAGACCTTCTAAAAGAACACAAATATTATGATGAGTCAAAAAAATTAAGAAACGCCATAATCTCACAAAAACGGCGTGAAAAAAAGAAATATTTTCAAGACCTACTATCTTCCAAACAAAATTCAAAGACTGTATGGCGAGCAATAAATCAAATAACAAACAATCAATCAACTCCTAAATCAAATGTAATCAAAGACATCTCCGCCAAAAAGCTTAACAACCACTTCATCAATGTTTCTCCCAACGTAATTAGCAATGATAACTCAGAGTCCAATGATCTTAATGAATTAAAACAATACTGCCAAGAAAAGCATATTCCTTCAAAACTTCACATACCTTTCATGTCTGTCTCAGAGGTCTACAACTATCTGACTCACCTCAAACAATCAAGAACGCGTGGTCTTGATGGAATAGACAGCAGTATATTAAAATTATCAGCTCCAGTTATCACAGACACCCTAACATATACCGTAAAATCCCTAGCATACGCCCACCCCCACTGTGCACTGATTTAGGTCAAAATTGGGGGGTGGGCGTTTGCTAGGGATAGACCCCTTTGCACAAAATCATTTTTGTGTTCGTCCGTGTAATTGAGTGAATACAAACCCCGAAAGCATGTCAGTTAGGTCGTGTGAGTAGAAGTGAAGGAACATAGAAAAAAAGGGACTTTGAGGCAAAGAAGGCCAACGAGTTCCATCGCTTTCCGTTGTAGGTCCTTGTTTCCCAATACTCTGCCTTCAGATCTTTCATCGTCCAGATAATGCAGCACACCTTGGTCGACATGTTCAGATCTAACTGCTGGTCCTTTTGACAATTTCCGTTTTTATTTGTCTTTTCCGTACTGCTGTTGAAGTCTATCTCTGTTTTCACTCCATTCCCTGATCCTCTTCCTATCCACAGAAAATTCACGGGCACACTCCGAAACATTCCCACCTGCTTCGTTATCCAGATACTGGAGGGCTTCCAATTTGAAAGATACTGTGTAAGACAGACCCTTCAGCATTTTGCAAAAATGGCACAGAGATTCAAGAACCAACTTCCGGCCATTAGGGAGCGTCGTCAAAGGACTTTTAGAACAGTCTGCACAAATCCTAGTGAAAGTGAGCATAGCCTCTTTGAAGAAAAGCAGGGTGGGCGTTTCCTAGGTAGTTACCCCTGTGCACAATTTTGGCCCAAAGTGGGGGGTGGGCGTTTGCTAGATGGTGGGCTTATGCTAGGGATTTTACGGTATATATAACCTCTGCCTTGATAAGAACTATTTCCCAAACGCCTTCAAATGTTCTAAAGTAATCCCCATCTACAAGTCTGGTGATACTTCTGATCCTTCAAACTATAGGCCCATCTCCATTATACCGATCCTTTCAAAACCACTGGAAAAACATATGAATAAACACTTAGTCCGTCATACAGGAATCAACAACTTACTTCATCCTAATCAGTCTGGATTTAGAATAAAGCACTCGTGTCATACAGCACTAACCAGTCTTGTAGATAATTGGCTATCAAACATCAATGACAATAAATTTTGTGGAGTATTATTTGTTGATTTCAAAAAAGCATTTGATAAATTGACCACAAACTTCTCCTTAAAAAGCTAAACCTGTATAACATTTCTACAAAAACCCTAGGACTACTCGATTCATATCTTACAAATAGACACCAGTGTGTCTCAATAGCTACATCAACATCCAAACTAAAGCCCATTCATTATGGAGTACCACAGGGATCCATATTGGGCCCTATTCTCTTTTCATTATACATTATTGACCTTCCTCTACATATCAATTCCAAATGTGAACTATTTGCAGATGACACAACCATACATACGAGCCATAATGACATTGACTATCTCACAACCTTATTACAAAAAAGCCCTGACGACCTTGTCAAATGGACTGAACTGAACCACATGTCTATCCATCCCCAAAAAACAAAATGCATGCTTATCACTCACTCTCACTCACTCAGTCCCATGTCCCAAAGGACGTACAGGGGACATGAGAGAAGACGCAACGGAGATCTTTTTCCATGCTTCACGATCCTGTGTGGCTAGTAGGAGGCGTTGCAGGGGTTGGGCAGTCCAGTCTTTGATGTTGTCAACCCATGATTTCTTTTGGCGGCCTCTTCTTCTCTTGCCCTCGACTGTTCCTTGCAAGATGGTTTTTGCTAGGGTGTTGTGTCTTGTGGTGTGACCAAACCACATCAGCTTTCTCCTCTTTATGGTGGAGAGCAAAGGCTCTTGGGGGCCCACACGCTTTTTGATTTCTTCTTTCACATAGTTATTGGTCTTGTGTTCTTTGTATGATATTTTGAGGAGTCTTCTGTGGCACTTGTTCTCGAATGCTTGGATTCTTCTCTCTAACTCTGCTGTCAGAGTCCATGATTCACAGCCATATAGGAGGATAGATATCACGAGGGATTTGTAGAGGTGGTATTTGGTGCAGAAGCTGATGTTGTTGCTTCTGATGATCCTCTGGAGTCTGACTAGAGCAGATGTTGCTGTTGCAATGCGAGCTTTCACCTCATTGTTTGATGTGCCATCTTTTGTTAGGATGGAGCCTAAGTATTTGAATTGGCTCACCTCTTCTAGTGTTTCTCCATTCATCTTTATTTCCGTGCTGTCATTACTCGCGCTGTTGACCATGATCTTCGATTTCTCTGTACTGACCTCCATGCCGTATGCGCTCGCTCGATCTGTTAGACTGTCTGTGAGGATTTGCAGTTCTTGTTTGCTGCTGCCCACTACCAGACAAAAGCGACAAAATTTACCACATAAACTATTTCCAATTCACATAAAAAAGGAAGCAATCGAACAGACCTCTCACCACAAAGTTCTAGGAGTGACAATTGATGAAAATCTCAGCTGGTTCTACCACATATCTCACCTATGCAAATACTTGTCCAAAAAAGTCTACCAGTTGATTAAAATTAAACACTTTCTCGATTTCCATTCAAGGAAACTGTTTTTTCAAGCTTATATACAATCCTCAATAGACTATGCTGCAACCCTGTGGGACTCTGCCAGTGCAAATATCATGAAACCATTAATAAGTCTGTATAAACGTGGTCTCAAACTGGTCCTTCTGAAGAAAACAACCTTGCTAGAAGGGGATTATACTCAGTTAAATATCCTTCCCCTACACCAAAGACTAAAATATAACAAAGGCATCATGATGTTTAAGATACTGACAGGAAATGTCCCCACATCCTTAAAAGACAAATTCCCAATGAATCATTCCAGAAATACGGTAAAGCCAAGTGTCCCAATCCCAAGAATAGACTTGTTCAAAACTAGTTTACTATACTCAGGCCCGACGCTATGGAACTCCCTCCCTGACTCAATTAAACAGTATCAATCATCAACAACCTTCAAAAATCACCTTCTAATCTACTTGATGAATCAAAAATAACAAACCACACTTCTCCCCCTCTCAAACTATCTGCCCTCTCCCTCCTCACTTCTCTCTGATTATGATGATCTTATGACTATAATCATAAGACTAAGTGAGGCGCGCGCGCGCGCGCGCGCGCGCGCGCGCGCGCGCGTGTGTGTGTGTGTGTGTGTGTGTGTGTGTGGTGTGTGTGTGTGTGTGTGTGTGTGTGAGTTGGGGTTTTTTTGTTCAAAAACTTGTGCTTTATGGGACTTATTTTGATAATAGATGGTGGGATTGATGTTTTCAGTCATTTAACCTTATCATATTCTCATGTTTGCTCTTTAATTATTGCGCCTTTTTGTTGTTGTTGTTGTTGTTGCTTTGATTGGTTTTTGTTTGTTTTTTTGTACTCAAATGAAATTCTTCATTGATTCTTACTTCATATTTTCGTTTCTGAATGAGTGCCTTTTTATAACATTACCTTAATATTGTATCTCTGTCTTATTTCTTACCTGTTGATGTTGTTCTTTCTCACCCTTTATCAAAATCTTATGTTT
>CM060335.1:30395990-30400990 GCA_030674155.1 Stramonita haemastoma | reverse complement strand
AGACAAGAAAAGTAAAACAAAAGAAAAAAAAGAACGATCAAAAAAAACAACAACAAAAACGTCAACAACATCATCAATCAGTGAAACATACATTAAACTTAAATACCCAACTCTGCCCCTATAATCAACAGAAAGCTAGCCTCTCAGACAGCCCCATCACCCTGATGGTTTAAGAAAAGTATTGTCCATCAGAAGAGAATGTGGTCATTCTGGGCACCCATTAATTCTGTTTTCGTCTTCTCTGCACAATCAGAATCATTTCCCATCTGTATCTCCTACAGAGAAACCTAGCAGGAGATGCAATAGTGGAGCATGCATCAAGCCAGTCAGTGATGCTAAGTCCGCTGCAAAAGTGAGTCGTATTTCTGAGGAGCGAAGCGTCCCTGATACATTAATTTGTTACAGGTCGTTACGTTTCATACGTGATTATTTGTTTTGTGTGTGCGTGCGTGCGTGGTGGTGTGTGTGTGTGTGTGTGTGTGTGTGTGTGTGTGTGTGTGTGTGTGTGTGTGTGTGTGTGTTTGTGTGTGTGTTGTGTGTGTGTGTGTGTGTGTGTACAGTGTTCCAACCATCAAACACGGTAACATTATTTTGTTTTGTCCAGTTTGTCTTTAATTCAAGAAACATTGGCATCAAGAATTTCTGCAAGTTGGCGAGGCACTGCCAACAGCGTCAGACGCCACGAGACTTAAGTTTTCTATTGCCTCATAGCACTTAGATGGTGACAAAATTCAGCTTCAGGTTTACTTGTTTGTTTTTTTGTTTTGTACTGTTTTGTTTCTAAACGGAAAAAACATCTTTGTTCTCGTCTCTGAGCTACCTTCCTCATTAAATCATTATTCATCCCCTGAAGTCAGAATATGGCTACCTCCAGGGGATGGATCAGCCATATGCTCCGCAGGCCTGCTTCAAACGTCACCAGGGGGGCCCTTGACTGCAACCCACAAGGGAAGTGGAAAGGGGTTCAACCAAAACAGACCTGGCGCAGAAGCATCGAAGAAGGCAGCCGGAATGACGTGGGCCAAGCTGAAGAGGATCTTCCAGAACTGAGTTCATTGGAGGAGTGCTGTTGCGTCCCTTTGTTCCCAAGGGAATCCACAGGCGTAAGTCAAGTAAGTCAAGTCATGGTGGGCAAAAGAAACAAACCCCCAATACCCACGGCCACATACACATGCAAAATCTTACCATTGATTATTTTTAAAAAATATGTTCTTTTATTTTGAAGATAATAGAATATACACTTATATGCTTTTTACATCCAATTCCCGTGGTATGCAGTTTTGTCACATTTGTCATCCGTTCCCACCAGCCAAAATGGCTTGTTCTTCCAAAAAGCGGAAGGGTGGTAACGTGTTTAAGATGTTCTGTGTGGGTTTGTACACGGACCTCGGTATATAGTCTTATCCGAAGGTTTTTTGGGGAGATGGAGTTGGCACTATTTAACTCCAGAGGAAAAATCACCTTGAACGAAATTCGAACCCAGATCAGCAGATCACGAGCGCATCACTCTAACCACCAGGCTATCCCGTCCCCCCCCCCCCCCCCTAATTGATGAACCATGAAGCTCTATAGCCAAGGAAATAGATAACAAAAACAACAAAAAAGCAACTAACCAAACAACAACCCGTGATCATTATTCTAACTCAACTTCCTGTGCAGTGCTGTTTCTTTTCTTTTAATTATTATTTCTTTAAAAAACACAACTTTCAGGGAGGTTAGTGACACGACCCAAATAAGTAGCAGCAGACACAAAATAGCTTTTAGTCCTTTCTCTGTAGCTCTCTTCGCAACGTGCAGAGTTGCCACGGGCACACCACCCGTGTTTTCAGCAGCTTTGAAGGCCGGAGGAGAAAAAAACACCTCCAGACCATCCTAATAACAGCTCGAGTGACTGACAGAAGACCAAAGCTCGCCAGGTAGGTAAGGTAGTGATGTGTTATTTCCCCTGTCGCTCATCTCTCTCTCACTGGTCTATTATTGGGTCTGGCCAAGGTGTGGGGGATTGAGATGGGTTAGAGACCAGGGGGGGTGGTGGTTGAGT
Organism: Stramonita haemastoma; assembly: GCA_030674155.1. NCBI lineage: Eukaryota > Metazoa > Mollusca > Gastropoda > Neogastropoda > Muricidae > Stramonita > Stramonita haemastoma. The sequence continues at coordinate 30,398,949 of CM060335.1, read as the reverse complement.
AAGGAGGGGGGGGGGGGGGTCAGATTGGTGGTTACGTGGGTTAGGAAGAGAACAGTGGTTTGTCACATCAGGGTGTGTGTCCTTATCATTATGCTGGCTGGGATATTGTTGAGGTGTGGGAGTAACAAGTTCAATTCTCTGTTTATGTTTGGTTAGTTGCCACCACCACACACCTCTAAACCCCCCCCCCCCGCCCCCGCCTCGCAACCCCCCCCCCCTACCCCCACTTCTGAGTATATTATGGTTCTTTTTATTTTATTTTTTATAGGTGTCTCGACTACAGTCCAAGTTCACCATGTGAGATTTTTGCGTATGTGATCGCTTTTTTTTTTCGCCTCCATTTAAAACGGTCGCATACGCAAAATATTATTGAGGTGAATCTCGATAAGGAAGAGTCGAAATGAGAATGAAAGAAGAGAAAGAAAAAGAAAAGGAAAGAAATTCCAATGTATATTTTTTCCCCAGGATTTTCAGTAAATATTTTGATAACCAAGCAACAAAAGAAGTAGGTTGAGGAAAAAAACGAATTTGTTTTCCTAGTGATGCATGATAAGCACTTAAGCCATGTGTGTTTGTGTTGTGTGAAGAGTTTGTTGTTTAGTGATGTGTGTGGTGTGTGGTGTGTGTGTGTGTGTGTGGGTGTGTGTGTGTGTGGTGTGGTGTGTGTGTTTGTGTGTTGTGTGTGTGTGTTGTGTGTGTGTGGTGTGTTGTGTGTGTGTGTGTGTGTGGTGTTGCTGTGTGTGTGTGTGTGTGTGTGTGTTTGTGTGCTGTGTGTGTTGTTGTGCGTGTGTGTGTGTGTGTGTTTTGTGTGTGTGTGTGTGTGTGTGTGTGTGTGTGTGTGTGTGTGTGTGTGTGTGTGTGTGTGTGTGTGTGTGTGTGTGTGTGTTGTGTGTGTGTGTGTGTCTGTCGTCTGTCTGTCTGTCTATCTGCTGTCTGTCTATGTGTCTGTGTGGCGTGTGGTGTATGTGTTGTGTGTTGTGTGTGTGTGTGTGTGTGTGTGTGTGTGTGTGTGTGCGCGCGCGCGCGCGGTGCGTGTGTGTGTATGTGTGTATGTGTGTGTGTGTGTGTGTGTGTGTGTGTGTTCTTCTTCTTTTTTGTCCAACACTCAGATAGCAACTATTGCCGTCTGTCATACGAGCGAAAATGCGTTGTGCTGCCGATAAGCGCCTATCAAGTCAGGCCCAGCACATCTGACTTCGGTGTGGGAGAGAATTGTTTTCTCTTAATTAAGTCTTTCTGGATTAAAAAAGAAAAACCCAACGACAAGAGATTGAACAAAAAGGCAGAGAATAGACAACAAGGAAGTGACAGAACAAAAACGAACCAGGCAGAAGCGAAGAGAGGGATAGAAAAGAGGGAGTTCATAGCACATAGTTTCCAGAAGATGGGGGATGCTGTTTATACTGACAGGTTCCTGGTATACCCGAGTCAAGTATAGTCAAAGTAAAATGTTTATTTCCAGATGGTACATTGAATAAGCAATAATGTGTTGTTGTTTTTTAAAGAGATAGCGTTAATACATGGGAAAGTGTGCAAAAACTGCTGTTTTGGAAATTGGGGAGAAATTTGATTATAGTGGAGGTGCCTTGCCTACAGCACACCCCCACTCTCTCGGCCAAGAGGGCATAAGGACAGTCAGCGTTGGAGATGTTCTCCAAAGGCCAACTAGCCCCCAGGGCTGCAGCAGCACATAATGGACTGTTCAAGTCAAGACTCCTAGTCAGAGAGTCATAGTCGATTACTAAATAAAGACTAAGCTGTAAAGTGGAATTCCATGAGTGGGAAAGCCACTGATATACAGCCTCTCACTTTGCTGTTGCCCCCAGTGTCAATGGTTTAATCAAGAACTAGGCTTTATCACAGTTCACAGTATGGCCAAGACACTGTAGAACACTGTAACGCAAGTGACTGCCTAGGACAATGGCCTTTCAATGTGAAGGTCGTGTGACGTCAACATCAGCCCCTCCCCTCCAAAAACAAATCACGTTTTGTCCCTTTAATATACGCCACACTACATAACATTTCTTCTTCTATTAAATCCGTACTCTGTGAGACCCCATGTTTTTTTTTCATGAAAACAGACCCATCCAAATCTGATGACTTTTAGCCTGACAGTTTTAGAATAAATGTAGGAGAGAGGGAAAAGAGGGTACACACTCCAGTTAGCTTTGGGCACTTTTTCTCCTTTTTTCCTGTACTACTCTTGCATCATACCGCACGTACTGAGGTATGAACAGAAATAAAAAACCACTTTTTTGTAAAATACTAGCCTCTGAATCAAAACTCATGATTTTGCTCAAATTTGTTGTTAGGTTTGAATTTTGAAAAAAAAAGAAAAGAAAAAGCAAACACTGTACTTCCTAAGTCCTTTGTCGTCTGCTAGCTTCCTAAAGGCAATATGCATGTGCGGGGTCAACCTGTAGGAACACATGCAATCCTCATTTGATGATCATTTCCATCTTTCTCGTCATTAACTGGTATTGCTCTATGTCCTCAATCCCCCAAACAAGTACACAGCATTTTTTCAAACTTGAAAAAAATTCTGTGAAAATCACCAGAAAATGTTCCAACTAGCACTCTATAGAAGATACCATATGACCTGCAAGCTAATACTAGAGTGTAACCACAAAGGAGACACCGGAAGCGGATGCAAGTCTCACCTTGAGACAGAGACACAGGATGTGAGCTTGCAGCCATCTTCCACTCAGCAGTGGGGGGGTCATGTGAGGTCAGTGACGTACAAGCCAATAACACGGGAGGATGTGGGAGTACCAGTTTTCCACGGCAAACCATGTCAGCGACCTTAACAACCCCCCCCTATCACACACACACACACACACACACACACCCCTTCAAGTGACTTGGATCTTGGAGTTGAGTGAAACGTTTTTATCTTTTCAGATGGTGTTGAATTTTGACAGTGCTGTTATTGTCTGTGACAATAACTTCAGCAAACAGT
>CM060335.1:30375990-30380990 GCA_030674155.1 Stramonita haemastoma | reverse complement strand
AACCAAATCTCAGTTTCATGTTCATGCTGGCTCAGTGCCCACGATGACCACAATAGCAGCTGCAGCAGCAGCAACAACAGCATCAATAGCAACAGCATTAACAGCGACAATAGCAACAACAGCAACAACAATAACAACAGTAGCTACAGCAACAACAACAGCAACAACAACAATAGCAACAGCATTAACAGCGACAATAGCAGCAACAACAACATCAGCAACAACAATACCAACAATAGCTACAGCAACAACAACAACAGCAGCAACAACAAAAGCAACAGCAACAGCAACAACAATAAGAATAGCAACAATAGCGACAACAATAGCAACAACAAAAACAGCAACAATAGAAACAGCAACAATAAAAATAGCAACAACAATAACATCAACAACAACAACAACAGAAACAACAGCAGCAACAACAATAAAAACAGCATCAACAACAACAATAACAACAGCATCAACAACAATAGCAACAGTAACAATAACAACAGCAATAGCATTAACAGCAGCAATAGCATCAACGACAACAACAACAATAAAGACAGCAGCAGCAACAACAATAGCAACAACAACAGCAACAATAGTAACAGGATCAACAGCAACAATAGCAAGAGCATCAACAGCAACAATAGCAACAACAACAATAATAACAACAACTACAATAGCAATACCCGCAACAACAACAATGATAGCAACAGCATCAGCAACAATAGCAACAGCATCAACATTAACAATAGCAACAATAACAACAGCATCAACAGCAGCAATAGCAACAACAGGAGCAACAGCAACAACAACTTTAGAAACCCGCAAGCACCATTGACGAAGCAGCACAGACTGCAGCAGTGTGTCTCTGGCTATACAACAACAACAACAGTAACAACAATAACAATAGCAATAGCAGTAGCATGCAGCAGTGTGTCTTTGTCTCTGTCAGTGACCCTGGCTATCATCATGATGTACGTCCCTACAAGGATGGAAGGACGGTGGCAGAATGGTTAAGACGTTCGCCTGCCAATATGTAAATCGTGAGTTTCTGGGTTCGAACCCAGCCTCGCCCTTTCTTCCCAGTTTGACGAAAAAATCGAACTGAATGTCAAAGTCATTCGGATGAGACTCGAAACCGAGGCCCCGTGTGCGAATGCACGCAGAACATCTTGCGCACACGTTAAAACCCCGTTCCACCTTTCGGAAGAGTAGGCCATCGTGTGCCGGTAGGAGCGGATGACAAAATTATAACAAACCAGCATGCACACAGGTGTCGTGTTTAGACACCATCCCTAAGGAAAAATCGGGGAGTTGGAGTCCCAGAGCGGCTCGGGGCTGTAGGTATATGGCAACGGTACTGGAACCATTCGTATCGGTCAATGCCCTTCCAATGGATCATTCCAGTGCCGTGGAGAAGGGGGGTCTGCTGCATGGGTAACAGCTTGCCCTCCATACATACTTGCCCAGGCTTTGCGCTCTAAAATGTACAGCAGCAACAAGACAACAACAGTTGATCATCGTTGTTCGTCGTTGATCTTTGCGCCTGGTGGCAGCATGATCTGTGGCTCTGTAGGTCAAATGCAAGCGCTTTGATTTGTCTTTACAAGAGAAAGCGCTATACAAATTCCATGTATTATTATTATTATTACAATAGCTACAGCAGCAACAACAATAGCAACAATAGCAACAGTAACAACAACAACAGCAGTAACAACAATAACAATAGCAATAGCATTTGCATGCAGCAGTGTGTCTTTGTCTCTGTCAGTGACCCTAGTTACCATCATAGTGCACGTCCCTACAATAGCTACAACAACAACAACAACAGCAACAGTAACAACAACAATAGCAATAGCATTAGCATGCAGCAGTGTGTCTTTGTCGTTGTCTGGCTATCATCATGGTGCACGTCCCTACAATAACTACAGCAACAACAACAACAGCAACAGTAACAACAACAACAGCAACAATAACAACAATAACAATGGCATTACCATTTGCATGCAGCAGTGTGTCTTTGTCTCTGTCAGTGACCCTAGTTACCATCATAGTGCACGTCCCTACAATAGCTACAACAACAACAACAACAACACCAACAACGGCAACAACGACAACAGCAACAGTAACAACAGTAACAACAGCAACAATAACAACAATAACAATAGCAACAGCATTAGCATGCAGCATGTGTCTTTGTCTCTGTCAGTGACCCTAGTTACCATCATAGTGCACGTCCCTACAATAGCTACAGCAGCAACAACAACAACACCAATAGCAACTGTAACAACAACAACAGCAACAGTAACAACAACAATAGCAATAGCATTAGCATGAAGCAGTGTGTCTTTAGTCTCTGTCAGTGACCCAAGCTATCATTATAGTGCACGTCCCTACAATAGCTACAACAACAACAACAATAACAATAACAACAATAACAACGACGACAACAACACTAGCAACAACAACAACAATAGCAACAGTAACAACAATAACAATAGCAATAGCATTAGCATGCAGCAGTGTGTCTTTAGTCTCTGTCAGTGACCCTATCATTATAGTGCACGTCCCTCAGTATCAATAATCCAGAATGCCTGATGGCTGATCCACACACAGTTCAAAGCACTGGAAAAACCAGACAGGACCTGACATCCCACTCAGCTCAGACCCAATGCTGTTTACAGTGGCAGCGGCCACAAAGGCCGCCTCAGCAGGCTGTCACCTCGTCATAGTGAGGTGCAAGGTGAAGGTAAAAGGTGTTCCCGTAACCTGTGCGGTCCTGGGGGGGGGGGGGAGTGTGGTGTCAGAAAGCTTAGCTTCTTTTAGGAGCCAGCATTTTGAGAGAGGCTGTCCATCTCCTCTCCTCCCTGCTTTCCTTTCCTTATCTATGTATGTATGTATCTATGTATGTATGTATCTATGTATGTATGTATCTATGTATTCATGTATCTATGTATTTATGTATCTATGTATCTATGTATTTATGTATCTATGTATTTATGTATCTATGTATTTATGTATCTATGTATGTATGTATCTATGTATTTATGTATCTATGTATTTATGTATCTATGTATTTATGTATCTATGTATTTATGTATCTATGTATTTATGTATCTATGTATCTATGTATCTACCTACCTACCTACCTACCTACCTCTCTCTCTATCTCTCTATCTTTCTATCTATCTATCTATCTATCTATCTATCTATCTATCTATCTATCTATCTATCCCTTAGTCTGGCGACCCTGCTATCTATCTCTCTATCTGTCTGTCTGTCTATCTATCTATCTATCTATCTATCTATCTATCTATATATCTATCTATCTATCTATCTATCTATCTATCTGTCTGTCTGTCTGTCTGTCTGTCTATCCTCTCTCTCTCTCTCTCTCTCTCTCTCTCTCTCCTCTCTCTCTCTCTCTCTCTCTCCATCTATGAAGTATTAAGTTACATAATTGGTTGTTACAAACAGAATTATGCTATGTTTTTTTGTGTGTTTTTTTCTCCATTTTCTTGTTATTAGTTTGCTTTTACTAGTTTGTATCATTATAGAAGGCTGGATGTAAAAAAGCAATTGTCATGCTTACTCCTTCACCTTCTGAAATAAATAATCAATCAATCAATCAATCAATCAATCAATCTCTCTCTCTCTCTCTCTCTCTTCTCTCTCTCTCTCTCTCTCTCTCTCTCTCTCTCTCTCTCTCTCCTCTCTCTCTCTCTCTCTCTCTCTCTCTCTCCTATATTATATATATATATATATATATATATATATATATATCCCATAGTCTGGCGACCCTGGGGGTAACCAGGAAGACTTGACAACCAGTTCAACCAGGAAGACTTGACAACCAGTTCCCTCCATTCCTCTCTGCGTTCTGCCTTTCTCAGGGTTTTGTTGAGTTCTAAGCCTGTCCAATCGCTGATATTGTCTTCCTTGGTCTGCCTCTTTTTCTTCCTCCTTGGACAGTGTCTTGCAGTATTGTTTTTGCTTGTCCGTTTGATCTTGTGACATGCCCGTACCATTTAAGTTTACGCTTCTTTACGATTGATAGAAGGTTTTCGCAGGGATCAATGGTTTGCTGGACTCTGTGATTCTTTACTTTCCATAACCGTGAAAGAGGGTAGGTACCTACTTACTGCTAGGTGAACAAGGGGACTGTACTGAATGAAGCCAAGGTGCATGAACGGTCACCCACCTACTAGGTAACCACGTTCAATGCTAGTTAACCGTAGCTTGTTGTGCAAGAGCAAGTGCAGTGCTCTGACCACTGCGGCTATCTCGTACTTTGTCATGATTAAGGCTCAGATGAAATCTGAAATCACCAGGGGGTTAGGGAACACAGAAACCACAGAATCCCAGACATCGTGCTTTTACTTAGACAATGACCATGTTGTTCCACTCTGCCTCTCTCTCTCATCACTCGTGGGAATCACTGTGAGATCGTATGTACACACTCTGAATGAGAAGGGGGTGGGATAGCCTAGTGGTCAGACAGAACATTGCGCTCGCAATTTGACGACCCGAGTTCCATTCCCGGTCGAGGGGATTTTTTTCCCCCTGGAGTTAACATCAGTGCTGACTACACTCTCTCCAACAGTCCTTCGGATGAGACTATAAACCGAAACCCCGTGTGCGAACGCACGCAGAACATCTTGCGCACACGTAAAATCCTGCTCCGCTTTTCGTAAGAGTAGGCCATCCTGTGGCGGTGGGAACAGATGACAATTTTTTTTTACAAAAACTGCATACACACGGGGACTGGATGTAAAAAAGCACACAAGTGTTTATTCCATTATCCTCGATATAAAAAGAATAAAGAAAAGAAGCTGTTGTTGTTGTTGTTGTTGAAATTGTACTATGTCCCAGCGGAGATTTCCGGTTTAAGTTAGACAAGAAGTCTGCGAGTATGGCCGGTTTTTTTCCATGTACCTCGCCATTGAGGGGACAGGGTAGCTCAGTAGTCACAGCGCTAGCTCGCTTTCCCCATGCTAAGGTTAAACAGCATC
>CM060335.1:30365990-30368490 GCA_030674155.1 Stramonita haemastoma | reverse complement strand
ATGTCTGCAACAAACCCTGAAAAAAAAATTGTGCATATACCAGTATTAAGGATTTCAGATAAGAGACATAGCTGTTTCGTAATTTTATTATCATTTTTTCTAAGAATTAAGAATGTTCAAATTTTGCATGTTTTCATACACACACCTTCATATGGGGTGAAAGCCTTTCATGAATAAGTTCCGTATTCCGTATTCCGTATTCTCTCTCTCTCTCTCTCCTCTCTCTCTCTCTCTCTCTCTCTCCTCTCTCTCTCTCTCTCTCTCTCTCTCTCCTCTCTCTGCTTGTCTGTGTCTGTCTGTCTGTCTGTCTTCTGTCTGTCTGCGTCTGTCTGTCTGTCTGTCTGTCTGTCTGTCTGTCTGTCTCTCTCTCTCTCTCTCTCTCTCTCTCTCTCTCTCTCTCTCTTCTCCTCTCTCTCTCTCTCTCTCTCTCTCTCTCCTCTCTCTCTTCTCTCTCTTCTCTCTCATCTGATACAAAATTCGAATAATCAAGTTGTACAGTTTTTTGTAACCTTTTTCAATGCTTGATTTGATAGAGGCATCTATCCTCAGAGCAGGACTGAATCCATTGTTTTACCTCTGTTTAAAATAGGTAATCTCAATAATCCGAATAATTATCGGGGTATTTCTTTGAGTAATATAAGAGCGAAATATTTCGTGTTATTATAAATGATAAAATACAGTAATGCGTAGAAAATAACAATATCACTGGTGATCACCAGGCTGGTTTTAAAAGGGGATATTCCACTGTTGATCATATGTTTGTACTTCTCGCATTGGTACAAAAACATTTTTTCTTTGAATCAAAAACTCTATGTAGCCTTTATTGATTTTGAAAAAGCGTTTGCTACTGTAAATAGACATCTGTTGTGCCTATAGTGTTGAAAAATGGAGTTAAAGGTAAATTATACGAATGTATACAAAGCATGTATGACAGTAAAATGTAGTGTTAGAAGTGAAGAACAACTGATAGACTGTATTAATTGTACAACCAGGGTAAAGCAAGGTGATGTATGTAGCCCTGCACTGTTTTCTTTTTTAATCAATGAACTTGCTGCAAATGTTATTGCTAATGGTAGACATGGTGCCACAATTTCTTATGATGATTTGGAATTATTTATTCTTTTGCTGGCAGATGATGTTGTATCGTTATCTGAAACTATTGTCGGTTTACAGACCCAACTGAATAACTTGCAGAGTGCTGCCATTTCTCTTCAGCTTAAAGTAAATATGAGTAAAAGTAATATGATTGTGTTGAGGAAAGGAGGTCATAAATATTTTGAGTGTGAGAGAAAGACGGATGTGTGGTAATATTGTAATGCTAGTCTATTTTTAGCTCGCGTTTAAGCTTTGTTTCTGTTTGTCAAGATCTTACAAGTAAAGCAAAACGTGCATTAATGTGGATTATAAACAGGCTATCTTCTTTACAAAATACATCTTTAAAGTTATTTCTAAAATTATTTGATGCTCAGGTACAACCTGTTGTAAGTATGGTTCTGAACTATGGGGGTTAAGTAATGCACCTAGTCATTGTGATTCCTTGCACTTGTATGCTTTAAAGATGTTTTTATGTGTTGATTAGCGTACACCTAATGATTCAGTCTTTGCTGAAACTGGTAGGTACCCAATTTACATAAATTCTGCTATACAAACCATACGTTATTGGCTCAGAATTTTACAATTTGACGGAGCAAGAGTTCATTTTAGGGCCTACAAGATGTTGTATGAATTAGATAGTAGAGGAAAGAAGAACTGGGTTACTGATATATGTGCCTGTATAAGTAAACATGGCTTCGGTGATGTATGGTTACATCAAGGTGTTAGCAGTATAAACATTTTCAGTCAAGTTTTTGATTGATAGTAGATGGCAAGATTGGGATGACCACATTCAAAGGAGTGAATGCTTTAGTCTGTATAGAACATTTTCCTGTTTACATGAATCGAACTTACAATTTGTCACTTGACATGGATTTGCACTTGAAATATACTATGACCAGATTTAGATTAGGTGCGTCTGATTTGACCACGCATTACTTTAGATATAAAGACTTTAACGATCGTGATTTGATTTGTTCATTATGTAAAACAGATAAAGAAGATGAAGAACACTTTGTATCATGCTGTCCAGCATATCAAGATATCAGGCCAAAAATAGAGATTGCCAAAATAGGACCAACAGCCGTGTGTTTTCAAACTAAGTTTACTCATGTTATCTGTCAAACATAAGGAAGTACAGAGTTTGTCTCTTTTTCTGTTTAAAGCATTCAGTTAAGAAAAATCGCCACATCATAGTCATGATGCTTTGCTACAAGTCTATAGTGACCCAGTTATTTTGTTTATTTGATTTTTGATATTTTGTTCACTGTCCCCTTTATAAAGGGCTATGGCCTAATGAATAAACGAATCCGAATCTTACATCAGATACCAGCAACATGTCTAAGCCGAATGTGCACTTTGGACATAGATGAACTTCCTGAATTGAGGATGATTAGCTTAGCGGTCA
>CM060335.1:30350990-30360990 GCA_030674155.1 Stramonita haemastoma | reverse complement strand
TGGATTCTCGTAAACAGTTTTATTTTACTTATATTCAATCATTTATTGATTACGCCTCAACATTGTATGATAGATGTAGTGCTAATAGTTTAAAACCACTTTTAAGAATCCATAAACGAGCTATTAAAGTGATACTCTTAAAGCCTTCCACCTTGTCACCCCAAGACTATACTAGATTGGACATTCTTCCCCTAACTTACCATCTGGAATATAATAAAGCAATCATAATGTATCGTATAATGAACGGTCTTGCTCCATCTACCCTGACTACTAGATTCCCAATTAATCAGTCAAGATACACCAATAATATAATAATTCCTAAACCAAGGCTCGACCTCTATAAAACAAGTCTTCGCTACTCTGGAGGAATTATTTGGAATTCTTTACCAAAAAATATTAAAGAGAAAAGTAGTATTGTATCTTTTAAGCGTAACTATAAATCTTTCCTGTTTCAAAAAATACTCAAACATGCTCCTAAACTATAGTCATTATCACTATTAGACATGTTAAAATTGGGACAACAAACAGCATCGACAAACTATTCATGACCTCAGGTCTCGTACATATGTATTCTGCTTCTGTATTATGATTATTGTATGTTATGTTATAGTGATAATGTACTCTGACTGCTGATGTTGTTGTTGGGTTTTTGTTGTTGTTGTTGTTGCTGGCTGTTGGGTTTTCTTTGTTTTTAAATCAAATTTTGTAATCACCTTCTTCAGAATCTATTATACATCAATTCTAGCTAAAATTGTAATGCCATGTGATCATAGATTCTTGTTTGTATATAAGTCATGCTTTAAAGACTGGAAAGAGGTAGTCAGAGATGTGGGTAAATAGCATGTCGATTTGTGTGTGTGTGTGTGTGTGTGTGTGTGTGTGTGTGTGTGTGTGTGTGGTGTGTGTGTGTGTGTGTGTGTGTGTGTGTGTGTGTGTGTGTGTGTATGTTTGTGTGTGTGTGTGTGTGTGTGTGTGTGTGTGTGTGTGTGTGTGTGTGTGTGTGTGTGTGTGTGTGTGTAAGTGAGTGTGTGTGTGTATGTATTACATCCCTCCCTCCCTCCCTCCCTCCCTCTCTCTCTCTCTCTCTCTCTCTCTCTCTCTCTCTCTCTCTCTCTCTCTCTCTCTCTCTCTCTCTCTCTCTCGTGAATCATTAAATTGATTTTTTTTTTTTTTCTTTTTCTGTACCCTTCGTATTTAGTATTTGCTTGTTCGTTTGAAATGATTTTCATTATCTATTTCATATTGTGTACATTGTGTACACCTTTTCATGTTTATTGTGGGGGGGTTGCTTGCTTATTTGACTTTTGTTTTCGGGGGGGGGGGGGGGGGGGGAAGGGGGGGGCGGTGGGTTGGGATCTTTTCCGAGGGCTGGATGTAAAAAAGCAATTGTTGCTTATTCTATTACCCTCTTTGAATAAAAAAGTTTTCAAAGTTTTGTTTTTTTCTCTCTCTCTCTCTCCCTCCCTCTCTCTCTCTCTCTCTCTCTCTCTCTCTCTCTCTCTCTCTCTCTCTCTCTCTCTCTCTCTCTCTCTCTCTCTCTCTCTCTCTCTCCCTCCCTCCCTCTCTCTCTCTCTCTCTCTCTCTCTCTCTCTCTCTCTCTCTTCTCTGTCTCTGTCTCTCTCTCTCTCTCTCTCTCTCTCTCTCTCTCTCTCTCTCTCTCTCTTCTCTCTCTCTCTCTCTCTCTCTCTCTCTTCTCTTGGAGTGTGTGTGTGTGTGTGCCTCTGTGTGTGCCTCTGTGTGTGTGCGGTGTGTGTGTGTGTGCATGCACGCACCTGTACAAACACGGATGACACCTATGCCAGTGTACTTCTAAGCACTCACGTGCGGGCGCTCACGTTTACCTGTCGGGGGTGGATTATTGTTGAGAAGGAAAACTCCCGCATTTCCTTTTTAATCTTCAAAAGGGATTTGTGGTGACGATGTGCGCGCGCGCGCGCGCGCGCGCGCGCGCGCGCGCGTGTGTGTGTGTGTGTGTGTGTGTGTGTGTGTGTGTGTGTGTGTGCGTGCGGTTGCGTGTGTGCGTGGTGTGCGTGCGTGCGTGCGTGCGTGCGTGCGTGCGTGTGTGTGTGTGTGTGTGTGTGTGTGTGTGTGTGCTTATATGTGTGTGTGTATGTGTGTGTAGGTGTGTGTGGGGGGGGGGTGGATGGTGGGGGGGGGTGTATGTGTATGTGTATGTGTGTGGGCCTGTGTCTGTGTGTAACTGTGTGTGTGTCTGTGTGTGCATATGTGTGTTTGTGTGTGTGAGTGTGCGTGCGTTCGTGTGTGTGTATGTGTGTATGCGCGTATGTGTGTGTTTGTTTGTTAGTGTGTGTGTGTGACATACAGACAGACAGAGAGTTGACAAGACAATGTAGAACAAGGCAAGGCAAAACAAAATTGTTTATATCAAGGATGACAGATAACCTTTTTTCTGCTTTAGTTCTTTTTTGCATCCAGTCGCAGGCCCTAAAAGGAAATCATAGCAGGGTATTTGAAAAAAACAACAACCCGAAGTCGGAATGCGGCTACCATAAAGGTAGGTAGAAATGGTTGTGTACATAAAGCCTCATCATTGATAAACCTTGCAGCTCTAGCCTAGCAACTACAAAAAATAACCCACACGATACAGAAAACCTCTAATTTGGTGACAGAGAGATAGAAAAAAAAACCAAAGCCCTAAATCACTTGTCATCATCTAGAACCAAAACCAACAGTATCAATAATAACATAATTATAACAGACAAGAGTCAAAAACAAAAAATATTAATAATAAAATACTAATTGACAGTAAAAAGCAACAAAAGCCTGGTGTTTTGAAAGAATATGACCCTATGTAGCACTTTTGGTTTTGGTTGCTGGTGCTCATGAAGCCATTTAGTAGCTAAGTTTATGGGTTTGTTTTCTAATCAGTATCATTTGTCTCTCCCCCCCCCCCCCCCCCCCCCCCCCCCCCCCCCCTGTTTTGTTTTGTTTTGTGATACTGTAAGTGAATATAAAAGTGGATATTACCACTTCGCATTAGGGGACGGGATAGTCTGGTGGTAAGAGGATGCGTATTGCGCTCGTGATCTGCTGACCCGGGTTCGAATCTCGTTCGAGAGGATTTTTCCTGTGGAGTTAGCATCAGTGCAGACTTCACTACCCCCAAAAGTCCTTCGGATGAAACTATAAACCGAAGTCATGTTCGCAGAACATCTTGCGCACACGTTAAAACCAGTTCCACATTTCGGAAGAGCAGGCCATTCTGTGCGGTGGGAAAGGATGACAAAATTGACAAAACAGCATGCACACAGGGACTGGATGTGAAAAAAAGCACACGAGTGCTTATTCCATTATCCTCGGAATAAAATAATGAAAAATGAAAAGAAAAAAATTGAAATCGAGAGCGTGGACCCATATCATGCCTTTTTATGCTGTCAATCAGATATTATAGTATCTTTGAAAAAAGTAAACATGAACAGTTGATAATGCGGTACTTGGTTTTCATACATGTTATCTTTCTGTTATATTTTAACTCAAAGAAAAAAAGTGTTTGTAATAAAGACAAGACATCCCTAACAAAAACAAACACAAAAAAACAACATCCAAAAAATCAACAGACAAGATCTCAAGAATTTCAAAGTTCAGAAAAAATATATATATCTTAAAAACATACACACACACACACACACACACACACACACACACACACACACACACACACACACACACACACACACACACACACACACACACACACACACACACACATCAAATCATACAAGCACGACAATACCACACAAACACACACACTGATACAAACATCATCATAAACAATATAAAACACACACACACACACACACACACACACACACACACACACACACACACACACACACACACACACACACACACACACACACACACACACACACACACACACACACACACTGATTCAAAACATGTTTTACAAGCACTGAGAAGTTTAGACGCTAGGGCAAGAAAAGACCTGATTAATAACATTCATCATATAAACAATATAAATTACATACTCCTGTAACCCCTTTTCAGATAGGGAGAAAGGGTGAACGTTAGGTCAACAAAGGTAATAGAGGAAAGGAGCACAGGTTACAACAAACACAAATTTAATGCAGTATATAACTCAATCAATTACACAACTTTGAACAACTCTATTTCATCGTGATAACTGGAGCATTCATTTTCTTTCCAATAAACATATCATTCGACAACAATCAGAATCTGACCGTGGAATAAAAAAAAAATTTCTGTTTTGCAAGGAAGCATACAATACTGAACACTCCATAATAACATTGAAATCCATCACAAATTTGAAGGACACTCTATTTATCACATAACCTGTCTTTTCTTAGAATGACAAAATCGCAACCCACTTGAACTGGCTTTTTATGATTACTCTGAAGTTGATGAGAGGATATCTTGAAATATCTGCTGAACAAGGAATGTGGTTCTCCTCTCCAAAGTGATCTTGAAATATTTATAATAAAAAAAAATGTTTACTACTAGCTTCAATTTCACATTGCTGTTTTTGACGAACGGAGTTTTGCAAACAACTGTTTGTCATTGTGATATAACGTATTGATAGTTTGGTAAAATATTGATTACTCCATACATGTCCAATCCAGATTCTTCAAGTCTGCTATAAATGCATGTTAACCATGGAAACACGATTAAGGTATTGCTGTGTAAAGATCATACAAAATAGTAGATTTGGCTTGATATTTTGTCAGCTAAAAGTTGCACCAAAAACCCCTAAAAATCGAATCATGTGTACATGCGCACTTATCGAAAAGGGAAAAAACACCCGGTTTACCCATAACTCAAGGGAAAAAGATTTTTAAACCATAGACTGAACTTTATCAATGAGTCTGAATTCTCCTCCCCCTCCCCCAAGCCATAATTCTTATTTAATAATCTCTTACCGGCAAAGCACTACTATCGTCCTTGCTGGACTGGAATTTTTAGAAACGAATGGGCAGACTGTTCCACCAAGGCTGCTGCCATGGAAATGGACCTCACCAGTGCTACCCTAATCCTTACATTTAAACTTCAAGAAGACGGCTATTTCCATCAAGAAAGCTTTCTGGATTTTGTCAACAAA
The DNA here is from genome assembly GCA_030674155.1 of Stramonita haemastoma. Taxonomy (NCBI): domain Eukaryota; kingdom Metazoa; phylum Mollusca; class Gastropoda; order Neogastropoda; family Muricidae; genus Stramonita; species Stramonita haemastoma. The sequence goes on along the minus strand of CM060335.1, from coordinate 30,355,892 downwards.
TCACTAAAGAGTTTTATGACGTACGTGTACCGAGTTGTAAACAAGTGGGTCTTATTCCAGCAAACTGTTGAAAAAAACCCCTGATATTTCGATTTAGACCGGAAGCATTCAGAACATAATTTGATTAAAGACATGACGTGTAAATGTGGTTCGGATTTATCGCGTGTGTGTTATTTTAGTTTGTAAATTACTTTACTCGTAGGTTTATATCATGGGCATCCGTCAGTCTTGGAAGACTATGGAGTTGCCGGTAATATGAGATGCTATTGTTGAGAATAGTTAAAAGCTTATTTAAAAGCTGTGTTTGCAAGTTTCTTTGGGTGGGGGTTGTCTTTTTTTTAGTTGGTTGTTGCTTTCTTTCTTTTTTTTTTAACAAGAATTTATTTTTAAAAGACCTTTTTCTCTGAAGGCCCTGCATAGGTCTGCATTTAGGGGAAACAAGGCAGAGATATACGCAGAGGATAGATTTTTTTTTTAATCTGATAAGCACTTTTGAATACACACACACACACACAACACACACACACACACAACACACACCACACACACACACACACACACACACACACACACACACACACACCACACACACACACACACACACACACACACACACACACAACACTAAAAAACAACACACACACACACACACAGCACACAGCATCAGTGCAGGACAGCAGTTAGTGTTTCAGCAGCAGTTCTGTGGAAAATGTCCATTCCGAAATCTGCGGTCAAAATACCGGATGTCAGACGAGATGTGCGGTTTGAAAATAAAATGCAGTCATGTGATGCTGCAGCTGTTGTGCATGTGTGTGTCTTGCGTTGCATGCGTGCTGCAGTTGCTGCATGTCGCCTGCATGTTAGTGCGTCAGTCGCCGTGTTGCAGTTGCAGCTGTGCAGTTTGAATGCCATGTCATGTCTTGCTTGCCTGTCATGTCTTGCCACTTGTCTGTCTGTCCTGCCTGCCTTGTCATGTCTTGCCTGCTGCCATGTCTTCTTGCCATGTCTTGCCTCCCTTGCATGTTTGCCTGTCTTGCCTTGTCATGTCTTGCCTTGCTGCTTGTCTTGCCTTGCCTTGTCTTGCCTTGCCTTGCCTTGCATGTCTTGCCTGCCTTGCCATGTCTTCTTGCCTTGCCTGCTTGTCTTGCCTTGTCATGTCTGCTTGCCTGCATTGCCATGTCTGCCTGCTTGCCTTGCCTTGTCCTTGTCTGTGCCTGTGCCATGTCATGTCTTGCCTTGCCTTGTCTTGCCTGTGTCTTGTCCTGCCTTGCTTGTCATGTCTTGCCCTTGCCATGTCCTTGCCTTGCTCATGTTTGCCTTGTCTTGCCTTGCATGTCTTGCCCTGCCTTGCCATGCCTTGCCCTGCCTTGCTTGCCCTGCCTTGCTCGCGATGTCTTGCCTTACCGTGCATTACCGTGTAGGATGCATGCTGGTATGTCTTTGTCCATCCCATTCCGGCCATATACTTCTGCACAAGGTCGAGGGAATGTTGTGTGTGTGTGTGTGTGTGTGTGCGTTGCCTTGCTGTCGTGCGTGTTTGCCTGCCTGTTGCTTGCTTGTTTGCTGCTTGTGCGATGTGTGTGCTTGTGTTCGTGTGTGATATTTGTGCAATGTTTGTGTATCCATCTCACATGGCAAGTTATTTACATCTGCATCAAAGGATTTCAGGGATGTTTCAATTTGATTGTGGTGTGTCCTGACAATGGTTTCAAACCATATCTTCCAGATACCGGCAGATCACTGATTTCAAAGCTCTAAGCACTTAGTTATTCCGCCTACATTTTCCGTAGCATACACATGCTGTGGTTTACAAGGATAGTTGAGAAAAAAGAACAAAATACATTTAGATATAAAAGCAAGACAACTTTAAGTATCTGTATCATATATACCTTTTTCAGTCACGGCAGATTTCTCTATGTAAAATCCAGGCTGCTTTCATCTGTTCAGAGCGCGTCGCCACAAGAGCAATGCCACCCGTTTTGTTTTTCTTTTCTTTTCCTGTCTGCGTGTGTTTGTTGTGTGGGGTTTTTTTCGACAGAATTTTGCCAGGGACAACTCTCTTGTCGCCGTGGGTGCTTCTACTTGCACTAAATTTGCGTTGCACATGGGACCTGGGTTTGGGGGCTCATCTGAAACACTAGAAATCAGACCACCACTCACGGTCTTAGTGGATGGAAGAGAAAGTTTTGGCCACAAACGGGGATCGAGCCCGGGTTTGTCACTTCTAGGCAGTGCGTTACCTCTAGACTCAACACGTGTTGTTGGCTAAACAGTAAAACGGTGGATTTGCTATAGAGTAGCGTTCTGCTAGAAGTGAAAAAAGTCGGTTTAAAGTGTCTGAGGTTTCAATCCCCGTTTGGAACCACATTTTTCCCCTATCCATTAGACTATAAGTGGTGGTCTGGGTGTTAGTCTTTCGGATGAGACGATGAACCGAGATGCAGCGTGTTACAATATTTTGAGCACTAAAGAAAACCCACGGCATTTAGAGAGTTGTTCCTGGCAAAATTCTGAGGACAGAAAAGCCACTTTAATAAGAAACCAAATGCAGTACAGACAGGAAAAGAAAAAAAAGGTGGCGCTGATCTTATGGCGACAGGGGAAAGAGCCCGAATTTCACTTATAGAAATCTGCCGTGACTTAAAGTGGTATACAAAACAAAATTCATTTCTATGAAATACTTAGTATACAAAACACCAATCATTCACCCGAAATACTTACATCTTACGAACCTCATGGCGACACACCTGATGATGAAATCATTGGATCCCTCCACTCCTTTCCACTGAAGTTTCGCCGTCTTCAAAGAAGATGTCCACCCCTTAACTATTGTCACCACAACAACATTCTTTCTTCTTGGTCTAAAGAATTCTTCAAACTCAAGAATTCAATCCCCCATGATGTGTTTGTGTGTGATTGTGGGGAGATTCCTTTGAATAGGAAGGTTTTTACGCCAACATCAAGATTGCCCTCCACATGACACTCAAGACTTGGGTTTGCTTCCATTCATAGGCAGAATCAGTGTACAGAATGAGCACAGAGCCCTGATTCATTGAAAACCCACTACGAAAATGATCAGCATTTGTTCAGTACATTCTCTACGTACATTATTCTTTTTTTAATGTTTTTTTCTTTGTTTTACATATATGTTTTGTTTTACCATCATTTTCCTGATGGTTTGCTCGCCAACATATTATTTGTACAGCTTGGAGGTGGGGGGGGGAATAAAACCCTCTGCGACCGGGACATGTAGCTGTGTCTAGTCGTTCTTCATTGGAGATTGGTTGTTAGTTCAGAGTAGCCTTTCTGCTAGCCAATCAGAAAGGGATTTCAGGATTCGGGGATGCTGAATGCTGTGAGTATGGCGTTGGGGTGTCAGTTAATGATGAGAGAGAGAGAGAGGGGGGGGGGGGAGAGGAGGGAGGGGAGGGGGGGGGGGTCAGGAAGGATGTTGTTGCCTTCATGCCCGTTCGGGGCTGCACTGTGAAATGTTGTGACAGGAGGTGCACGGGGTCGGGAATGCATGTGTGATGGTGTGATGGTCGGACCCCCATGTTTGCAAGTCTGTACGTCCTTGTCAGCTTTCTGTGGCAACAACTTCTGTGCCGCCATTAGCGAGTTCGGAACGGGATCAAAAATGAATGCACATGAAAAAATAGACACTGTCTGTCTGTCTGTCTGTCTGTCTGTCTGGTTGTCTGTCGGTGTGTCTGTCGGTGTGTCAGGCCGTCAGTGGATCTGGTTGACTGGCTGGCTGTTACCGGTCTGTGTTTTTAATCGGGTTCAAAACAGGATTTGAATGCATACAGAGAATTTTCAGGTGGCTTCTTTCCCTGCCTGCCTGCCTGCCTGCCTGCCTGCCTGCCTGTCTATGTGAATTTCTGTCTACGCTGAACAGCAGAAGAATTGGCTTTAAACCCTGTATTTAATCTGTGACAAAAATGTAGTTGCCTTCTTGTTCTTCTTGTTCTTGTTGTTCTTGTTCTTGTTGTTCTTGTTCTTGTTGTTGCTGTTCTTGTTCTTTTTGTTCTTCTTCTTCTTCTTCTTCCTCTTCTTCTCTTCTTCTTCTTCTTCTTCTTCTTCTCTTCTTCTTCTTCTTCTTCTTCTTCTTCTTCTTCTTCTTCTTCTTCTCTTCTCCTTCTTCTTCGCAATTCTTCTTCTTCTTCGCAATTCTTCTTCTTCTTCTTCGCAATTCTTCTTCTTCTTCGCAATTCTTCTTCTTCTTTCTTCTTCTTCTTCTTCTTCTTCTTCTTCTTCTTCTTCTTCTTCTTCTTCTTCTTCTTCTTCTTCTTCTTCTTCTTCTTCTTTTCTTCTTCTTCTTCTTTTTCTTCTTCTTCGCAATTCTTCTTCTTCGCAATTCTTCTTCTTCGCAATTCTTCTTCTTCTTCTTCTTCTTCTTTGCAATTCTTCTTCTTCTTTGCAATTCTTCTTCTTCTTTGCAATTCTTTGTAATTCTTCTTCACATTTCTACTTTGCAATTCTTCTTCATACCCACCTACCCACCTCACCATCCCCCCCCCACCCACACACACACATACACACACACAACACACACACACACACACACACAACACACACATGCACACAAAACAAAGGGTGGGATGTCTAGCTGTTCATCATACAAGAGACAGACGCCTGTGGGAAAACCAGGCCCTGTCATCTAGGAACTGCCATTAGTCCTGTCTGCCTCTGGCACTGAAGACTGGGAGCACTGGGCGTAGGCTAGTGGCCTTCCACACCTGACAGGTACATCGCCATGCCACGCTTGTTTACCGCCAACCTGAGTGTATCCTCCCCCTCCTCCTCCTCCTCCTCCTCCTCCTCCTCCTCCTCCCACTTCCTACTTGTTTGTTGTTTGTTGTTGATGTTGTTGTTGTTGTTGTTGTGTTGTTGTTCTTCTTC
>CM060335.1:30325990-30333490 GCA_030674155.1 Stramonita haemastoma | reverse complement strand
TTAGTTTAATGTCCTTGATTGGGGAGTTTCTACGCTTTTGTTTCGGGATTATCCTTTTCCTTCCCTCCCCCTTTTCTTTCTTTCTTTTTTCAAAAAATAAAATTAATTCAGATAAAGGATTCAGAGATGTTGCGCGTGGGGGGGGGGGTGTAGGGGGGGGGGGTAGGGGGGGGGGGGGTTGGGGGTGTGGAGGAATATCTAAATTTGCTCTTTTCAACACTGGACTCGAGTCACTAGAGTCTCTCTGGGCCCTTTGGGAAATCAATTGTTCAGAACTGACGCTTGTTTTTAGCTTCTTTTTTGTTTTTTGAAATCTGCTCGTTTATTTGTTTTTGTTTATGCATTTGTTCAGTTTGGGTGTTTGTTTTTTTCGTGTGTGTGTGTGTGTGTGTGTGTGTGTGTGTGTGTGTGTGTGTGTGTGTGTGTGTGTGTGTGTGTGTGTGTGTGTGTGTGTGTGTGTGTGTGGTGTGTGCGTGTGTGGGTGGGGGGGGGGGGGTGTGTTGGTGTGTGTGTATTTGTGTGTGTGTGTTTGTGTGTGTGTGTGTGTGTGTGTGTGTGGGTGTTGTGTGTGTGTGTGTGTGTGGTGTGTGTGTGTGTGTGTGTGTGCGTTCATTCGTTCGTTCATTCATTCGTTTGTTCTTTAGATTTAACGTCTTTTCATGTGTGTGTGTGTGTGTGGTGTGTGTGTGTGTGTGTGTGTGTGTGTGTGTGTGTGTGTGTGTGTGTGTGTGTGTGTCTGTGTCTGTGTCTGTGTCTGTGTCTGTGTCTGTGTCTGTGTGCGTGCGTGCGGGCGTGCGTGCTTGTGGGTGTGGGTGTGATCTCATCTTTCTCGGTTGTTTTTGTTTGTTTTGGGTTTTTTGTTGTTTTTTGGTTGGTTTCGTGTGGTTTTGTTGTGTGTTATGTTTTCTCCTTTGTTTTATTGTTTGTGGGTGACTTTGCTTTCACACACGCTTCTTTCCAACCTCTTACAGCCCAGTAGCTCAGCGGGTAGAAGGTTAAAACAATCGTCAGCTGGATCTGTGTTCGAATCGCTGCTGCTTAGCCTTCTGGTTTATGAACTTAAAAGTCTCTCTCCTCTCTCTCCTCCCTCCCCCCCCCCCCCTCCCTCTCTCTCTCTCCTCTCTCTCTCTCTCTCTCTCTCTCTCTCTGTCTCTCTCTCTCTCTCTCTCTCTGTCTCTCTCTCTGTCTCTCTCTCTGTCTCTCTCTCTGTCTCTCTCTCGGTCTCGGTCTCTCTCTCTCTCTCTCTCTCTCTCTCTCTCTCTCTCTCTCTCTCTCTCTTCTCTGTGTCTCTCTCTCTCTCTCTCTGTGTCTCTCTCTCTCTCTCTCTCTCTCTCTCTCTCTCTCTCTCTCTCTCTCTCTCTCTCTCCTCTCTCTCTCTCTCTCTCTCTCTCTCTCTCTTGGTCTCTCTCTCGGTCTCTCTCTCGGTCTCTCTCTCGGTCTTCTCTCTCTCTCTCTCTCTCTCTCTCTTTCTCTTTTCTCTCTCTCTCTCCCCCTTCTCTTCTCTCTCTCTCTCTCTACTCCCTTCTCTCTCCTCTCTCTCTCTCTCTTCTTACTGCCAGGGTTGTCTCCTCTGCCGCACCAGGTATGCATGCTGTGCGTATGCTCCAGCCGCGTGACCACGTGCCGGAACCATAGGTTTGATTGGAGGGTCCGGCAGTGCCGGAATTCCTCGCCTTTTTAGTCGGGGGGTGTGGGGGGCGGGGAGGGGTGATGGCTGCCAGCCGGGCTCATCATTCTTACAGGTAATCCATCCATCTATCATTTAATGTGTGCGCCCCAAAGCCGCATTATCTCTGACCCCTGCGTCAGTTTCATTCTTCCATGCGGGTGGTGGTAGGGGCTAAGCTAAGCTGCTTGCGCAGTGTGCGTGCCGTGTGCAAATGTTCGTCTGCCAAGGTCTGTAGTCAGCATTTAGAGATAGGGTTAGACATGAAACCTCCCCCCGGTCATAAGTATATATGGCTGCCAGCATGCGTGACAAATATACCCAGCATGCTTGCAAATCGAAAATGAGGAATGGGCTGGCTCCGCTAGTTTGAATTAAACTGTGTGCAACATTCCAACGCCTTGTCTTGCCCAAGAGTCGAGAAAGAGGTCAAGTTAGGTCAAGGATGTCTTTGACAAGTTAAGCCTGGTAGAGTCCATTTCTCAGCAGATGGCATAGACTGGATACTACATAGATTTGAGGTTGTTGTTGTTTTTTAAAAACCGGCTTAAGAATTTGGATGCACTTCTACAAAGGATGGACCTGGAGAGGTTTTCCACTAACATAGGTGTACAATAATGTCAAAGCGTTCGCACACTGAGCCTCGGCTTTAAAGTCTCTTTTCAAGGACTTGCAGGGTAACGCACTCGGAGTCAGTACTAACTGGGTGGTAAACACTAATCCCCAAGGACAGACAGCCAGCTTATCGGCGATACGACCTCGCATCCTCAGGGGAGTTCAAATTACGAGCCCGACACTCTAGCCACTAAGCCGTCCAGGATCTTGCGTTTCCCGAGGCCAAGGGATCAACATGTCAAGGCGTCGTGAGGCCACGACGGGAGATGACCCCGCACTGCTTCTGGACAGTGTATAGCGTGGATATCGGCACCCTCTGAATCCATTACTGCTGAGAATTGGGGTTAAGTGCAGAGGCAGAGGATTCTACACACTGACCTGGCTAAGGACTGCTGCTCCATCCAATCAGGGACAATTGTCGTCAGGTTCCCTGGACTGGACACTGCGATAGGAATCAGCCCTGACAGGAATGGGAGGGAGGGAGGGAGAGAGGGAGGGAGGGAGGGAGAAATCAAAACCGTTGGTAACAACTATACTATTGGCAGCCTTCAGTGTCGTCAGACGATGGAGTTGCGCTGTATGGTGTTAATTCTGGTACAGCGTGGGTTGTGTGTGGCTGGTTGTTGGTTGGTGTCCTAGTCATAGCATTAGCTAGCAGGAAGGATATAGGCCAGTTTCAAGACTTATTCCTAAGCTGCTCGCTGACTGATAAAGATGGAGAGAAAAACAGAAGGAAAAATGACAAAAAAAGAAAGCACAGAAATGTTCAGCTTTTCAAACAGTAAAATATAAAAAGTGTACTGTACACTATACTACACTACTATGCCGCACAGTACAGTACAGTACAGTACACGACACCACACGACACGACACGACACGACACGACATGTCACGACACGACACGACACTACACGTCACGACACGACACGACACGACACGACACTACACTACACTACACTACACTACACTACACTACACTACACTACACTACACTACACTACACTACACTACACCACACTACACTATACGACACGACACGACACGACACGACACGACACGACACTACACTACACTACACTACACTACACTACACTACACTACACTACACTACACGACACTACACTACACTACACTACACTACACTACACTACACTACACTACACTACACTACACTACACAATTTAATTTTATTCCTCGTTATTTTTACCGCCAGGGTCACACAGGCCCAGTAACCAAGTTTGCATATTTTGCATAAAAAAACAACCCCCCCAAAAAAAACACTTATAAAACCAGCCAACCAAACAAAAACCAATATCAACAAGCAAAACAAACACCCAAACCAACACCACTTCAACAAATCAGAAAGCGTAGTGCTTAATCTTCCTTGCACCTTTGTAGAGAGGCCTTACAGATTCTCACTTCAGGAGAGAGAGAGAGAGAGAGAGAGAGAGAGAGAGAGGAGAGAGAGAGAGAGAGAGAGAGAGAGAGAGAGGAGAGAGAGAGAGAGAGGAGAGAGAGAGAGAGAGAGAGACGAGACAGAGAGAGAGAGAAGAGAGAGAGAGAGAGAGAGAGAGGAGAGAGAGAGAGAGGAGAGAGAGAGAGAGAGAGAGAGAGGAGAACGCGCGCGCGCGCGCGCGCGCATTTTCTGAAGTATTCGTTGAAGTTGGAAGTTCAAGCTCGAGCAAACAGAAGAAGCCTGGACACTGTGTCTTCACAGTCAATGCTATTGGGGGGGGGGGGGGGGGGGGGGTATGTGTCAAAGCATTACATTTTCAAGTCTAAACTGCCGAATTCTACACTACTTCTGTCATTCAAAACAGTCTGACAGACACATGAAATGGGTGGGGGGTGGGGGGGGGGGTCGTTAAGTATAGAACTCAAACCGGAAAAGGTTAACGTTGTAGGAGGGGCGGGGAGAAAACAATCTGATTGACTGAAGCAGCATGATATCCCTTATGAAGAGTTGCCTCTGTTCAGAGCATGAGCTACTTGGTGGTGTGTGTGTTTTTTCATACAGTCCTCAAATTGGATCTGTCCACTGGGGTTCTAGTATAACCAATAAAGAAACCAAGACGACATGAAAACACGTTTTTTGTGGAAACTTTTTTTATATAATAAGTTCCAACGACGTTGTTTTGAAGTTTGAATGAAACTGGGGCAAAGCTTTCAGGGGAAAACAAATGTACAGTAGTAACGCCATTATTAAACACACTGATGCATGTTTTGATGAGCTCTGAAATTGGAATAAACAGAAAAAAAAATCTGTATAATTGCGCACGTAAAAGAACGCCTGCTATGTATGTGTGTGTTGGTGATATAGGGAGACAGACAATTACTCGACGGATTTGTTTGAGATGTGAGGTCACTGACCTGTATAGGAAGCGACACACACGCAAGCTAAATTCAAAGCAAGAAACAAAAAAAAAGTAAACGAAACCTAACGCAAACAACACAAGCTGAAAGAGCCAAACTGAAATCCCCCTACGCCATGGTATGGTTTTTGTTTGTATTTGTTGTGGAACTGACGATGTTTGTCGCCAACTCTGCCGTAAAACATAGAAAAAAAATACAGCGACATCTGTAGTTAATAAGAATTTTGTACCAAAGTTCGTTAAAACGGGTTTTCTGTTGTTATTTTGTATTATGCCTTAGGCACGTTTTTTTCTGTCATAAAGCAGTACAAAGGGTAAAGGCGTCCCATAACTTATGTGGTCGTTGGGGAGCGAGGCATCACAGACCTCAGCTTCTCTAGGGGCCGGCATTTTGAGGGCAGCGCCCATCTCTTCTCCCTCGCTGCTTTACCTTCCCTGACCCTCAAGAGAGCAGGAAACCCATTTACAGCTGGGTGAACTGGGGGACTGTACAGAAGCCACGGCGTGAAAACGGTCACCCATCCAATGGGTAACCACACTCGATGCTGCTTAATATTGGCCGGGGGAAAGCGAGTGCTCTGACCACTGAGCTGTCCTGTCCCTTTAAAGCACTATACACAAAACGAACTGTCAATACATGCCACTCTTCTTCCAGTCTGTCACACGAGACACTTCAATAACACTGGTTAACGTTGAGTACGTTATACTTGGGGGACGGGATAGCAAGTTTCAAGATTTAACTCGCCTTTGACCCCTCTTAAAGCATGGAGGAGTTCAGTAAAAAAAAAAAAAAAAAAAAAAAAAAATCTATATATATAGATCTATATATCTATATATATCTATATATATCTCTCTCTCTCTCTATCTCTCTCTCTCTCTCTCTCTCTCTCTCTCTCTCTCTCTCTCTCTCTCTCTCTCTCTCTCTCTCTCTCTCTTTATTATATATATATATATATATATATATATATATATATATATTATATATATATATATATATATATATATATATATATATAGTTTACAAAACAAAATTTCACAAAAATCAAAATTACAGTCAACCTTTTTTTCATCAATGCCACGCAACCTTACTCTTAACTAGAAATGTGCTAAGATATAATAAAATCATTTTGTCTGAAGACAACAACTAACAAAATGTGAACATGGATCTTTGATATACATAGTCATGAGATAGTACATTCTTCCGAAGCTCAAAAAACTTTGGATATTCCATCATAAAGCGAAACTCATCTCCCACGTTAGAATTTCCCTCTGTAACAGCTGCCCTAGGTTTTGTCATATCTTTTTTTAGTGCATGGCAAAGATATCAACTATGCTATTCATACTTTCGTCCTTTAATTTTGGTAAACATAATTATGTAGACTGTTGGGACATCACTAAAGCTGGTTACAAAACCTCCAAGAATCAAGATTATATTTCAAGAACCCCCATCCCCTCCTTCCCCTAAAAGAGCATGAAATCTTACAACACCACAACTTGCAGAGATGTGGGCGTGTGAAAATACAACACAAATCGTGTATTACGCAATGAATTTAACACATTATGGATATGAAAATTAAAAGAAAAAAAAAAAAACATTCACAATATAAGAAAGAAACGGTAAGTCAACGTGTTGTTTAGAAACATCAACAATCAATTTCACGAATACACACACACACACACACACACACACACACACACACACACACACACACACACACACACACCACACACACACACACACACACACACACACACACACACACACACACACACACACACACACGCAGAACATCTTGCGCACACGTTAAATCCTGTTCCGCTTTTCGTAAGAGTAGGCCATCGTGTGCCGGTGGGAACTGATGACAAAATTTACAAAACTGCATACACACGGGGACTGGTCGAAAAAAAGCACTTGAGTGTTTATTCCATTATCCTCGATATAAAAGAAGAAAATAAATAAATAAATAAATAAATAAAATAAAAACACACCTTGGGGCCTTGGTTTATAGTCTCATCCGAACGCATAATTTAAAAAAAAGGCACAAGGCACAATAAGACCAATAGTACAATGTGTGTTCAGATTCCATACTTGTTTTCTGTGGCTCCTAGCACTCACACTCACTCTCATGTTCCAGCACATTGCACATTCTGAGACACTCTCCTCACACTGGGAACCATTCTCACCCGCTGCTTCCACAGTATCAGGTTTCTTCACGCACGCAAATCTTTTCACTGTCTCTCACTGGCCATGTCTTAAGCCATCTGATTGATCTGATTTGATTTGATTTATTCTTTTATATCGAGGATAATGGAATAAGCACTCTTGTGCTTTTTTACATCCAGTCCACGTGTGTATGCAGTTTTGTAAATATGTCATCTGTTCCCGCAGGCACACGATGGCCTACTCTTACGAAAAGCGGAACAGGATTTAACGTGTGTGCAAGAAGCTCTGCGTGCGTTCGCACAGGGGGCTTCGGTTTACAGTCTTATCCGAAGGACTTTTGGGGAGAGTGGAGTCCGCACTGATGTTACTCCAGAGAAAAATGTCCTCGACGGACTCGAACCCGGGTCGTCAAAATTGCCAGCTCAATGTTCTGACCACTAGGCTATCTGTCCCCCATCTATCAGGTTTCTCACGCGCACAATCTCTTCACTGTCTCTCACTGGCCATGTCTTAAAAAGCTGATGAGTCACCATGTAAGGTTTGAGTCACAACATACCCTCACTAACCTAAATTAATGTCGACTTCACAATGCAGTGCGTCCATCCATCCATTCTTCCTCCTTCTAGTAGGTCACTACTGGCGGATGCAGGCATAGAAAAGATACACCCAGCACATGTAGGCAG
>CM060335.1:30308490-30315990 GCA_030674155.1 Stramonita haemastoma | reverse complement strand
CTCTCTCTCCTCTTCTCTCTCTCTCTCTCTCCTCTCTCTCTCTCCTGGGGAGTATTTATCCAGATCTTTGTTAGCGGCTATAGGGCATTCTGTAACTCGGTAATTAAAATAAGCCATCAAGGGAGATGATCCAGTGGGAAAGCTTGTTTAAATGAAGCATGAGTTAGCTGCTCTTGTGAAATGCTTAGATATTTCATACCCTAACATTTGTACTTTTCTCTGTGACAAATCTCTTTTGTGTACTTCAAGAAATGTTTTGCTTGTATGTGTGTATATCCCACCTGAAGGTTCTCCTTTTTTATAACATGTTTGTCAATGTTAACGGGATTGTTGTGATGGAGGAATGTTTAGCTGATTGTGTGGTGACGACTGGATGAAATAGGCATAGCATTGCGTAGAGACTAAAACAGCAGGACGTCGAACTTTTCTTGTGTAGCAAACTATCTTATTTTGGATTGCCACAGCAAAAGCATGTTTCCTAGTAGTAATCGTTATTCTGAAGATTCTGTTATCACTATGAATGGTAAATCATTATTGAATACATTACGCTCTGCACTTAGTCTACAAATTCTAAATGGTGTATGTAATGTTGACAAGCAAGGACCCTATACATACAGTTCTGATAGAGGATGCAGCATTAATGATGTGCTTGGTCTATCTTTTTTTCTCTCACCAGAAGAAACCAGTTGGTTTATGGGCACCACCTGCCCACTCAATCACCATACCCTCAACTTTCATTTTAATACCGGAGTCAGGTTTGTCATCAGATCCCCCCCCCCCCCCAGCACGTGGTAAAAAGTACGATATTTACACGTGTCTCTAAAACCACGTCTTCTCTGCAGGGACCAGTGTGCTAACTAACTCAGCCATTACTGCACCCACTCTCTCCATCACTTCTGCGTAGAACTGTCACCGTCGTTGTCTCAAGTTTCTAATGACATGGGCACGTGAGCCAGCCAGATTTTATTTCCCATGGCGGATCAGCAAAAGTGTCATGCTTTTACTTAGCACGGGGATATTTATTTATTTATTTATTTATTTTTATATCGAGGATAACAGAATAAGCAATCATGTGCTTTTTTCATCCGGTCCCCGTGTGTATGCAGTTTTTGTAAATATTGTCATCTGTTCCCACCGGCACACGATGGCCTACTCTCTTTAATGCTGCATCCTCCATCAGAAATGTATGCGAAGAAATGTATCGCGAAGCATAGCTAGGGCTGGCTGGGTTCACGTGCAAGAAAGAGTACTAGCAGCAAGTGTATCGTGTGGAGACAAGGGTGTGTTGATGTGTAAGACAAGCCTATGTGGGGTGTTTTTTTTGGGGGGGTTGGGGGGCAGTAAGGTTTTAAGGCACAAATAGTGTGGATTTTTGAGAGCCCCCCCCCAAAAAAAAAACCAAAAAAAAACCAACTGACTTTACTTTTTTTGCCAATTGCTGGGACAGTAGCTTTCTGGGCATAAATAGTGTAGATTTTTGAGAGCCCCCCAAAAAAACCTGACTGACTTTACTTTCTTTTTTGCCTGATTGCTGCCTGTCTCTTGCCCTCTGTTTTAATTTTCTTTTTAAAAAAAAAAAAAGTTTTATTCAATCCAACAGAGTAAATATGCATACTATAACAAATGAGGAAGAAATTTTGTATTGCTTTAATTCATCTTCCCCTATATATCTGTCTCCCCCCCATAGCCTTGTCTGCTCTCTCCAAATGCCCTTTTTCTATCTCTGTTGAATTGACAGAGCAGTTTCTTATGGAAACGCTGAGTGGGTGGTGTTTGCTAACAAGCCATGGTTGCCGCGTTTTCAGAACTCGTCTTCAGCTGAAGTAGTTGTGTTGTATTCTCACCTTTTCCATAGAGAGAGAGTTTCCAAGCATTCAGGGAATTTTCTTGCAGAAGAGCACCCAGGGTAACTTTCCAATAGTGTTGGCAGGCTAGTCTCACAACAGCCATGGTGCTGGATCCATTAGTGTCTTTTAAACTAGAATTTGACACAGAGAAATGCTTCTCCTGCCTTTGAGAGAGAGAGAGAGAGAGAGAGGAAGGGGGAGAGAGGAGAGAGAGAGAGAGAGAGAGAGAGAGGGGAGTAGCAACAAATTTGAGTTCTCTTGACATTTCTTCTTGTTTTTTGGATTTTTTGGCTTTGAATTGTGTGCAACAGTCACACATCTTGCCCACACTTGGGGAGAAAAGTCCACCACTTTTGTCGAAAAGGAGGCCAAATACGACCAGTGGTGCAGATGACGCCAATATGCCCAGCATGCAGCATAGGACCAGGAGAGAGATGTGCTCTTCCAGTTTCAACGTGACCCCCACACGTAGTCGATGGTGGTGGTGATGAATGATAACATGGTGGTGACGATGATGATGATGATGATGATGATGATGATGATGATGATGATGATGATGAGATGATGATGATGATGATGATAAGGTGGTGGTGACGGCGGTGGTGATGATGATGAGATGATGATTTGATGGTGGTGGCGTGGTGGTTGGTGTGTGGTGGTGGTGGTGGTGGTGGTGGTGATTGGCGATGACAATGACGACGACGAACGACGACGATGATGAGGGTGAGGAGGAGGAAAGGAGAAGGTTTTTAGTGAAGATGGTACGGGGCGTTTCTGTAAATAGAACAACAATAACGGCTTGGTTGTAATCGTTGTCATTACCATCGCCGACGTTATTATCTGTCATTTCGTATCGTTGTCGCTATGAATGTGTCTGCTGCTGGTGTTGTTGTTGCTGATAACACTGTTGCTGCTTTGCTATTACTACCCCTGCTACTACTGTGGTTGTTGCTGCTATGTTGGTTGTGGAAAGGGGGCTGTGTTGTTGCTCTTGTCGTTATTTTTGCTGTTGTTCTTTGCCCTTTTAAAATGGGGGGGGTTCTTTTTTGTCTTTCATTTTTAATTTTTGGGGTTTGGGTAGTTAAAAAAGGTAGAGTATTTAGTAAGTTTTTTTATTGTAGAAAAAAGTAGTAGTATAGTAGAAAAAAAGTAGTAGAAAAAGAAAACCCAAAAAAATTTTCCCCAGCATAACCCCCCCACCATCTAGAAAACCCCCCCACCCCCCATTTTGGGGCCCCAAAAAAATTGGGGCCCCCCGGGGTAACTACCAAAAAAACCCCCCACCCTTTTTTTTTAAAAAGACGTCCCCCCATTTTTCCCCCAGAATTTGTGCAGACTTTTTTTTAAAATTTTAAATTTTTTCCCCCTTTTTTACCTTTTGGGGGTTTTTTCCTTTTTTCTTTTTCCCCTTTTTCCCCCCCCCTCCTCACCCCCAAAACCCCCCCCCCCCCAACCCCAAAGTGAATTAAAAATTACATCTTTTCTATTTTTTCCCCCCCGACGACTTTTGTCGGGGCAGCCCCCGTACGGGACTTTGACGACGCGATGGCCGAATTTGGGGTTTCTTGAAAACTCTCGGGGCCATTTTTGAAAAAAAGCCAAAGCGACAGTTTTTCACTGAAAATTTTTTTTAAATTGGAAGCCCTCCAGTATCGGAAACGAAGCGGGGGGGAATGTTTCGGAGTGTGCCCTTTTAATTTTTTTTGGGGTAAGAAGGGGAAAACGGGGGTGGAATGAAAACAGATTTTTAAAAATTTGGGGAAAAGCAGTAAAGGAAAAGACCCAAAACCCCCAAAGGAAACTGTCAAAAGGACCCCCCCCGTTAGATCTGAACATGCACCAAGGGTGCTGCATTATCTGGAAAATTAAAGACCGAAGGCAGGGGGGTTTTGAAACCAAAAGGAAAACCAAAAAAGGAAAGCGAAAGGAACTCGTTTGCCTTTTTGCCCCCCAAAATTTTCCCCCTTTTTTCTATTTTCCTTCATCAAAACCACCCCAGACCTAACTGACAGGGTTCAGGTTTGTAAAATTTTTTCATTTTTCGGTTTTTGCACAAAAAATATTTTTTTTGCAAAGGGGGCATCCCCAGCAAAAAACCCCCCCCCCAATTTTAAAACCCCCCAAACAAAAGCACAGGGGGGGGGGGGGGGCGTAGCCAGGGATTTTACGGAAATAGTAGAAGTAGTAGTAGTAGGAGGAGGGGGGGGGAGGGGGAGGAGGAGGAGTAGAAGTAGTAGTAGTTAAAATAGTAGTAAGAGAAATAGTAGAGGAAAAAAAATAAATAAATAAGTAGAAGTAGTTTGTAGCATACATTAAACAAAAAAATAAAAGAACACAGTAGTTTTTTTGCCGCAGTAGTACCCGCCGAAATAGCAGCAGGAGCAGGAGCAAAAGAAAAAAAAGTAGTAGAAGAAATAGTAAAAAATAGTAGCCGAAATAGTAGTAGTAGTAGTATAGTAGATAAAAAAATATAGTAGTGTAAAAAATAATAAAAAAATAATAATAATAATTTTAAAAAAAAAAATTTTAAAAAAATTAAAATAATAATAAAAAAAAAAAAAAAAATAATAATAATAATAATAATAATAAATAATAATAAAAAAAAACACATTCCAAAAATTTTTTTTCGAATTCCAACCTTATAATTAAAAAAAAAAAAATCCCAGTCAAACCCAAAAAAAAAAAAAAAACAATCACAAATTTTTAAAATTTTTTTAAAAAAAAATTTCATTTTTTTTCAAAATTTTTACGCAAGAAGTTGACCATAGTTTTTGATCCTTTTCTCTAATCCGCCAGCACCCAGAGGGCCCGCCCCACCCCCGCTCGTTCCCAAAAAAGAACGAATCACGCCAAAAGCGCCGCGCGGCTATTTTTTAAAAACCCCGGGGAGGGTGACAGACAAAATCATTTTTTTCCCCCTGCCCATCTCTGGTTTTTTTTTCTCTACCCCAAAATAAAAAAACACAACAACAAAAAACAAACCCAAAGTGGGATTTTTTTTTTTTTCTGTTGGGGAAAAATTTTCCCCCCTCTTTTTGACATATTTACAAACATTTGGGACTATCATGAAAATTTTTTTTTTAAAAAAAAAAAAAAAAGAAAAAAAAGAAAAGAAAAAAAAAAAAGGACAGAAAAAGAGAAAGAAAAAAAAATGTGTAACAAAAAAGAGTATTCCAGTTTTTTTTTTTCTTTTTGTGGATTAATTCACTCACTGCTAGTCCTTTAAAAAAGGGCACGACCCCCCCACTCTTTGGCATTGACTTTTTACACAAACACACCACCAAACCCCTTTTAAAAACAGGGGTTTTTTTTGATAAAAACTGTCCATTTTTTGTCACTAATCACCACGAAAAGGGGAACACGTATTTTTTACTGTATCGTACTTGTCTGTGGGGGTTTTGTGGGTAAAAACCTAAACTGCAACAATCGAAAAATAAGTAAGAGAGGGAAAATAGGGGGAGAAAAACCCTCATAGACAGCTAAAAAATTTTGTGTGTTGTTTTGACGAAGGGGTTAAAGGAAGTTTGGGCTGATAAATTTTAAAACCAAATTTTTAGTCATGGAAAATGTCGTCAAAAAAAGGGGAAAAAAGGGGAAAAAAGGGGACAACAAAGGGGAAAAGAAAAAGTTTTTGAAATATCTTTTTTAAAAACACAAAAATTTTTTTTTTTTTAAAGGGGATTTTTTGTATTCTGAAGTTTTTTAGAAAAATCTTTTGAAATGTTGACAATCGTTGAAAAAGGGGGGCAAAAGTGAACCCACATGTAATGTAAGGGGGAAATGTTGAAAAAACTAATTTTTTAAAACCCCAAAAAAAAAAAAAAAAGGGGAGTTTTTTGTAATTTCTAAACTAAGTCCCTTAAAAAAGTTGAAATCGGGGAAAAAAAAAGGGGGGAAAAAGGGAGGAAAAGAAATGTTGAAAAACTAAATAACACACCCCACACCCCTAAAAAACACCTTTTTTTTGAATTTTTTAAAATTTTTTAAGAGAAACAAACAAAGTGCCCCCGAAGAAGGTGTGTTTGTTGATGGGCAAAAAAAGAATCCCCTTTGGAGCACAGAAGGACTCGGGGGGTTTATATGGAAAAAGGGTGGAGTTGGGAAAAATTCCCCCAAAAAAAAAAATAAAAAAAAAAACAAACCCCAAAAAAAACAACAAAACTTTTTTGTGGATGGTTTAAAGGTAAATTGGGTTTTTTTTGTCTTTTTAAAAAAAAGCTAAAGTTTTTTTTTTTCTTTTGGGGGTTTTTAAAAAAAAACGGGCCCCCAAAAATCTCCCCCTTTTTTTTGTTGGGGGTGGGGAGGTGTGTGGGGGGGGGTGTGTGGGTGTTGTGTGTGGTGGTGTTGTTGTTTTTGGCTGTCTGTCTGTCTGAAAAATTTTTTTGTGCCCTTCTCTCTCTCTCTCTCTCTCTCCTCTCTCTTTTCTCCTCTCTCTTTTCCCTCCTAAATCTTTCCCCCCTTTTTCTCCCCATCTCCCCCTCTCCCCCTTTTCTCTTAATAGTTAAAAGGGGGCAATTTTTTTTTTTTTAAGTTTATTTTTTTTTTCAGTTACCGAATTTTTTAAAGGGGGGTTTTTTTTTCCTTTTTTCCCCCGATGATTTAAATAGAGAACCTCTAGATTATCCATTACCCGGTAAAATTTTTTTAGTGTGAAATACCTCTCTCTCTTTTTCCTTTTTTCCCCTTTTCTCCTCCGCCCCCCCTCCTTTTCCCTCTCTTTCTCCCCTCCGATCTTCACTTTTCTCCCCCCCCCTCTTCTCTGGTCTTTTTTCTTCTCTCTTTTTTATTTTCTCTCTCTTATCCCCCCTCCTTTTCTGTCTCTCTCCTTATCTGTTTCTTCATTCTCTCCCGCCCCCCCCTCCTCCCCTCGTTCTTTTCGATCCTCCTCCTCTCTCTCTCTCTTTTTTCTCTCTCTCTCCTCCCCCTTTTCCCCTCCCTCTCCTCCTCTTCTCTCACTCCCTTTTACTCTTCTCCCCTCCCCCTCTCCTCCTCTCCCCTCCCTCCCTCCCACCCTCCCTCCCTCCCTCCCCCTTTTCCCCCCCCCTCTCTCTTTTTTCTCCTCCCCCTCTCTTTTTCTCTCTCCTTTTCTCCTCTCATCTCTTCCCTCTCCTCCTCTCCTCTCCATCTTTCTTTTTAAAAAACACACACAAAAACAACCCCAAAAACAAAAACAACAACAACACAACAACAACTCAACATACCAAAAAATACATACAACATCATACATACATACATAAAAATACAAAAACAAAAACAAAAACAAAAAACAACAACAACCCAAAAACAACAACAACAACCCAAAAACACACACAACACAACAAACATTCCGTTTTTTCCCCCCCCCTTTCCTTGCTCAAAATTTTTCTTTCCTTATTCATTTGAATTTATTGGGGGGGGGGGGGGGGGGGGGGGGGGGGGGGGGGGGGGGGGGGTTTGGGGGGGGGGGGGGGGGGGGGGGGGGGGGGGGCCTATACAAGTGATTTGTTTGTTTTCCCCCTTTCATTATCTATCTTTTCCCTTTTTAAACCCCCCAAAAATTTTTTGGGGGTCTAAAAAAGCCCAAAATCCTTTTTTTTTCGTTTTTTCCTTTTTTTTTTTTTTTGTATTTTGGGGAAATTTTTTTTTTGTGTGGGGTGTGTGTGTGTGTGTGTGT
>CM060335.1:30293627-30308390 GCA_030674155.1 Stramonita haemastoma | reverse complement strand
TTTTAAGGCTCAAAACTTTTCCCCCATCCATAAGACCATGAGTGGTGGTCTGGGTGTTAATCTTTCGGATGAGACGATAAACCCGAGGTCCAGTGAGTTATACATTATTATTTAGCGCACGTAGGTAAAAGAACCCACGGTAACAAGAGGGTTGCCTCTGGTAAAATTTTGTAGAAAAAAGCCACCCTGATAGGGAAACAAATACAATTGCAGACAGGAAAAAAAATAATGATAATGGGTAGGCGCTGCACTTATGGCAACGCGCTCTCCCCGGGGAGAGCAACCCGAATTTCACGCAGAGAAATCTGCTGTGACATAAGTGGTATAAAATTACATAAAATAAAATATAAAGTTCCATTCCATATAATAACCTCATTCCTGATCCCATTGAGCAACCTCTGGACAACACAGCATACATAACAGAGATTTCAGTATTACTTGTGGTTTGCTTTCACATCCTCCACCCCCATTCCCCCCCCCCCCCCCCCCCCCACCACTTCCCTTCCCTTCATTGAATGCTTCTACAAGTTACGTGTGGTGAAAACTCTAATCGACTTAACTTACTATCTGAATCAGTGTGATCACAGCCAGGCCATGGACAGAGTATCTCCCACGTCAAAGTAACTATGTGCAGATCCGCTTATGCCTGAATCTGGTCTATGTATGTAGGTGCATACTGTGGTCCATGTATACACACTGTGGTCCATGTATACACACTGTGGTCCATATATACACACTGTGGTCCAATTATACACACTGTGGTCCGTGTATACACACTGTGGTCCATGTATACACACTGTGGTCCATCTATACACACTGTGGTCCATGTATACACATACACACTGTGGTCCATGTATACACACAGTGGTCAATGTATACACACTGTGCTCTATGTATACACACTGTGCTCCATGTATACATACTGTGGTCCATGTATACACATACACACTGTGGTCCATGTATACACACTGTGGTCCATGTATACACACTGTGGTCCATGTATACACACTGTGGTTCATGTATACACACTGTGGTCCATGTATACACACTGTGGTCCATGTATATACACTGTGGTCCATGTATACACACCGTGGTCCATGTATACACACTGTGGTCCATGTATACACATACACACTGTGGTCCATGTATACACACTGTGGTCCATGTCTATACGCTTTGGTCCATGTATACACACTGTGGTCCATGTATACACACTGTGGTCCATGTATACACACTATGGTCCATGTATACACACTGTGGTCCATGTATACACACTGTGGTCCATGTATACACACTGTGGTCCATGTATACACACTGTGGTCCGTGTATACACACTGTGCTCCATGTATACAGTCCATGTATACACACTGTGGTCCGTGTATACACACTGTGGTCCATGTATACAGTCCATGTATACACACTGTGGTCCGTGTATACACACTGTGGTCCATGATACAGTCCATGTATACACACTGTGCTCCATGTATACACACTGTGGTCCATGTATAAATACACACTATGGTCCATGTATACACACACACTGTGGTCCATGATACACACTGTGGTCCATGCATACACACTGTGGTCCATGTATACACACTGTGGTTCATGTATACAGTCCATGTACACACTGTGGTCCATTATACACACTGTGGTCCATGTATACACACTGTGGTCCATGTATACACACTGTGGTCCATGATACTACACACTGTGGTCCATGTATACACACTGTGGTCCATGTATACACACTGTGGTCCATGTATACACATATCACACTTTGGTCCATGTATACACACTGTGGTCCATGTAAACACACTGTGGTCCATGTATACACACTGTGGTCCATGTATACATACAGTGATCCATGTATACATACTGTGGTCCATGTATACACATACACAGTGTGGTCCATGTATACACACTGTGGTCCATGTATACACATACACACTGTGGTCCATGTATACACACTGTGGTCCATGTATACACACTGTGGTCCATGTATACACACTGTGGTCCATGTATACACACTATGGTCCATGTATACACACTGTGGTCCATGTATACACTCTGTGGTCCATATATGCACACTGTGGTCCACGTATACACATACACACTGTGGTCCATGTATACACACTGTGGTCCATGTATACACACTGTGGTCCATGTATACACTCTGCGGTCCATGTATACACATACACACAGTGGTCCATGTATACACACTGTGGTCCATGTATACACACTGTGATCCATGTATACACACTGTGGTCCATGTATACACACTGTGGTCCATGTATACACACTGTGCTCCATGTATACATACTGTGGTCCATGTATACACACTTGGTCCATGTATACACACTGTGGTCCATGTATACACATACACACTGTGGTCCATGTATACACACTGTGGTCCATGTATAACTACACACTGTGGTCCATGTATACACACTGTGGTCATGTTACTCACTGTGGTCCATGTATACACTACTGTGGTCCATGTATACACTACACACTGTGGTCCATGTAACAGTCATATACACCTGTGTCCATGTATACACACTGTGGTCCATGTATAACACACACTGTGGTCCATGTATACACATACACACTGTGGTCCATGTATACACACTGTGGTCCATGATACACACTGTGTCCATGTATACACACTGTGGTCCATGTATACATCCATTACACACTGTGGTCCATTATACACACTGTGGTCCATGTATACACACTGTGGTCCAGTATACACACTGTGGTCCATGTATACACATACACACTGTGGTCCATGTATACACACGTCCCGTACAACTGTGGTCCATGTATACACACTTGGTCCATGTATACCACTGTGGTCCATGTATACACACTGTGGTCCATGTATACACACGTGGTCATGTACATACGTGTCCATGTATACACACTGTGGTCATGTATACACACTGTGGTCCATGTAATACATACTGTGGTCCATGTATACATCACACTGTGGTCCATGTATACACACTGTGGTCCATGTACTCACACACTGTGTCCATTGATATACACACTGTGGTCCATGTATACACATTACACACTGTGGTCCATGTATACACACTGTGGTCCATGTACTCTACATACACACTGTGGTCCATGTATACACACTGTGCGTCCATGTATACACATAACACTGTGGTCCATGTATATACAGTGTCCATGTATACACACTGTGGTCCATGTATACACACTGTGGTCCTGTATACACACTGTGGTCCATGTATACATACACACTGTGGTCCATGTATACACACTGTGGTCCATGTATACACACTGTGGTCCATGTATACACACTGTGGTCCATGTATACACATACACACTGTGTCCATGTACACACTGTGTCATGTATACACACTGTGGTCCAGTATACCACTGTGGTCCATGTATAACACTGTAACACTGGGTCCATGTATACACCTGTGGTCCATTATACACAACTGTGGCATGTTCAACACTGTAGTAACACACTGTGGTCCATGTAATACACACTGTGGTCCATGTATACACACTGTGGTCCATGTATAACTACAACTGTGGTCCATGTATAACAACACTGTGGTCCATGTATACACACTGTGGTCCATGTTATAACACTACACTGTGGTCCATGTATACACACTGTGGTCCATGTATACACACTGTGGTCCATGTATACACATGTGGTCCATGTATACACACTGCAACATGTGGTCCATGTATACAACACTGTGGTCCATGTAATACACACTGTGGTCCATGTATACAACACTGTGCTCCGTGTATACACACTGTGGTCCATGTATACACATACACACTGTGGTCCATGTATACACACTGTGGTCCATGTATACACATACACACTGTGGTCCATGTATACACACTGTGGTCCATGTATACACATGCACACTGTGGTCCATGTATACATACTGTGGTCCATGTATACACACTGTGGTCAATGTATATACACTGACACTGTGCTCCGTGTATACACACTGTGGTCCATGTATACACATACACACTGTGGTCCATGTATACACACTGTGGTCCATGTATACACACTGTGGTCCATGTATACACATACACACTGTGGTCCATGTATACACACTGTGGTCCATGTGTACACATACACACTGTGGTCCATGTGTACACATACACACTGTGGTCCATGTATACACACTGTGGTTCATGTATACACACTGTGGTCCATGTATACACACTGTGGTCCATGTATACACACTGTGGTCCATGTATACACACTGTGGTTCATGTATACACACTGTGGTCCATGTATACACACTGTGGTCCATGCATACATACTGTGGTCCAAGTATACACACTGTGGTCCATGTATACACATACACACTGTGGTCCATGTATACACACTGTGGTCCATGTATGCATACTGTGGTCCATGTATATACACTGTGGTCCATGTATACACACTGTGGTCCATGTATACACAAACATACTGTGGCCCATGTATACACTCTGTGGTCCATGTACACACAAACATACTGTGGTCCATGTATACACACTGTGGTCCATTTATACAGTCCATGTATACACACACATACACACACATACACACACACACTCATCTTGCGCACATGTTAAAACCTGTTTCGCTTTTCGTAAGAGTAGGCCGTTGTGAGCCGGTGGGAACAGATAACAATATTTACACAACTGCATACACACGGGTACTGGATGAAAAAAAGCGCATGAGTGCTTATTCCATTATCCTCGATATAAAAGAATATGAATTTTAAAAAAAAAAAAAAACCTCACTCACATACTCTCTCACACACGATAATGATAAATATTTAAAAAAAAACATCTCAGTTTTAGATGAGAAGTAAAAGAGAGAGACAGTATCAGCAAGGAGAGAGGCAGGGTGAGTGAGTGTCAGGCCACGAGGACTTCTATTCGTGTGGGCAAAGTTCTCCAGGAAGTCCTTCCAATTCCCTCAGCGTCTCTCCGTGGGGGGGGGGGGGGGGGGGGGGAGAGGGGGGGGCAGGGGGGTTAGAGAACGGTATTGGTCATGGTCACGACAGATGCTGACATTTCAATTCTGCCCGTCCCCCCTCATTCATCCGGTTTTCTGTTCAGCTGCCAATGCTTCCAGCACGGGAGGAATGCACTAATTTAGAGTCCTCGGCTGTCTGCTTTCAAATCATTTCATTCATTGAATGCTAGTTTATAGCCCCACCGGCTACCAAGGCCATGTGAGATATTTCGCTTTATATGGATTTCAGCTCCAACTTCAATTATTATTCACTTCAAGTTAAAAAAAAAAATCAACCTGCCATTTAATAATCCCTTCGAATGTCCAACACTGTCGATCTGGAAAAATAATAACCTTGAATGGCAAACTACGCTAATGACTTTATTCCTCAAGGCCAATAAAACCAGGCTGTGCTAAAAACGCCATCCATTCAGCTTCATTTATCATCCCCAAGTTTCGTAAAGGTAAAGGTGTCTCGTAACCTGTGTGGTCGTAGGGAAGCGAGGCATCAGAAGCCTAAGTTTCTCTGGGGGGCAGCATATTGAGGGCGGCGCCCATCTCCTCTCCCTCGCTGCTGTACTTTCTCTATCTCTAAAGAGGGCAGGTACCCATTTACGGCTGGGTGAACTGGAGGACTGTACTGAAGCCAAGGCGCGCAAACGGTCAACCATCCAATGGGTAACCACGCTCAATGCTACTTAACCTTAGCTTAGGGAAAGCGAATGCTCTGACCACTGAGTTATCCCGTCTCCATGTTTTGTGAAAGGTGTCAAAAAGGACAACGAACACTTCAATGTACAAAAAGTATACAGAAAAATGCCATCTGATCCCATTGTTTACAATTTCGCTTACCTGGTCTCCCGAACAAAACAATTCAGGCGCAATGTCAAATAACGATGACAAAACTAGTTGTAAGATTAGTTCGAAAAAAGATAGGTAGAAGATGGGACTGTGGTGGGAAAAATAAGCAAGAGAGATGATTGAAAGGTAAGAAAATGATAGAAAGAGAGAGGGGAGATAGAGAGAGAAGAGAGAGAGAGAGAGGAGGGAGAGAGAGAGGGGGGAGAGAGAGAGAGAGAGAGAGAGAGGAGAGAGAGGAGAGAGAGGATGAGGAGGAGAGAGAGAGGGTGGGGAGGGGGGAGAGAGAGAGGAGAGGAGAGAGAGAGGAGGGAGGGAGAGGAGAGAGAGGAGGGAGAGAGAGAGGAGGGAGGGGAGGAGGGAGGGAGAGAGAGAGAGAGGGAGGGGGGAGGGAGAGGAGAGAGGAGAGAGAGAGAGGGGAGGGAGGGAGGGAGGAGAGAGAGAGAGAGGAGAGGGAGAGAGAGAGAGAGAGAGGGAGGAGAGAGAGAGAGAGAGAGAGAGAGAGAGAGAGAGAGAGAGAGAGAGAGGAGAGAGAGAGAGAGAGAGAGAGAGAGAGAGAGAGAGAGATTTCAACACCGAATTTCCAGAAGGTGGGGGTGCTATTTGTACTGGAAGAGCCCGTGGCATCCCCATGGGGGTAGCTATATGGTTACAGTAGTCCCCCCCCCCCTCTTTTGCCCCTTTTCCCACCATCCTTTCCCTATTCTTCCCACCTCCCCTTAAAATACCTGCTCCCCACCTATTTTTCGGAGACTGGATGTAAAAAATAAAAAAGGCACATGCGTGCTTTCCTATCGATCCCCAAAACTAAAGAATTTTGCCTCGTTCATTTTTCCCTGTAGCTTGCAGACAACATGGAAAGATTTCGAAATCAATCAACTCGAAGTAAAAATATCTGTAATCAGCCATCAGGAAATGACAGGATAGATTCCCATAGCTCCTGTTTTGTGTTCCCCCCTGACAGATTCACCTCATGGCTATAGAAAATGACTAAATGAAACTCTGTATTAATCAGTAGTGCATTAGTGTAGACGTTGGCATCAACTCATTTTCAGATGTGGAATCTGGAAAGGAAATAACATCAGAACTCCACAGAAGAGCTAGCCAGTAGACCCACCCACCCACCTTCCCACTTCCTCCTGAGGTCTCCAAGGGAGCTTTAGAGAAAAGAAAAGAAAGAAAAGAGAGAGAGAGAGAGAGAGGAGAGAGAGAGAGAGAGAGAGAGAGAGAGAGAGAGAGGAGAGAGAGAGAGAGAGAGGAGAGAGAGAGAGAGAGAGAGAGAGAGGAGAGAGGAGGGGGGGGGGAGAGAAAAGACATGGAAAATCTACAGTTCTATTCTGAATCTTTCAATAATTTCCTATTCTGGATTTCATACCTCTGAAGCATTTTCTTCTTCCGTTGTAAGCCTCACCCACCCCACCCACCCCCACCCCACTTCCCCCATCCCCACGCCCCACTTTTGCGCCCCTTTTTCATCCATGTCTTCGTAGGCTCTCCTCTCATTCTGTCTTTGTTATATTCTTCCAGCAGGTTTTCTTCTTTCTTCTTTCTGCTCGTGCTCTTTGATCCAACATCTTCACGGGGGCGTTGATCTTCCTTCCAGGTGAAAGGGAGAGAGAGAGAGAGGGGGGGGGGGGGGAACAGACCAGTACCTCTGCACTCTCCCAATTCTTCTCTCCTCGCCTCACTGTTGTGTGTACTTGGAGGGGACTGACTTAACGTCTGGTGGATTGGACTGGATTGTCTGGAGGATTGCTAACTGGTGGATTGGATTGTCTGGGGGATTGATGACTGAAGGACTGGATTGTCTGGAGGATTGTTAACTGGTGGATTGGATTGTCTGGAGGATTGTTAACTGGTGGGCTGGATTGGCTTGGGAGTTGCTAACTGGTGGATTGGATTGTACGGAGGTTTGCTAACTGGTGGATTGGATTGCTCAAAGGGTTAAACTCTGGCGGAATGCCCAAAGGGTTAACATCTGGTGGACTACATTGCCCAAAGGGTTAACATCTGGTGGACTACATTGCCCAAAGGGTTAACATCTGGTGGACTACATTGCCCAAAGGGTTAACATCTGGTTGACTACATTGTCCCAAAGGGTTAACATCTGGTTGACTACATTGTCCCAAAGGGTTAACATCTGGTGGATTACATTGCCTAACTGGTTAACATCTGGTGAACTACACTGCCCAAAGGGTTAATGTCTCAAAAGACTCAGGTTGGCCTAACAATTATTTTCATTTGGGTGTTCAAGATCATTCTTTCATGAGAAAAAATAATTTCTCCATTTATTTATTCTTTCATTCATCCATTCCTTCTGTTAAGGTGAATCAGGTTTTGAACATGTGTGCAAGATGTTCTGCATGTCTTTTTACAAGAGATTTCGGTTTATAGCCTCTTTTCAGATTTCGGTTTATAGCCTCTTTTCAGATTTCGGTTTATAGCCATTTTTCAGATTTCGGTTTACAGCCATTTTTTTCAGATTTCGGTTATAGCCATTTCTCAGATTTCGATTTACTTGACTTTTTTTTAATTACTTGACTTATGCCTATGAATTCCCTGGGGAACAAAAGGCCACACCACCCTCCCTCCCCCCAAAACGGACTCCATTCTGGGAGATCCTCTTCAGTTCAGCCCGGCTGTCTTTGTCTCTGCTTCAATGCCTCTGTGCCAGGTCTGTTTTGGCCGACCCACTTTCCGCTTCCCTTGTGGATTCCAGTCAAGGGCCTGCCTGGTGACATTTGAGGGTATGTAGAAAAGTGATTCAGTACCGATGTTGACGTCAAGAAAAAAAATACCCCCAAAGGAACACGGCGACAAAGGATTGAATCTAGGCACTCAGCAACCCACAAGGAACAGTTTCGAAATAATTTCTTCTTCTTCTTCGCAATTCTTCTTCTTCGCAATTCTTCTTCTTCTTCTTCTTCTTCTTCTTCTTCTTCTTCTTCTTCTTCTTCTTCTTCTTCGAAATTCTTCTTCTTCTTCGCAATTCTTCTTCTTCTTCTTCGCAATTCTTCTTTGTAATTCTTCTTCGCAATTCTTCTTCTTCTTTGCAATTTTTCTTCGCAATTCTTCTTCTTCTTTGCAATTTTTCTTCGCAGTTCTTCTTCGCAATTCTTCTTCTTCGCAATTCTTCTTTGTAATTCTTCTTCGCAATTCTTCTTTGTAATTCTTCTTCGCAATTCTTCTTCTTCTTCTTCTTCGCAATTCTTCTTCTTCGCAATTCTTCTTCCCAATTCTTCTTCGCAATTCTTCTTCTTCGCAATTCTTCTTCTTCTTCGCAATTCTTCTTCTTCTTCGCAATTCTTCTTCTTCTTCGCAATTCTTCTTCTTCTTCCTCTTCGCAATTCTTCTTCTTCTTCGCAATTCTTCTTCGCAATTTTTCTCTGCAATTCTTCTTCTTCTTCACAATCTTTCTTCACAATTCTTCGCAATTATTCTTCGCAATTCTGTCACATGAGCGAAAGTGCATTGTGCTGCCATAAAGCGCCTGACAAGTCAGGCCC
The DNA here is from genome assembly GCA_030674155.1 of Stramonita haemastoma. Classification (NCBI taxonomy): domain Eukaryota; kingdom Metazoa; phylum Mollusca; class Gastropoda; order Neogastropoda; family Muricidae; genus Stramonita; species Stramonita haemastoma. The sequence goes on along the minus strand of CM060335.1, from coordinate 30,299,006 downwards.
AGTGCATCCGACTTCTGCGTGGAAGAAGATTTTAATCTGTTAAGGTTTTTTCTGGGGGGAGCAAACGGCTGGTGAATGGACGAAGAAGACACAAGAAAGAGGTGACGGAAAGAAAAGGAACAAGGCGGCAGAAAAAAGAGAGGGATGGAAAAGAGGGGGATTTCTAGCAGAGATTTTCCAGAAGGTGGGGGTGGGTCTGGCATCTCCACAGGGAAGAGGGGGGGTGGGCAGTGTCAAAGTTTTAATCACAGCAAAGCAACCTCTACTGGTCTACTCCTTTCATTTCTATGACGGTTGTTTCGGCACCAGCAAGGCATAGGTAAAAATGTAAAGGTGTCCCATAACCTATGTGGTCGTAGAAGAGCGAGGCATCAGAGACCTCATCTTTTCTAGGGACCAGCATATTGAGGGCGGCGCCCATCTTCTCTCCCTCGCTGCTTTACCTTCCCTGACCCTAAAGAGGGCAGGTACCCATTTAAAGCTGGGTGAACTAGGGAACTGTACTGAAGCCAAGGTGCACAAATGGTCACCCATCCAGTTGATAACCAGGCTGGATGCTGCTGAACATTGGCTTGGGGAAAAAAGCGAGTGCTCTGACCACTGAGCTATCCCGTCCCCATTCCAGCAATGCATATTTATGTAATTTAAGAATGTATTACTTTGCGCTGCCTAGCCCTTTTCATTCCTGGTACACTAACACTCCATGTTCATTGATTAATTGATTAATCAAAAAACATAGGATTTTCCACGTTTTCAAGGGACAAAAATCAGTCAACACTATTATCGATTTTCTCAGAGAGGGTTATATATTTTCCACAGAAGCTGTAATCACATCTATCAGAGAGTGAAAGGGAAGATAAGGATGATGAAAACACAACACATTAACGCGCATATACCGGTACATGCATACCCACAAATACACACACATACACACATGAGTATGTCAAAAGAACACACGACAGTTGAAAATGGGAAACCTCTTCTATTGGTGTTATGTTGTGACATTTTGTGTCGAGATTGCCTTCAGCCATGACAACCTCTTAACATAACAACCTACCTTCACCTTCACCTTCACCTATCCCGTAGTCCGTGGACCGTGGGGGCACAACTGAAGATTTTGCAACCACCTTCCTCCACTCCCCATAACCTGCACTCTGCTCTAAAGGAAGAAAACAAATCCTCTGAAATCGGAGTATGGCTGCCTATATATACAGCGAGGTACTTGGAAACAGTCCTACACGCAAACTTCTCATTCAGTGTGCAATATTAATCTCAAAACAGTGATTCCCAAGTGGGATGAGTGAGTCAGAGTGCACATTCTGGGTGACAGACCCCTAGAGTGTTAAGCTGGGGAACGTGCAACAACAAAAACAACAACAAAAACAACAACAAAAACAACAACAAAACAACGACAACCCCTTATGCTGAGGTGTTTGTGTACGTGACCGTTTTACCCCGCCATTAACTTAGCACATTCCGACATTGGGGAGGATTTATAAGCATGACACCAGAACGCTTTTTTTTTGTCATCCGTTCCTGCTGACACACAATGACCTACTCTTCCAAAAAGTGGAACGGGTTTTAACGTGTGTAAAAGATGTTCTGCGTGCGCTCGCACATCGGACCTCGGTTTATAGTCTAATCCGGTTTTTTGGGGGGTAGTGGAGTCGGAACTGATGTTAACTCCAGAGGAAAAATTCTCTTCAACGTGATTCGAACCCGGGTCAGCAACTCACGAGCGCAATATGCATCATTCTAACCACCAGACTATCCTGTTCCCCAGTGACACCAGTATGCTTTTTTTCATAATTGTGTCATCCGTTCCTACCACCGGCACACAATGGCCTACGCTTCACAAAGGTGGAACAGGTTTTTAATGTATGCGCAAGATGTTCTGCGTGTGTTTGTATACGGGACCTCGGTTCATGGTGTCATCCGAAGGACTTGTGGAGGAGAGGAGTCGGTACTGATGCTAACTTCCCTTTTTTTTAAAAATTTATTCTTTTATATCGAAGACAATGGAATTAGCATTCATGTGCTTTTTTCTTGCATCCAGTCCCCTTGTGTGTATGCAGTTTTGTAAACGCCACCTGTTCCCACCGGCACACAATGGCCTAACTCTTATTAAAAGCGGAACATGTTTTTAACGTGTGCGCAAGATGTTCTGCGTGTGTTCGTAAACGGGGTCTCGGTTTATGGTGTCATCCGAAGGACTTGTGGAGGAGAGGAGTCGGTACTGATGTTAACTTCCCTTGAAAGCGCGTCTAGGTGACGGGTCGAAGAAGCTGTGCCGTTAGATGGCGACTAAAGAGGATCTGAAAGAGAAGAGACGGACAATCGATCTGAGATAGGGCAAAGCATTCCGGAAAATCGGTAAAGACATTAGAGCGGGGTAGTAATTTCTGAGCGTGTGTGTGGAGGGAGAGGGGGGGGTGGATGGGTGTGTGGGGGTGGGGGGTGAGTGTGTGCGTGTGTGGGGGGGATGCGTGTGTGTGTGTGTGTGTGTGTGTGTGTGTCTGCGTGTGTGTGTGTGTGTGTGTGTGTGTGTGTGTGTGTGTGTGTGTGTGTGTGTGTGTGTATGTGTGTGTGCGTGCGCGCAAGCATGCCTGCGTGTGCGTGAGAGGGAGATAAAGAGAGAGAGATAGAGAGTAAGAGAGACAGAGACAGAGACAGTGAGAGAGAGAGAGACAGAGAGTAGTTAACATCAGTTACTGACTCCGCTCCCCCGAAAGTCCTTCGGATGAGACTATAAAGCAAGATTCCGTTTGCTAACGCACACAGGACATCATACGCACCCGTTCTATCTTTCAGAAGAGTAGGCCATGTGTGCCAGTAAGAAAGGAGGATAATAGAAATTTGTGGAAAAAATTAAGAAAACAAATGCACACTTTTGTTTTTTGTTTGTTGTTTTTGTTTTATTTTTGTTTCTTTCTTTGTTTTGTTTTGGTTTCTTTTGTTGCTAGAGTTTTTTTCCTTTTGTTTTGGGTATTGTTTGTTGTTGTTGTTGTTGTTGCTTTTGGTTTGTTGTGGGTTGTTGTTGTTGTTGTTTTTACTTTGAATTGTTGTTGCTTTTTTAAATATATTTTTGTTTGTTTGTTTGTTCAGTGTGAATATGTGGGTATTGGGCCTATTTTATTATGATGATGTATCTGTATTGGTTTCTTTTATAAACCTATCATGATGTATCCCTAAGGGCGGGGACTGGGTTTTAAAAAAAAAAAGCACATGGGTGCTTATTCATTATCCTTGAAGTTTAAAAAATCTGATTTGATTTTATTACACTACACTACATCACATTACATTACATCCTTTTACACCACAGTACACGACAGTGCCCTACAGTACAATACAGTAGACTACAGTACAGTACATTACACTACACTGCATTATACTGCACTACACAACACTACACTGCACTACACTACACTACACTACACTACACAACACTACACTACGCTGTATTACATTACACTGCACAACATAACACTACACTACACTACATTGCACTACACTATACTACTCTACACTACACTACACTACACTACACAACACTACACTACACTACACTATACTACTCTACACTACACTGCATTACGTTATATAACACCACACCACTCTACACCACTCTTCACAACTCTACACTACATTACGTTATATTACACTACACTACACTACACTACACTACACTACTCTACACTACACTACACTACACTACACTACACTACACTACACTACACTACACTACACTACACTACACCACTCTACACTACACTACACTACACTACACTACACTACACTACACTACACTACACTACACTACACTGCACAACGCAACACTACACTACACTACTCTACACCACTCTACACTACATTACGTTATATTACACTACACTACACTACACTACACTACACTACACTACACTACACTACACTACACTACACATTACACCACGCTACACTACACTACACTACACTACACTACACTACACTACACTACACTACACTACACTACACTACACTACACTACACTACACTACACTACACTACACTAAAGTCCTTCGGATGAGACTATAAACCAAGGCCCCGTGTGCGAACGCACGCAAAACATCTTGCGCACACGTTAAATCCTGTTCCGCTTTTCGTAAGAGTAGGCCATTGTGTGCACTACACTACACTACATCTATGAAAGTTGCACTTTTAGCTAAGACAAACTCAAAGAATTTTTTTTTTTTTAAAAGAGGGAGGCGAGGAAGAAAAAAAATCGGAAGAAAAAAATGGACAAACCACGTTTGAGAAAGCAAATTCAGAGCAAACAGTTCGTGCTTTATTCCGCAAAAAGAAAGACAAAGAAACACTACTGTGACAGCCACTGTGCATGAACGGAGTGAAGGGAAGCGGACAATGGATGAGCCTCCGAGCTTTGGGGATAACACAATTAAGAGATGGGGGGGGAAGAGAATGAGGGAGTTAAAGGAGAAGGGAAGTGTAGGCCTGTGGTTAGAACATTTGTATTTGTTCTCCGATAGTCAGTGAGGGTCCTGGGTTTGAATCGTTCGATGGGACTGTTCTGGAAAAGGAAAGGAACTAAATCTTGAATCTTGAATTTTGAATCTTGGAATTTATAGTGGTACCAACTCATCCCCCTGATATCCCTTTTGGGTGAGACTTTAAATTAAACCAAGTTCGCTTATATTTCGGGTGAGACTGTAAACCGAGGCCCCGTGCGCGAACGCACGCAGAACATCTTGCGCACACGTTAATCCTCTTCCGCTTTTCGTAAGAGGCCATTTTGTGCTGGTGGGAACAGATGACTAGATTTACAAAACTGCATACACACAGGGACTGGATGTAAAAAAAAAAATTTAAAAAAAACACGAGAGTGCTCATTCCATTATCCTCGAAATAAAAGAAAAGAAAAAGAATATGTCTACTCTCCGATGTTGTCTTCCCATCAGTTTTTTCTTCTGTCTGCCTCTTCGTTTCCCTCCTTGTACTACGACAACAACATAGGAGAATGGTAACGAACTACAACTGGAGTATGTCAACGAGTTCTGCTTTCTACCACCCTCCTCAACATCTTTATGTTTATTGTATTTTATTTATACCCCTTTACGTCACAGCAGATTTCTCTGCGTGAAATTCGGGCTGCTCTCATCGGGGAGAGCGCGTCGCCACATTAAGTGCAGCGCCTACCCATTATTTTTTTTCTCATCAGGGATGGTGTTTAAACACGACACCTGTGTGCATGCTGGGGTTTTTTTACTATAATTTTGTCCATTAATTATTAATTATAGTCTTCTCAGAGAGGACAATGGCTAAGGCGCTTGAGAACCGTAAGGGAAGACTAGCATTAGAGGAGGGACTGGCCTGGAGTGGAGG
>CM060335.1:30283627-30288627 GCA_030674155.1 Stramonita haemastoma | reverse complement strand
AAGAAGAAGAAGAAGAAGAAGAAGAAGAACAACAACAACAACAACAACAACAACAACAACAACAACAACAACAACAACAACAACAATGCGAAGAAGAAGAATGCAAAAAGGAAGTATGCGAAGAAGAAGGAAGAGTAGGAAGAGAAGAAGAATGCAAAGCAGACGGAGAAGAACAAGAACAAAAACAACAACAACAGCAAGAAAAACAACAACAAGGATAACAACAACAAAAACAACAAGGATAAGAACAACAACAACAACAACTAGAACAACAACAACAACAACAAGCCTAGCCCCAGCCTCGGTAACGAGGACAGCGCCAGACTAAAAGCTGTCATTTTCGTAACCAACGCAGTCGTCTGGAATGGCGAGACATGCTGTCCACATCGCCTTCTCTGGAGCTATGATTATCACATCAGAAACCGATTCCTCTCCCTCTTGGCCCTGCCTTCCTTGTCTCTTGACTGGGGGGGGGAGGGTTCGAGGGAGAGGGGGAAAGTGGAAGGGAGACATAATATTAATAGCTGGATGAAATGAGAAACAAGCGTCCAAGGGCTACACTCCCACTCTAGCTTTCTCTTAGAACACGAAACTAACTGGGTTCCGGAGAGAAATGTGGGTGTGGTTTATTTTTCAGAACAGAGCCATATCTTGTAACTTTCCGTTATTGAATCGTAGTCGTCAGTAAAGGGACAGGATAGCTCCGTGGTCAGAGCGCTCGCTTTCCCCCCAGTAAAGTTAAGCAGCGTCGAGCGTGGTTCCCAGTTGGATGGGTGACCGTTGGCGCGCCTTGGCTTCAGTACAGTTCCCTCCAGTTCACCCAGCTGTAAATGGATACCTGCCCTCTGTAGGGTCAGGGAAGGTAAAGCAGCGAGGGAGAGGAGGTGGGTGCCGCTCTTAACATGCTGGCGCCTAGAGAAAGCTGAGGTCTCTGACACCTCTCTCCCTTACGACCGCCTAGGTTATGGGACACCTTTACCTTTTAGTCGTCATTAAACTCACACGCGCACGCGTGCATTCATGCACGCACATACACAACACACACACACACGCACGCAGGCACGCACGCACATACACACACGCGCGCGCGCGCGCGCGTATATACATGCACATGTACTAGTAGAATACGTATTTCTTATTTTGGGCTTTATTGATTTTTGGAATTGTTTGTAAATTCATTTGTCTTTCTAGCCAATGGTTTTAAAACTTTGCATTTATTGGTGTGTGGGTGTGTGTGTGCGCGCGCACGCGTGTGTGTGTGTGTGTGTGTGTGTGTGTGTGTGTGTGTGTGTGTGTGTGTGTGTGTGTGTGTGTGTGTGTGTGTGTGTGTGTGTGTGTGTGTGGAGCGTGCATGCATGTATACGTGCGTGTGCGAGTGCGTGCGTACATGCGTAAATAATAGGGGTTATATGTCTTTTCTAGTCAATGGTCTTAATAACATTGTATTCACACAATGGTGTGTGTGTATGTGTGCGTGCGCGCGTGCGCGCACGTATGTGTGCGTGTGTGTTTTGTGTGCGTGCGCGCGTACGTGTGTGAGTGTTTGTGATATTTTTATTTGAAGCTATCGTATACTGTTTGAACAAATATAAAATGTAACTATCGTGTGTCTTTGGATTATGATTCGCATCAATATGCCTGTCAGTATTGTAATTGCCCTTCAGGGATCATTGAAGTGTTTTTGACTTGACTTGACTTGACTTGACTTGACTTGACTTGACTTGACTACACACACACACACACACACACACACACACACACACACACACACACACACACACACACACACACACACACACACACACACACACACACACACACACACACACCAGTGCTTTAATAAAGTAAAATTCTCTAAGGCCTCTTAGCAGCCATTTTGACATGAGTATGTGACGTCATTCCTGCAGTCAGCTTTTCACTTTCGAACTCTGAAAAAAAAAATTGCTAAAACACTGAGTTTTGAGAGACTTTTTTCACAGTAAAGGGCTGAAAAGAATGGACCTGATTCCAATTCTTTCTTAAAATTGACTCATCCGACAATGATGTCATTTGTATACGTCGTAATCATTGTATGTTTCATATTACATTTAAAATGTTCACGTTATACAAGACTGAAGATTCATTCCAAGAGGAGGAAAAAATCCTGGGGGCACATGAAATTTAATAACACCCCAACTTGCAGATGTGGGCACGGGAAAATACCCACAAAATAACTCATTCATCGCTCTTGGGGTTCCAACTAAAAAGGTAAAGGAAGGACGGTGGCAGGATGGTTAAGACGTTCGCCTGCCAATATGTAAACCGCGAGTTTCTGGGTTCATACCCAGCTCGCCCTTTCTTCCCAGTTTGACGAAAAAATCGAACTGAATGTCAAAGTCATTCGGATGAGACTATAAACCGAGGTCCCGTGTGCGAACGCACGCAGAACATCTTGTGCACACGTTAAAATCCCGTTCCGCCTTTCGGAAGAGCAGGCCATCGTGTGCCGGTAGAAGCGGATGACAATTTTTTTTTAAACCAGCATGCACACAGATGTCGTGTTTAGACACCATCCCTGAGGGGGAAAAAATAATGGGTAGGCGCTGCACTTGTGGCGACGAACTCTCCCCGAGGAGAGCAGTCCGAATTTCACGCAGAGAAATCTGCTGTGACATAAAGTGGTATATAATAAAATAATAAAAAGGTGTCCCGTAACCTATGTGGTCGTAGGGGAGCGAGGCGTCAGAGACCTCAGCTTCTCTAGGGGCCAGCATGTTGAGGGCGGCGCCCATCTCCTCTCCCTCGCTGCTTTACCTTGCCTGATCCTAAAAAGAGCAGGTACCCATTTTCAGCTTGGAGAACTGGGGGGAACCGTACTGTAGCCAAGGCGCGCAAACGGTCACCCATCCAATTGGCAACCACGCTCGATGTTGCTTAAATTAACATTGGCTGGGGTAAGCGAGCGCTCTGACCGCTGAGCTATCCCGTCCCCCCATATATGTATATATGTACACAAAAACTAAGAAGATGCAGGTATGTGTTGCACGTGCTTGAACAGTTGCATTTGTGTGCATGTGTGTGCATATATATATATATATATATATATATATATATATATATATATATATATATATATATATATATATATATATATATATATAATGGCTATATACCTATGTATCATTCACAGGACAGAAGTAAAGGAAAACAGAAAACAAGTGCAGGTAACCAAATCAAAACTTCAACATCCACATCCTTCTTTGAAAATCATTTTTCAAAAATTAGTTCCTCTTTACACACACACACACACACACACACACACACACACACACACACACACACACACACACACACACACACATATATATATATATATATATATATATATATATATATAATATATATATATATATCTATATATCTATATATCTATATATATATATATGCAGCTTCAAAAGGTCACGGGGGTATCAAATATTCCTTTGAAAGCAATTCACACCTTAAAATTCTGTAAAGTGTCTTGTTGTAAGGTACCACAACAGGTAGAGCTTCAGTCACCGCCGGAACCTCTGATGAAGCCTCATCCAGGAGCCGAAACTCGAGTCAGGTCAGGCCAAAGGCATGGTTCTTATTCAAAGATGCATAAAATACTGCCACTGAAAGACATTATTCCCCAGAATGTATTTTCATTTCTTTTCTTTTTTTTTGAATCTTTGCTAAGTCATTTTCAAAATGAATGAGAAGATGGTACCTGCACTTGTTTTACCTCCACTACTTTTTCCTCAATAATATCTTTATCTATCTGTATCTCTCTCTCTCTCTCTCTCTCTCTCTCTCTCTCTCCTCTCTCTCTCTCTCTCTCTCTCTCTCTCTCTCTCTCTCTCTCTCTCTAAGAAAACTGAAACTGTATGGTCTTTCAGATAATACAATAGAACTCATGTCATCATTTTTAGACAATCGTAAACAACTTGTTTTAATTGAGGAATCTAAATCTTCTATTTTGCCCATTTTGTTCGGTGTTCCTCAAGGTTCCATCTTGGGACCCATACTATTCTCAATATATATTAATGATTTACCCCTCTGTTTAAAAGCTAACTGTGAAATGTTTGCAGATGACACAACATTACATACTAGCCACACTAAATTAGATGACGTGATTTTTACCTTACAGACTAATATAGAACAACTGATAAAATGGTCTGATTCAAATCATATGAGCATCCACCCTCATAAGAGTAAACATATGATTATAACTACCAGACAAAAACGGCAGAACCTTTCTAAAATCCGTAGTTCATTGGACATCAGTGGTAATGTAGTTCAAGAAGTTGATTTTCATAAAGTTCTAGGATTAGTAATTGATAATAATCTGTCATGGTCTGAACATGTAAAAATGGTGTGTAAAATCATATCAAAAAAATTTATCAGCTAATGAAGATAAAACATTTCCTAAATTCACACTCTCGTAAACTGTTTTATCATGCTTTTATTGAGCCACACATAAATTATGTATCAACAGTTTGGGATACGGCGAGCGAAAACACTTTAAAACCATTGGCAAGTATGTACAGACGTGCTCTTAAAGTACTTCTACTAAAATCATCATCATTGTCATGTAATGATTACATCTCACTTGATATTCTCCCTCTGAAATGGAAGTTAAGATACAATAAGGCAATTTTTATGTTCAAAATTATGTCTGGCTCTGCTCCACCTTCATTGATAAACAAGTTTAAGATAAATGAGTGTCGCTATTTTCACAAAATAATGTTACCACTGCCCAGAATTGATCTGTTCAAATCTAGCCTTACTTACTCTGGTGGTTTATTATGGAATGATGTTTCATCCTCAGTTAATGTCAATACTAGTTTATATACTTTTGAAAATAAGTATCATTCGATCCTAATGAATGAATCTTCTCTTGTCTGGCATTGCATTTTATTTTCCTCTGTGCTCATTTCCTTCTCTCTCTCTCTCTCTCTCTCTCTCTCTCTCTCTCTCTCTCTCTCTCTCTCTCTCTC
>CM060335.1:30271127-30273627 GCA_030674155.1 Stramonita haemastoma | reverse complement strand
GAGACTTCAGCTTCTCTAGGGGCCAGCATATTAAGGGCGGCGGCCATCTCCTCTCTCTGGCTACTTTACCTTCCCTGACCCTAAAGAGGGCAGGTACCCATTGACAGCAGGGTGAACCAAGGGACTTTACTGAAGCCAAGGCACGCAAACAGTCATCCATCCAGTTGGTAGCCATGTTCAATGCTGCTTAACTTTAGCTTGGGGAAAGTGAGTGCTATGACCACTGAGCTGTCCCTTCCCCGTCCCCACAGAGACACACGGGAAATAGAAACTGTCTGAAAATCACTTTTAAGTGGATAGCCGTTAAAACGAACACACTAGCAAAAAATACAATGTTTCAATCAACCAAGAGTTTCTACAGGCCCCAAACCGACCCTTTAATTCAAACAATCCCAAACACTTTTAAATACCCCCCTTAGGATGCTATATGCTAGTAACAAACTAAAAATGAGATTTCCTCACACATTTACCAGAGAAATGGTTTCAGCTCCAGGGAAAAACTTTCTTGATTCATTCAATTAAAATGTTTTAACTAAGTTCAGATTTTCAGAACTATAAAGTCGCTTTTTGACCCTGTTTACGAATAAAAACAACATAACAACACCCCCTTTACTCATAGAATACTTTGATAGTTCAATACCTAAGCAAACGGGAAAATGAAACGTTTTGTGGACAAAATCTATAAAACAATCTTATTCAAACAAATACCCTCACAAAATCTTAGTAAAGAAGCTGGTGTATCAACTTTATTGTTGTGTCAACAAATCAACCAAACGTTTGTGAATCAAGACTTTCTTCCCAACAACAATGCTCTCAAACCCCGATTCAAGCTCTACACAACAAAAAGAGAAGAACGAGCCTCATGGAAATGTGAATCCAGACCCACCGGAAGAAGAGGCAGGAACACCGGAACTACCAATATTAGCACTTCCGGAAAGGGTTGTGGTGGGGACATCAGTAGTTGTGGTTGTGGCTGGGGTTGTGGTCGTGGTAGTGGTTGTGGCTGGGGTTGTAGTTGTAGTTGTGGTTGTGGTCGTAGTCTCTGCGTCCAGGGTGAGTTCAAACACCTGGTGAAACATGCACTCGTAGGCGGCTCTCAGGTCATGGAGGTCAGCGGCCAGAGCGCTGACCCCGGTCATCTTCTCCCCGGTGTGGTCCTGAATCTGGTGGTAGATCTTGTCCTGCACAGTGTCAGGGGGTGAGGGAGGAGGGGGAAGGGGGGGAACATAGCCGTTTAGGGTCTGTGAATTACTGGGTTAATTTGTGTTTGGAAGACAGATTCATTTAATTAATGTAGGGATTGAGAGAGAGAGAGAAAGAGAGACAGACAGACAGACAGACAGACAGACAGACAGACAGACAGACAGATAGATAGATAGATAGATAGATAGATAGATAGATAGATAGATAGATAGATAGATAGATAGATAGATAGATAGATAGATAGATAGATAGATAGATAGATAGATAGATTGTAGTGTGATGCAATAGTGCATAGTATTTATTGTGTGGAATTGTTTTGGATTGCATTGCATTGTATTGCAATGAATTGTCTTGGTATTACAATGTGTTGTGTTGTATCGCAATGTATTGTGTTGTATTCTGCTGTATTGTATTGTATTGTTTTGAATTGTATACCCCTTTCAGTCAGGGCAAATTTCTCTGCATGACATATTAATTTTGTGATGATATTTTTCCCTTGGATAAACACACATCAAGAGTTCAAACTTGTTTAGCAACATTTCCTATAGAATTCCCTTCTCCCTCCCAGAGAAAGTGTGAAGAAACACACGCCACACACACACACACAGGGGCGTGCACGTGCACACACACACATACAAACACACACACATACACATACACACACAAATACACCCACGCAAGAACGCATGCTCATACACACATACACACACGCAAATACAAAAATACACAAATACACCCACGCAAAAACGCGTGCGCATACACACACGCGCGTGTGCGCGAGCGCAGCACATACACACACACACACACACACACACACACACACACACACACACACACACACACACACACACACAAACACAAATACACACACGCAAGAATGCATGCGCATACACACACCACACAAATACACAAACATACACAAATACACCCACGCAAGAACGCGTGCGCATACAAACACGCGCGCGCACGCGCGCAGCACACAAATACACACACAAACAAATACACCCACGTAAGAACGCATGCGCATACACACACACACACACACACACACACACACACACACACACACACAAATACACCCACGCAAGAACGCATGTGCACACACACACAAATACACTCACACACACTTACACACACACACACACACACACACACACTTACACACACACACACCACACACACACACACACACACACACACACACACACACACACACACACACACATACACACAAATACACACACACACACAACAATCTTACATAAAACAATCTTTTCCTCCTATAATATTATTATTT
>CM060335.1:30264879-30271027 GCA_030674155.1 Stramonita haemastoma | reverse complement strand
GAGGAGTGAGAGAAAAGATGATGTGTCAGGATAACTAACTACGTCTCCTGGTTCAAACTTCAGAGAATCGTTTAGGAGATTTTTTTGAAGCGGAAAGTGGGAGAGGAGGGGGGAGGGGAGGGGGGGGGGTGGAGACTACTAGTATGTGGAGAGAATTCATGGAAGATTCCAGAAGATTAGGGAGAGTGGAGAGGTGGGCAGGAGCAACATATAGTAGGTGAGAAAAGGCCAAAAATTAAAGGGGTGGGGGTGGGGGGAGTATTTTCCAAAACCAAGCTCCGACGGAAAATGCTTGGAGAGAGGGAGGGCTTTGGGGGGGAGTGACAGGAAGAACAAGATGTGTAGAGTGGAAATAATACACCTGTATGTGTAACAGAAATCAACATCCAGTGAACCACTGTACCCTCTGGGAGTAAAAGAGTGTTGCTTGGCAAAATGGGGTATGATGTATACGAAAACAGTTGGGAAGAAATCATGATTTATAACAAGAAAATGTCCCTGAACTCCTCCCTCCCCCTCTTGTTCCGCTTTTGTCCTTTTTTTTTGTTTGTTTTTTATATGTATATATTTGTTAAGAATTTTGAAAAATTCAAACATTATTTTGTGATATTTGTAGATATTGAGGTACACTTGTGCTCTCGTTAGGTGCTTCAGGTTTAAATTAAGCACACCTGCTGTCTGATTCTGTTCATTGTCCCCTTTTTTGTCTACAGGTACAATAGTATTGATGTTTAGGCTAAAGCATCACAAACACAGAATAGATTCTTTGTGTTGAAATTGAAAGAAACCATCAACACGAAGCATCTCATATTTGAGTAGTTGATAAATTGTCAGAGAAAAGTCTGTATGCCGATATTTGAGTGTACATGGTACGTTTAGGACTAAAGGTGTGGCATGGAAAAATGGTGTGGGTATAGGGATCAGTTGTGGTTGAAGAACCTGACAGTGTTATGGATACAGAGGGAGGTGTGTGCAAACACTCCAGTTTCAAAGTGCAGTGCGTTGAACACAAAACTTGCAATGAAGAATTGGCATAAGAAAAAAAATCAACTTTATCTTAGAGGTAAGTTGCGATTTAAAAACGAAATCTGCGTGTGATGGTTCGAAACATCTTCAGATCCATCCATTTAAATCTTCCTCCACCTGTTTTTCTTTTTCTTTTCTTTTGCCTTGCCTTGATAAACAGAGCAGAAGACTTACAAAATGGTACATCACCTACAGATAGGGTAAGTAACAGGGATGTAGCAGGGATGATAAATTTTTATCTTTTTTTTTGCTTTTCTCTTTGTCCTATTCTTTCTTCTGGAATGGGTTTCCTGCCTGGCAGCTGAATGCGACTTTGTGTTACTGATTTGGGCACTCCTCCGCCATCTTAACTTTGTTGAGACCAAATATTTGGAATTGAGACTTGTTTGCATAAGATATAAACCAAAATGCCATTGACATTTGTAACTGTTGCTCATTTTGAGCAAATCTGGTATGGCTGTATTTTTTAGCCTTTTACGTGTGAGGCCTGCTATGCGTGCATCTGGAACTCTGCAGTGCATGAGGACTTGTTGCAGAGTGTCTGCTTTTTAAAAAAATATATATAACTTGCCTGCGATTCCATTATCTTTTATACATTATATATAAACAAGTGTTTGTAAATCAGCTTATATGTGGACTGTTGTGATGTATTTGTGGTGTGACTCTTCCTGTATTGATCCTTGAGGTGCCTTTACAGTTACATGTGATTTAAGTAATGTGCTATACTTGCTTTTTGAATGTCTGTATAATGTGTATGTGTGAATGAACATGACTTAATGGGTATGTGCGCTCGTTGTCAACTTGAACGGAAGATTTTTAAATCTTGGTGTCACTGCACATGGAAGATTGTTACTGGAGCTTATTTACTGAGAGTAAAAACTTGACTAGCTAGTTATGGGGAAATATCCCTAAACATGACAGTGTCACATCGCTTTTCATATCTGGTAACTGTTGTGGCTGATGTTGCTTCTGTTGTTAAAGCTGTATTTCTGTTACATTTTCCAGCAATCAGTTGTGTTCATGCATGTAGATCAGTTGTGTTCATGCATGTTTTGATAAGTCGTTATTACAAAACAATAATTGAATCCTTCCTTCTGCCAAACAGAACTTGTCATACTGCTTGAAATCAGCTTCAGGGCTTGTTGTTTCTTTCTTTCTTCCTTTCTTCCTTCCTTTCTTTCTCTCATCTCTTGCAAAGGGCTTTGAGCACTGGAGAAATGTTGTTGATCATCGCGCGTGTTGCTTTACTGCTGATTTTGTGTTGGTTGGAAATCAGGGACCAGACTAGGACTTGAGATGTTGAAAAACATTCAGGCAAAGGAATGTTGGTGTGGGCGCATTTTGTTTCTTCTTTGTGTGTCCATATTCTAAATCTTTAGCCTGTATCCATATGCATTATTGTGCAACAAGGGTCACATGACTCAGATCTTTGAGAAGTTTCTCTTTGTCTGGGTCATACGATGTATCAAATCACGACAAAACATCTTTTTATGCATTTTTAAAAAAATAACTTTTTCTCCAAAAAATTTATGCTGTTACCACTGTTACTTCAGATTTTAATCTTATCCTCCATGCTACTTTTTTATTTTTTTTACATTCATCTTTTAAGGGGAAAATTTACCACCTCGAGGCTAGGGTTAATTTAACTGTATGTGAATAAGTGAGATGCTATAGAGTATTTAACGCGCCCCCCCCACCCAATATGTTTTATTGACTAGTATGCTTGAGGAATGTGTAGTTAAGGCAATACTGGCATCAAGGTCTAAGTCTTTGTGTTTGAGCTAACATTCTTGTTGTTAGTATCAGAGATTACGTTTTAGTTTATGTCTTGTATGTGTGTTTTGCTGAGAGATATGGTGCTTAAAATTTTTTTTTTTTTTAATAGAAAATCAGCGTGAGGGGTTTTTCTGACAGTGCTAATGTAAAAACTTGCAAAATGATTGTCAGATATACTTTCCTGTGTAAAAGTAATTTACTCATCCAGAAGGAATTTCCGGGTGATATTTACATTTCCATCCAGGTAAGCAATCATTGAGATTTCAGATGATTGACTAGTAACAAGGATGCATTGTCCCAAGCAAGGGAAGAAATTTCATTTTAAAAAAACACCCCAAAACTTCATGGGTTTATCTATCGTTTTATATATATATGTTGTGTATTATAATATTTTGTATGGAATGTTTAAAAAAACAACAACAGCCAAACAAGATTTTTATTTCCTATGTTAATTTTCACTGAATAGACAGGTTTGCATTTTGGATAATAGAACATGTTTTTCTGTTCTTTTCCTTACATGGTACACACACACACACACAAACACACACACACACATACACACGCACGTATGCACGCACGCATGCACACACACACACACGCATACACATGCACTCACACTCACATTCACACACACCACGCACACACACACACACACACACACACACACACACACACACACACACACACACACACACACACACACACACACACACACACACACGTACACACACACACACACACACACACACACACACACACACACACACACACACACACACACATGCACTCACACTCACACACACACACACACACACACACATATATATATATATATATATATATATATATATATATATATATATATATATATATATATATATATATATATATGTATATATGTATATATGTATATGAGTATATATATATATATATATATGTATATATGTATATGAGTATATATATATATATATATATATATATATATATATATATATGTATATGAGTAATGAAAAAGTTTTCTATATGAGTAATGAAAAAGTTTTCTATATGAGTAATGAAAAAGTTTTTTCTTCTCTTTTCTCAGACATGTACTTATGCTGGTTTTGAGATATATTCATCCCACGAGAGGCACTTGATCTAAGTTCATAAGACAAGGAGAAAAAGAAAAAAAAAGTGGACTTGAGTGAAAAGTGGTTACATTGGTCTGCTGGTGTGTGTTTATTCTGCCTGTGCTTTCTTTGTATGAGTTTTTTTTTCCCTGCACTATTCTTTGTAATTAATGTTTAATGTTTTTGAGATTTTCTCTTGTATACAATTTTCTGTGTAGCTGGGCTGTATCCGTTACACATAGTTTTTATACCTGGCTGGTGTAGATATTATCTATGATGGTATACTTTGATTATTGGTGCATCTGTTTCTGTTTTCATACATGTATGTATATACATGTATATTTTGAAGAGTTTCTGCTGCTGATCTAAAAAAAAAAAAAAGAAAGAAAGAAAAATGAAATGAAGGATTGTTTAATTAAGGGGTGAGAAAGGGGTGGGGGAGCTTTTGAAGAAAAAAGTGGTACTACTGGATAGGTTTATGAGATGTATCACTGGATAGGGTAAAGGACAGGTATGACTGGATAGGATAAATGACAGGTATCACTGGATAGGGTAAACGAGAGGTATCACTGGATAGGGTAAAGGAGAGGTATCACTGGATAGGGTAAAGGAGAGGTATCACTGGATAGGATAAATGACAGGTATCACTGGATAGGATAAATGAGAGGTATCACTGGATAGGATAAATGAGAGGTATCACTGGATAGGATAAATGAGAGGTATCACTGGATAGGATAAACGAGAGGTATCACTGGATAGGATAAAGGAGAGGGTTTGCTTGTGCAGTTGTGTAGGGAGTGGGGAAGTGATGGGGAAAGGGCGGTGATACATCACAGGCTAGGTCAGCTGATGTGAGGGAGCGGTGACAGGCTGGCTACTGCAGGTTTTGGTAGACCAGGTTGTGGTGTGGAAGGTGGCAGTATTGCTTGCTGCAGATCGATAATTCAACACACACCACACCTGGCCTTCCTACAAACTCTTTTCATAGCCCTCAGGGCCTGCCTGCCAACCCAGCCGTTTTGCCAGAATTTCTTTTTAGTCCCCTACCTCTCAAAAAAAAAAAAATCTTTTTTTTTAGGTAAGGAACAGAAAGAAGGGGAAAAAAAAGATTGTCACATAAAAAATCACCTAGCTTTGGGAATTGAGCCAAGTTTGATGTATGTGCTATATATTACGACATATTTAAAGTATTTCATCAGAGGTATAGAATATATTCCTTCAAAGGTACTGAAAACGCCCCCCACCCCCTCATGGTATATTTCCAGTATTTTCTGAAATGTATAGAATATATACCTTCAAAGGTACTGAAAACGTCCCCCCCCCCTCCTCTCAACCCCCCTCAGGGATTGGCAGGTCTGCAAGCCACTAGAAAGGGATGAAAGAGAGTTGATACCTGCACAAAAACCCCACCGTTGATCTGCTTGCTTTGGATATGTAGCTGTTTTGTAGAGTGGTTCTGTGAAAGAATGAAGATTCTTTCATCTGCCTTGTTCAGTATCAGCTGTTCTGTGTGTGTGTATGTGTGTGTGTGTGTGTGTGTGTACGTGTGTGTGTGTACGTGTGTGTGTGTACGTGTGTGTGTGTGTGTGCGTGTGTGCGTGTGTGTGTGTGTGTGTGTGTGTGTGTGTGCGTGTGTGTGTGTGTGTGTGTGTGTGTGTGTGTTGA
This sequence comes from Stramonita haemastoma, assembly GCA_030674155.1. Taxonomy (NCBI): domain Eukaryota; kingdom Metazoa; phylum Mollusca; class Gastropoda; order Neogastropoda; family Muricidae; genus Stramonita; species Stramonita haemastoma. The sequence continues at coordinate 30,265,451 of CM060335.1, read as the reverse complement.
GATAGAATGAACATTTGAATGAATGAACATTTTTTTTTATTGAGGGAAAAGATTAAGCACAATGGTGGCTTGTTTTTATCCAGCTCTCTTAGAGAGAGAGAGAGAGAGAGAGAGAGAGAGAGAGAGAGAGAGAGAGAGAGAGAGAGAGAGAGAGAGAGAGAGGAGAGAGAAGCGAGCAAGCACAAGCATATGCAGGCAAGGTTAGAAGATATAATCGCTAAGACAGGAAAATGGCAGCTGGTCTGTGTATGGAGTACTTAGCTTTCCTGGATCTGTTGGAATGTGTGTCACACAACTGTTGCCTGCAGGTAGCAGGCACAGATCGTTTATAGTGTTTCTGTCCTGAAATCCTTTCAGCACCCATCTGACACATTGTATTGTATTGGTCCATTTCAGAGATGTGGGGTGTAGAGGTGTTGGTTTTCCTGTTGGTAAGACGTTTTTAATTAAACTGTAGCATCACAACATCAGTAACGTGTAGGACATCGATCACTATTCCTTACAAGGTGCTATTCTTCTTGTGCAGAAAACCCAATCAAGGAATAGGAGAGGAAGCAAGTTGCATGAGGATT
>CM060335.1:30252379-30259879 GCA_030674155.1 Stramonita haemastoma | reverse complement strand
AGCCCTCTTGTGCTATTGTTGATATTCTCAAGCGGTTAAAAAAAAAGAAGAAGCTGAAAACAGCATCAACAGGGGTGCACTTAACCCTTTGCTTGGCACAACGCCCGAAAGCACCCGACCCTGTCCTGGCATGTTTATTTTCTCGCTTGTTTCCACACATGTTTTCATGATGGTCTACTTTCTCTCTTTGCTTTTTTACCTTTCCCCTCTCATCTTTATAAATTGTTAGCTCTCTTGTCCCTAGTGCATGCTTGGAAGTTACATTGAGCTTGGCTGGTGGAATATGGGAGATAAGTAAGTAGAAAGGTACTCATTACTACCCCTTGCTGGCAGTGTGTCTATGGGAGATAAGTAGACAGGTACTAATTACTACCCCTTGCTGGCAGTGTGTGTATGGGAGATAAGTAAGTAGACAGGTACTAATTACTACCCCTGGTTGCTAGTGTGGGGAACTGTATGGGAGATAAGTAAGTAGACAGGTGCTAAATACTACCCCCTGTTCACAATAATTCACAATTCACAATAGTTTATTCCCATTAACTCTTTTGAGCTATAGAGATAACAAAAAGCATGCATATCAATAAGTATAATATTGCTAGTGTGGGCAATGTATGGGAGATAAGTAAGTAGACAGATTCTAATTACTACCCCATGCTGCTAATGTGGGAAGTGTATGGGAGATAAGTAAGTAGACAGGTACTAATTACTACCCCTTGCTGCTACTAGTGTGGGCAGTGTATGGGAGATAAGTAAGTAGACAGGTGCTAATGACTACCCCTTGTTACTAGAGTGGGCAGTGAAGAGGTGTGAAGGTGGTTTGTGATGTGGTTTGGTGCTGCATCCAGAGTGTGTGTGTTGGAACAGCGCTGGCGCTGTGCTTCAAACTTCATAGGCAGGCAGTGGTGCAGTGGTGCAGTGGTAGTGTGCAGCATTCTGTGGTCGTTATACACTGCCTCTTCACTGCAGCGTGTATGTCCTTTTTCTGTCTGTCTTTTTTTTTTTTTCAGCAACGTGTCCTAGTTAACCCCCTTCAAAATAAAGTCTCCAGTTTTAAGTATTGTAAGATCATCAGTGATTTATTGGGGTTTAGTTATCTTAGAACATTCAGACAGGTGATTGCAGTTTTTTTTGTGTGAAAGGTTTATTGTGGTGACAAAGCTCTCACACAGATTTGCTCTCACTAAACTTGATGCTGGGAGAGCATTTTTAGAGATGTTTGTTCAACTTGTACCTGTTTTTTGCTAACCAAGATACATGGTGTTTGTTTGCCCCTAGGTGCTTGTGTGACATTGCATAAATCATCATCAGTATTGCAAACCATCGTTACAAGCTTGGAGTGTCAGCGTTGAGCATTTTCAGAGCTCACCTTGTAAACCACACATGTACAAAACCCCATGGCAAAACAAAAATATGAAAATACTCAGCAAAAAATGTTATTGAAAAAAAAATCCACTTTGAATGATAAACAAATACATACACAGGCTGAATTTGAAAGGGGTAAAAAAAAAAAAAGTGGGGTGGTTGTGGTATAACTTTGTTTTGTGACATGCTGTGTTACAGATTTCTGAAGATCAGCCCAGATTTTGTGTTTGCATTGCAGTACATATCTTGTAGTGTTCTCAACCATAGGGTTGTCATGGATGACTCAATACCCAGGCTGCTCCATTTTTCATGCGTTAGCCATCAACACAGTAATGCTTTAGCCAGGCATTTGAATACCAGGGTGACATAAATTACCATAGTGAAAGCGTTCAGATTTTTTACGAGCACGGTAAATGTGAGGTACTTTATGAGGGTTTAATTTTTTTGCTTTTTTAATTTTTTTTATTTTTTAAAGCTGAAGACTGTTGAGGTTTTTACGAGTAAGTGTCATGCTTTGTTATTTGTGATGTGTTGTGCTAAACTTGGACAGTCTTAGACATTAAGACTTGATTATTCCCGTTCAATATTGTTTTTTCCTTTTTTCTGTGTCCTACTGGCTCTGACTGGAGGCCTGGTGTGGTTGCTTGTCTTTCTGTTGGGATGACAACCACTGGTTCTGCATCAGTGTAGTCAGAGCAAGAATGCAGACATGTTAAAGGACTCATGGCATCAAAAAGTGAGCCACCTCTGGCAAACAGTGTCTCTTGTTTATGATTGCAATATATCTTAAAATGCATGTACGAACACACACACACACACACAAAGGGGATGGTTTATAAGGATTTTAATGTGGACTCTTTCTATTCTTTCACCTTAGTAGGTTTCTATGCAATGCAACGTAGCCAACACACACACACACTGAGCTAAACTTGTAGTAGGCTGTAAGTATGGTTTGGCATTCAGCCCCAACTTTCCAATGTTTTTGACTTTTTTTCTTGGCTTGGGAGTGTTTTTGTTGTTGTGTAAAGTCGTTTGCAAACTATACTATCTCGTCCTATGGTATAAGGCCAAGACTTTGTTGCTCATCTTTTTTCAGTCTTCCATATTATCATTTTTAAGTTATGCATGATACATGTTTGTTTTAAATTAATTGGAAGCATTATGAAACTAAAGCCAAATTAATGTGTTGCTAAGCAGTTGCAACTTGTGCAGAAAGTCATTGTCTAATTGTGGAAAGCTTCTCAGTAGCACACACAAAAAAACAACGATAGGTTTTTTGGGGTACCCTTGGCTTTTTTGGATTGAAATGTGGAGATTGTTAAGCACAACTTGTGTCCAAGTTTGGTCTTTGACTTTTGAATTGTTTTGGGTTTTTTTTTTTCATTTGATACTGTGTTTTAATCAAGAAGTTGGATTGAATCCGAATTGGGTGTGAAAGTGTTTTGTGCCATAGAGGAATACTGTGCTGCGTGTGTTTGCAATTGGCACCTCGGGTAGTCTGAAAGACTTTAATTAAGGGGAGTGGAGTCAGTACTGATGCTAACTCCAGGAGAAAATTCCTCTCAAACGGGTGTCTCAGTGGTGACTCAGATTCAGTATGTAACACCAGGAGCTGAATGCTCTAACCACGAGACCATTCCACCCTCTTGTAGGTTTTTCAGTGTTCTTTTGCCTATGTTGGCTTAGGAAAGGAGCAAGGCTTTTGCATGTCTGTCTGTATACTTCCATCACCTTCTAGAGTCAGATTAATTTCCTTCCTTGCTGTCTCTGCTAGACTTTGAAGGAGACCATTTTATTGGGGAGTGACTGCAGGCAGTCATCAAAAAAACTGTAATAATTACAGCAAGATAAAAGACACACTTTGCTTTAAGGTGGATCGGTGGTCTAGGTGGTAACGCACCTGCCTAGAAAGCAAAAAGTCCGGGTTGGATTGTGTGGTGTTTGGAATCCCATTTGGGCCCAAAACTTTTCCCCACCCATTAGACCATGAGTGGTGGTCTGGGCGCTAGTCTTTCGGATGAGACGATAAACCGAGGTCCTGTGTGTCGCACATCATTATCTAGCGCACGTAAAATAAGCCATGGCAACGAGGGGGTTGACCCTGGCAAAATTCTGTAGAATAAAGCCGCTCTGATACGGAAACAAATACAGTTGCAGACAGGAAAAAGAAAAAAAAAAGGGTAGGCGCTGCATTTGTGGTAACACGCTCTCCCTGGGGAGAGCAGCCTGAATTTCATGCAGAGAAATCTGCTGTGACATAAAGTGGTATAAATAAATAAACATTAAATAAAATAAATAAACCCTAGACTCCGTTCTGGAGTATATGGGACCAGCTTTGTAGTCAGGCCAATGTTGCTGTACTTTTTGGCTTTGTTATCTTTTCCTTCCGACCCTCCATTTTCTGTGTGATGTATTTTGAAACTGTTGTTATAATATTGTTTTTTTCGAATACCTTAAGGTTGAAGGATTAAGTGATTTGAATTGAACTGAATTGTAATTGTTTTCATCCTGATACTTCGTTGCTCACAGATTGATACCAGGTGTATTTTGATCAGCTGAGTGATCATTTTCATTATTTTGTTGTATTACTGTTATGCTGGAGACCACATATACTTTGGAGCCATGGCTATTGATGGAAATCTCAAACCAGTTTTATGTCAAAGCTGGTTAACTCTTATCATTTTCTGATTCCGTCATTTTTTTTTTTCTTTTCAGTATAATTTTCATTTCATTTTGTTTCTTTTTGTTACTGTAATGTTAAAGATTAATTCCTTCCATCTTTTTGAAAATTTTTTGTTTAAACCTTACGAGATTTTCATTTTGTGTAGTTATGACTGAATGACATGATAGAATTGGAATGGTTTTTATCCTCACAGACTGACTTAGAGTTACAAGAGTTGTTTGGCATCAGGTCTGCCACAAACTGGCAACCATTGTTACTTGAAGTGATGACGATCGCTGCTGCAAGCGACACACCAGAGCTGCTTGTAACGTTGTTACGTAAGAGCTCTTGCACACGTTCTGCTTGAGAATGATCAACTGATTTCACTTGTCAGAATCTGTGTGTTGTTACTGAAGAAAGCCTTAAGTTATGAGAATGATTCAAATGACTTCACTTGTCGGTATCTGTTTGGGGCATGTCATTTCTGTTTAGTTCTCTAGTTCTAGCATGACGAAACTGGCTTCTTTTATGATCGTTTTGATTTTATTTCATTTTATTTTAGTTCTTTTTTTCTTTATCAGATCTTTTGTAAACAATAAATCCACATACAACGAAAATTGTTCTGTTCCAAGTGTGCATGTTCTTTGTGAAATGAGTGCATTGTTTTAGGGAGACTCCAGCTCAGTTGGGTATTTTTTTGTTTTTAAATGAAAAAACATTTTAATACAGGCATCTGGTCTTGAGGTAATGCGCCTGCCTAGAAAGCAAAAGTCCAGGTCGGAAGTGTGCAGTGGTTCAAATCCTGTTTGGGCCCAAAACTTTCCCCCCATCCATGAGTGGTGGTCTGGGTGCTAGTCTTTTGATGAGACAATAAACCCGAGGTCCAGTGTGTTAACATATTTAGTGCATGTTAAAGAACTCATGGTAACAAGAGAGTTGTACCTGGCAAAATTGTGTAGAAAAAAGCCACTCTGATAGGGAAACACATACAGTTGCAGACAGGGAAAGAGAAAAAAAATAATGGGTGGCCCTACTCTTGGGGCAACATGCTCTCCTCAGGGACAGCAGCCAGAGTTTCATGCAGAGAAATTTGCCGTAACCTAAAGTGGTATAAATGAATAAATAAATAAATCCAAAATTTATGAGTTGAGAGCTAGCACTATGTCTTTAATACCTACATGACTAGCAGACACTACCCATACAAACATACAGGCGTGTAATAATTCACGCTGTTGTTCATCATCTCTTGGCAACACACTACTGGCACATTTTTGACGCCACCACTTCATTTCATTTATTACACAACATGTTCACACAGACACACTTTTGTTTACCCCCAAAACGCTCATCAAAACTGAAATCCATTTCACCATTTTATTAAAAAAAATAGACCACGCACACACACTCTTGTAGCAAAAAAAAAAAATCCTGTCATTCCTCTTGTTCATAGCCCAGACAACTTCACAACTCCACTCCCCAAAACATATCAACAATATACATCAGCTGAAATTCAGAGGAAAACAGTGATAAAAAACAAACAAAACACCATTGCCCACTGAAAGGTGGAAAAGAATACATCTTTGTGACCACAGTCACTGGGTACAAAATAAGAATCCGCCAATTTCAAACCAACCTCGCATTCATCTTCATTTCGAACTTTGTCATATCTGAAATGCTTTGAAGTAATGAAAAGAGAACACAGACACATAATGTAAGCATATCATACACCCCACAATTTGATTATGTACATCAAAGGTATGCCGCATGTACACAAAATGGAAGTTCCTCAAGCTGCAACAGCTTAGCCCTGAGTATCTGTCTGTACCAATCCAGGCTGAAAAAAGATTTTTTTCTCCCAGAGGTCAGAGTCCATGTACACTACTTCACATCTGTTCCAAAAATCCACTTTGGGACTAACTGCATGACCTGACATACTGGCACAGCTTCCAGCACATGCAACCCCCTTCATAATCATACAATATATGGGCTTATGGCATCTTTATCATTCATGAATAAATTGTTTCTGAGTTCAGTGCAGATTTCAGCTTCAAGCACATGCAACCCCCTTCATAATCATACAATATATGGGCTTATGGCATCTTTATCATTCATGAATAAATTGTTTCTGAGTTCAGTGCAGATTTCAGTGCACATGCAACTCCCTTCATATGGGCTTATGGCATCTTTATCATTCATGAGTAAATCGTTTCTGAGTTCAGTGCAGATTTCAGTGCACATGCAACTCCCTTCATGTATGTGCCAAAGGCCTCTTTATGAATATATATCATTTTCAGACTTCTGCTTCAAACACATACAGCAGGCAAGAACTTGAGTGCTTCTGCAACGCAATGAAAACTTGTGTTTACAAGACCCATCAAACCCTAACATGACTTTGGATCTTTGCAAATCTGATATTTTGTAAATATGTATACATGTACATATATGACAGGGGAGTTATAGGAACTAGTAGCTCTGCATTTAAAGCGACCTGGAATATGATAGGATTGTTCGCCTTGATCCACAAAGCGCCAATGAGATTAAGCCCGTGATCCACAACCAGGACAATGACAGGGGACTGTGAAGACCATCGCTCTGTCCATTCAGTTGGTTATCTGCCCTTTATCCAGACATAATCCACGATCTGGCAGTTTGTAAGAAACGGTTTGTTAATTTGAAGTTGGCAACTGTTGAAATCTGTAATATAGTATGTCAAAAAATTAATAAATGGAATGTTCTTATGACAAAGCATCTGTCTTCTACTAGAATCTGTGGATGTAAATGCTTTCAGTCCTTGGAATCTGTTAGTTAAGACTGTCAAGGAATCCTTTGATTGTCAAGCATTAGCAAGTATTGAATTTTTCCATGTTTGATTGCTCTTGGAATTCGTTTGTTAAATAAAGTTAAAAAAAATTGCAATATTTTTAAAGCTGACTGGATATCCTATGGATCTTCTGAACTTGCTGAGTAGGAGTGTGGTCAAAGTCTTTTCTTCTATAATATATGGATGACACATTTTGAAACTGAAAATAGATTTAAAACATGTTAAAGTCTTGGACAATCTTATCCAAAACGATGTTAAACCATAGTTTGTTTGTGTTTATGGGCACCAAAAAACATTCAACAATATACTGGCTGAAGTGGCTGTTGTGTTTTAACTCTAATTATTGCTCATGAATGGAAAATCTATGTCACTGACTACAAATATATATATATATATATATATATATATATATATATATTAATATATAATATATATATATATATATATATATATATTATATAAATAAATAAATAATGTATATATATGTTTGTGATGAAACTGAGCAAATGAAAGTGGGGACAAGAATTCTGCAGACTTTCCTTTTGAGAGATCAGAACTCATTTTGTGTGTGGTGTGTGGTGTGTTGTTTGTGTGTGTGTGTGTGTGTGTGTGTGTGTGTGTGTGTGTGTGTGTGTATTATAATATACTCGCACCC
>CM060335.1:30246327-30252279 GCA_030674155.1 Stramonita haemastoma | reverse complement strand
TGTATGTAATGTTGACAAGCAAGGACCCTATACTTTACAGTTTGATAGAGGTTTGCAGCATTAATGATTGTTTGGGTTTCCTATTTTTTTTTTCTCTAACCAGAAAAAAACCCAGTTGGTTTATGGGCCCCAAATTTGCCCCACTCAATCACCATACCCTCAATTTTTTCATTTTAATCCCGGGAAAGTCAGGTTTGTCATCAAAACCCCCCCCCCCCCAAGCACGGGTAAAAAGTACGATATTTACCGTGTCCCCTAAAACCACGTTTCTCTGAGGGCCCCAGGTCCCTAATTTAACTAGCCATTACTGCACCCACTCTCCCCAATAAACTTCTGGTAGAACTGTCACCGTCGTTGCTCAAGTTTCTAATGACATGGGCACGTGAGCCAGCCAGATTTTATTTCCCATGGCGGATCAGCAAAAGTGTCTGCTTTTCTTAGCACGGGGATATTTATTTATTTATTTTTTTATTTTTATATCGAGGATAACAGAATAAGCAATCATGTGCTTTTTTATCCGGTCCCCCTGTGTATGCAGTTTTTGTAAATATTGTCATCTGTTGAAGCATAGGGCTGGCTGGGTTCACGTGCAAGAAAAGAGTACTAGCAGCAAGTGTATCGTGTGGAGACAAGGGTGTGTTGATGTGTAAGACAAGCCTATGTGGGGTGTTTTTTTTGGGGGGGTTGGGGGGCAGTAGGTTTTAAGGCACAAATAGTGTGGATTTTTGAGAGCCCCCCCCCAAAAAAAAAACCAAAAAAAAACACCAACTGACTTTACTTTTTTTGCCCAATTGTTGGGACAGTAGCTTTCTAGGCATAAATAGTGTAGATTTTTGAGAGCCCCCCAAAAAAACTGACTGACTTTACTTTCTTTTTTGCCTGATTGCTGCCTGTCTCTTGCCCTCTGTTTTAATCTATCTTTTTAAAAAAAAATGTTTTTATTCAATCCAACAGAGTAAATATGCATACTATAAGGAAATGAGGAGAAATTTTGTATTGCTTTAATTCATCTTCCCCTATATATCTGTCTCCCCCCCCATACGCCTTGTCTGCTCTCTCCAAATGCCCTTTTTCTATCTCTGTTGAATTGACAGAGCAGTTTCTTATGGAAACGCTGAGTGGGTGGTGTTTGCTAACAAGCCATGGTTGCCGCGTTTTCAGAACTCGTCTTCAGCTGAAGTAGTTGTGTTGTATTCTCACCTTTTCCATAGAGAGAGAGTTTCCAAGCATTCAGGGAATTTTCTTGCAGAAGAGCACCCAGGGTAACTTTCCAATAGTGTTGGCAGGCTAGTCTCACAACAGCCATGGTGCTGGATCCATTAGTGTCTTTTAAACTAGAGTTTGACACAGAGAAATGCTTCTCCTGCCTTTGAGAGAGAGAGAGAGGAGAGAGAAGAGAGAGAGAGAGAGAGAGAGAGAGAGAGAGAGAGAGAGAGAGAGAGAGAGAGAGTAGCAACAAATTTGAGTTCTCTTTGACATTTTCTTGTTGTTGTTGGATTTTTTGGCTTTGAATTGTGTGCAACAGTCACACATCTTGCCCACACTTGGGGAGAAAAGTCCATCCACTTTTGTCGAAAAGGAGGCCAAATACGACCAGTGGTGCAGATGACGCCAATATGCCCAGCATGCAGCATAGGACCAGGAGAGAGATGTGCTCTTCCAGTTTCAACGTGACCCCCACACGTAGTCGATGGTGGTGGTGATAATGATAACATGGTGGTGACGATGATGATGATGATGATGATGATGATGATGATGATGATGATGATGATGATGATGATGATAAGGTGGTGGTGACGGCGGTGGTGGTGATGATGATGATGATGATGGTGGTGGCGGTGGTGGTGGTGGTGGTGGTGGTGGTGGTGGTGGTGATTGGCGATGACAATGACGACGACGACGACGACGATGATGATGGTGAGGAGGAGGAGGAGAAGGAGAAGGTTTTTAGTGAAGATGGTACGGGGCGTTTCTGTAAATATGAACAACAATAACGGCTTGGTTGTAATCGTTGTCATTACCATCGCCGACGTTATTATCGTCATTTCGTTATCGTTGTCGCTATGAATGTGTCTGCTGCTGGTGTTGTTGTTGCTGTTAACACTGTTGCTGCTTTGCTATTACTATCCCTGCTACTACTGTGGTTGTTGCTGCTAGTTGTTGTGGAGAAGGGGGCTGTGTTGTTGCTCTTGTCGTTATTTTTGCTGTTGTTCTTTGCAGTAATATAGGGGGGATTCTCCTTGTCTTTCATTTTTAATCTTTGGTTGTGGTAGTAGTAGAGGTAGTAGTAGTAGTAGTAGTAGTAGTAGTAGTAGTAGTAGTAGTAGTAGTAGTAGTAGTAGTAGTAGTAGTACCGTAAAATCCCTAGCATAAGCCCACCATCTAGCAAACGCCCACCCCCCCACTTTGGGCCAAAACTTGCGCACAGGGGTAACTACCTAGCAAACGCCCACCTGCTTTTTTCAAAGAGACTGTGCTCACTTTCACTAGAATTTGTGCAGACTGTTCTAAAAGTCATCTTTTTCCCCTTCTTTACCTTTTCGTGTTTCTTTCCTTTTTTCTTATTCTTTGCCCCCTCTCCTCACTCCCACCCATCCCCAACGATGTGAATTAAAATTACATCATGCTTTTTCCACAGACGTCTTTTGTCTGTCAGTCACGTACTGGTACTTTGACGACGCTGATGGCCGGAAGTTGGTTCTTGAATCTCTCTGTGCCATTTTTGCAAAATGCCAAAGCGACAGTCTTACACTGTATTTTTCAAATTGGAAGCCCTCCAGTATCTGGATAACGAAGCAGGTGGGAATGTTTCGGAGTGTGCCCGTGAATTTTCTGTGGATAAGAAGAGGATCAGGGAATGGAATGAAAACAGAGTTAGACTTGAACAGCAGTACGGAAAAGACAAACAACAACGGAAACTGTCAAAAGGACCAGCAGTTAGATCTGAACATGTCGACCAAGGTGTGCTGCATTATCTGGAAGATGAAAGATCCGAAGGCAGGGTATTGTGAAACAAGGACCTACAACGGAAAGCGATGGAACTCGTTCGCCTTCTTTGCCTCAAAATCCCTTTTTTTCTATTTTCCTTCATCTATACTCACAGGACCTAACTGACATGCTTTCAGGGTTTGTATTCACTCAATTACACGGTTGAGCACAAAAATTATTTTGTGCAAAGGGGTCTATCCCTAGCAAACGCCCACCCCCCAATTTTACCCTAAATCAATGCACAGGGGGGGGGGGGGGGCGTATGCTAGGGATTTTACGGTAGTAGTAGTAGTAGTAGTAGTAGTAGGAGGAGGAGGAGGAGGAGTGAGGAGGAGGAGTAGAAGTAGAGTAGTAGTAGTAGTAGTAGTAGTAGTAGTAGTAGTAGTAGTAGAGTAGTAGTAGTAGAAGTAGTAGTAGCAGTAGCAGTAGCAGCAGTAGCAGTACAGCAGAGTAGTAGTAGAGTAGTAGCAGCAGTAGTAGCAGCAGGAGAGAGCAGTGTAGTAGGAGTATAGTAGTAGTAGTAGTAGTATAGAGTAGTAGTAGTAGTAAGTAGTAGTATAGTAGTATGAGTAGTAGTAGTATAATAATAATAATAATAATAATAATAATAATAATAATAATAATAATAATAAATAATAATAATAATAATAATAATAATAATAATAATAATAATAATAATAATAATAATAATAATAATAATATAATGATAACAATCACATTGCCAATATTTTGTTATCGTAATTCCAACTCTTATAATTAAAAAAAAAAGTAATCCCGAGTCTACCTTTAAAAAACAACAAAAAACAATCACATAATCTTAAAATTTTTTTTAAAAAATTACATTTCTTCTTCAAAATTTTGACGCAAGAAGTTGACCATAGTTTGTGATCCTGTTCGTCTATCCGCCACAGCAGCCTCAGAGTGGCCGCCACATCCCACGCTCTGTGCGCAGAAGAGAACGTAATCACTGCACAGCGCACGCGCCGGCTAGTTTCAACCCGGAGGAGGGTGACAGACAACTCGAGTTCTTTTCCCTCTGTCTGCCATCTCTGGTTTTCTTTCTCTACCGGGATATTATAAAAACTACAACAACAAAATAACAAACCGAAAGCTGGGATTGAGTTTTTTTTCTGTCTGTGAAATTCTCTTCGTCTTGTGAGGCAGTAGTTTACTACAGTTTGGACTATCATGTAAAGATTTTTTTTAAAGAAAAAAGAAAGAAAGAAAGAAAAGAAGACAGAAAAAGAGACAGAAAAAGAGAAAGAAAGAAAAAGTGATGTAACAAATTAAAGAGTCATTCACAGCTTGGACTTTTTCTTCTGTGGATTAATTTCACTCACGTGCTAGTCATTAACAGTCGACGACCCACCACTCTTTCGGCATTGACTTGTTTACACAACACACACACTCACACACTCTCACACAGACACGTGGTTTCTTTATGATAAAAACTGTCCATTTCTGTCACTAATCACCACGTAAGCTGGGCAGCACGTATTTCTACTGTATCAGTACTTGTGCTGTGGACTGTGTGACTAAGACTCTATCTGCAACAAGTCGACAATAATGTGAAGAGAGGAAAGTAGGGGGGAGAAAAACGTCATAGACAGCGTGAATTTGTGTGTGTGTGTGTGACGAAGTGGGTTAAATGGAAGTTTGTGTCTGATCAATTAAACCTATTTGTAGTCATGGAAAATGTCGTCATCAAAAATGTGAAGAAGGAGGTTAAGGTGACAGACATGGTGAATGTAAGAGGAAGTGTTGAAATATCTATTTAAAACACAAAAAAAGTTTTTTTTTAAGTGGAGTTTGTGTATGTCTGAAGCTATTTAGTAAGTCATTAGAAATGTTGACAATCGTGTGAAGAAGGGGGTCAAAAGTGACAGACATGTGAATGTAAGAGGAAGTGTTGAAATATCTATTTAAAACACGAAAAAAAAAGAAGAAAAAAAGTGGAGTTTGTGTATGTCTAAAACCTAAGTCATTGAAAATGTTGACAATCGTGTGAAGAAGGGGGGTAAGAAGTGGATGTGAGAGAAAGTGTTGAAATGTCTATGTAACACACACCCACACCCCTAAAAAAACACCTTTTGTGTGATTTATATTGACTAAGAGAAACAAACAAAGTGCCCTGAAGATGGTGTGTTTGTTGATGTCAAACAGAGAAGTCCATTTGGAGCACAGAAGGAGCTCGGGGTCATGATATGGAAGTGGCTGGAGTTGAGAGTTCCTAAAACAAAACAATAATAATAACAACAAACAAACAACAACAACAAACTTATGTGTGGATGGTTAAAGGTAAGTTGGTTGTTATGTCTTTTTATTGAAAGCTAAGTTGTTGTTACTTTGTATGTATGTCTGACTGTCTCCCTTTCTGTGTGTGTGTGTGGTGTGTGTGTGTGTGTGTGTGTGTGTGTGTGTGTGTGTGTGTGTGTCTGTCTGTCTGTCTGTCTGTCTGTCTGTATATTTGTGTGTGCCTCTCTCTCTCTCTCTCTCTCTCTCTCTCTCTCTCTCTCTCTCTCTCTCTCTCTCTCTCTCTCTCTCTCTCTCTCTCTTCAGATAGTTAGGTGATCAATTTTGTTATTTTTAAGTGATTTGTTTATTCAGTTACCGATTTTAAAGTGTTTGTTTTCTCTTTCTCCCCTGAGGACTGATATAGAGAAGCCTCTAGATTATCCAGTTACCCTGGTATAAATTGTTTTAGTGTGAATTCTCTCTCTCTCTCTCTCTTATCTCTGTCTCTTCTCTCTCTCTGTATCTCTCTCTCTGTATCTCTCTCTCTGTGTCTCTCAGTCTGTATCTGTCTGTCTGTCTCTCCCCCCCCTCTCTCTCTCTCTCTTTCTCTCTCTCTCTCTCTTTCTCTCTCTACTCTTCTGTCTCTCCCTCCCCCTCTCTCTCTCCTCTCTCTCTCTCTCTCTCTCTCTCTCTCTCTCTCTCTCCTCTCTCTCTCTCTCTCTCTCTCTC
>CM060335.1:30216327-30223827 GCA_030674155.1 Stramonita haemastoma | reverse complement strand
TCTAGCGACCGTGGGAGCACCCCTGAAGACTTGACAACCAGTTCCCTCCACTCCTCTCTCTGTTCTGCCTTTCTCAAAGTTTTGTTGAGTTCTAGGCCTGTCCATTCGCTGGTGTTGTCCTCCCACCTTTTCCTTAGTCTGCCTCTTTTTCTTCCTCCTTGGACATTGCCTTGCAGTATTGTTTTCGCAAGTCCTTTTGATCTTGTCACATGGCCCCTACCATTTACGTTTATGCTTCTTTACGATTGATTGAAGGTTTTCGTGAGGACCAATGGTTTGCTGGATTATGTTATGTGCTTTTTTGTTGCTTATGTCGTCTCTGTAGGAGATGCTAAGGAGCCTCCGAAAGCATCACATCTCTACCGCCTGTACTCTTCTCTCCAAATCAGCAGTCAGGGTCCCCGATTCACAGGCATACAGGAATAGGAATATGACGAGAGAGCGCATTAGTCTTATCTTGGAGTTGAGTGAAATATTTTTATCTTTCCAGATGGTGTTCAGTTTTGACAGTGCTGTTATTGTCTGTGCAATCCTGCACACTACTTCTGGGTTGGACCCCTCGTCTGATACAACGGCTCCCAAGTACATGAAGCTTTAACCCGTTTCCAACTTCTGGTTGTTGACCCTGATATCAGTGTTGATGCCCTTGGCGTTATTGGTCATCAGTTTGGTCTTCTCTACACTGATTTCAATGCCGTATGTTTTAGTGGCATTGTTCAGGTGTTCTGTCAGGCTAGCAAGCTAATGTTCTGATCCTGCTAGTCCGTCAATGTCATCTGCGAAGCGGAGGTTTGTGATCGTTCTGCCACCAGTGCTGACTGATCCTTTATGGTGTTCCAGTGCATCAGCCATGATTTTCTCAAGGAAGATGTTCAAAAAAGAGATGTTGATATTCAACCTCAGAATACTCTGTGAGCGGTACCTTCAACACCAAAAAGACCTCTACCGCGTATTTGTTGATTTTAAGAAGGCAATCGACAGGGTGTGGTATGCAGCTTTGTGGGCAACCATGAATTTGTTCATTATCAATGCAAACCTTAATAAATATCACTTTCATCAACACAATCATAACCATAATAAATTATTTTATTAATTGATGTTTTTCTATGGCTCAAAATTGAATATTCTATTAAATATCATTAAAATTAAAATGCTGGAAACATAAAATCCCTTGTCGTTCTCCGGCTACTGATCCAAGTTTCATCAATGATGAGATTTTGCGTGGGCGACCTTTTTTTGTTTTGTTTATGGTTTGGTTTGGGGTTTTTTTTTGGGGGGGTTTGATTTTTGTTTTGTTTGGGGTGGGGGTAGTTTTTTTCGGGGGGGGGGAGGGGGGTAGTGTTGCCTACTGTTAAGGTAGTCGCATTTTAACTTCAGGGATGTCTGAATAATAATTTTTTATAAAAAAAATTTTAAGTTGACATTGAAAAACTTAGAAAATGTGACGCTCCACCACGAAACGAGTCGCTTAGCACATTACCCAAGTTTGCGCTAGGAGCCATTAAAGGCAGGTGGGGGTCAGGTTGTCAATTTTGAGATTTTGATCGATCATTAAACTATATCCGTTATTCTACCTTGTAATGAAATATTAAGGCATAGTTTTTATTCCTTTTGCTTTTAAATGTGTTTTGAAACTACCCAAGCCCTCATTCTGACAACTTTTTCAAAAAATAGACTTGCCCTTTTGTCATTTTGTCCCATCCTACAGTCTATCATTTCCATTTGTAATATTTTTGCACAGAGTTGTCCGATTTTCAGTCTGTTTTTTGTATTGTATAGCCATTTTATTGCAAATTAATAACTTGTCAATAACTAAACATTTGCGACTGGTGCAAAGCGACTCCTTATGTGGTGGAGCGTCTCAAATGAGAACAGTCACTCACTAATCAGACCGCAAGGAGAGATGGTTTTGAAGAAAAAGTCAAGAGAATGAAGGAAACAAACTTCGATTTTTCCCACATCAAAACACGATACAGAATTCTAAACCCCCAAAATACCGTTGAAAAAGTACACAATGAGATGAGTTCGATTTCTAAAACTTGAAAAAAGATACTTTAATATCTATAAGACCGCCAAAAAGCAGTGTTAGCATATTTATCGATAGTCTGCGTGTTTTCTTTTAAAAAAAAAAAAGCACACACAAAAACAACCATATAACAGCCCTTACACAAGTCGTTCACTCAATACGAGCTTGTTCTATTTTCGTGAATCTACATATAGCCACTTATGCCCAAGCTGATTGGCTCAGCGACGCCATCTTAGTTTACAGCAATGTGGGTGGTTTGGGTTTTTTTTGTTAGGACAGGTAACAAAAATCAGAGAAAATGGACAAATGGCTTTTATTTGGATAATGGATACATTTAATATCGACATATATCGAATGAACACAGCAAAAACGTCTAGTCATTAATTTTTTTTGCAAGAAATAAACTACAGTTATAAATCCGAACAGAAGTACGCAAAGAAACCGGTGGAGTTTGAAGGGAAATGATTCTTACACGCTCATCCTGTCGATAATCGAAAACTCCTTCAGTGACAAACAGAAAAATCCATGAACAGGGTTCGTAAACTGTAGCTTGGGGTGCGATGGCTTAGTGGTTAGAATGATGCTCTCGCAATTTGTTGGCCTGGGATCGAGCCACCCCCGAGACACCCGTTTAACGGGAAATAGATATATTCCTCTGTAGTTAACATCGGTACTGACTCCACTCCCAGGAGAAGTCCTTTGGATCAGACCATGATCCGAGGCCCGTCTGCACACGCACGCGGAACAGCTTGCGCTCACGTTAAAACCCGTTCTGCCTTTGAGAAGAGTAGGCCATTTCGTGCGGGTAAAGACGGATGACATATATATATATATAATATATATATATATATATATATATATATATATATATATATATATTATATATATATATACATATAATGGCCTAAGCATAATTATGCATGCTAGTATCGTGTTTAAAAAATATCATCCCCGAAGTCAGAATGTGGTGACCTAAATGGTAGCAAAAACGGTCGCATGCGCAAACAATCTCACCATTGGTGTTAAAACAGTAGAGCTCTAGCATGAAATAAGAAAAGAAAATAGAAAAATTGTTGTTGTTTTTAATGAAATGAGGGTAGCAAGTGTTTTATATCTACATTTGTACTGATTTCTTGGGGATTGTTTGGGGGGTTTTCTGGTTTTCTTTTTTTTTTTCTTCTTTTTGGTATGTGTAAAGGAAATTCCATTACTGATTGTGCGGATGTTCTTCAAATTGGGTTAATTTTCCTAGCGTTACGTTGATATGAAATTGTTTCAATAGCTTACGTGCAGACGTCATTTTAGATTAGGCTTCTTTAACGTGTGAGCCAGTTACCCCCCCCCCCCCAAAAAAAAAAAAATGCAAAGAAGGAAAAGAAGAAATTCGGCAATATTAAAAACATACGAAAGAAATACAGCTTCGTTGCAATTTTTGGGGAGTGGTATCATGGTTTGAGGGTTGTAGTCTGTGTGTGTGTGTGTGTGTGTGTGTTGTGTGTGTGTGTGTGTGTGTGTGTGTGTGTGTGTGTGTGTGTGTGTGTGTGTGTGTGTGTGTGTGTGTGTATGTCTGTGTGTGTCTGTGTGTGTCTGTGTGTGTCTGTGTGTGTCTGTGTGTGTGTGCGTGTTGTTGTTGTTGCTCTTCTTCTTCTTCTTCTTCTTCTTCTTCTTCTTCTTCTTCTTCTTCTTCGCAAATATTCTTCTTCTTCGTAAATATTCTTCTTCTAATTATTCTTCTTCGCTATTCTTCTTCTTCTGCGCAATTCATCTTCTTCGCAATTCATCATCATCATCATCTTCTTCTTCTTCTTCTTCTTCTTCTTCTTCTTCTTTCTTTTCTTCTTCTTCTTCTTCTTCTTCTTTTTCTTCTTCTCCTCCTCCTCCTCCTCCTCCTCCTCCTCCTCCTCCTCCTCCTCCTCCTCCTCCTCCTTCTTCGCAATACTTCTTCGCAATTCTTCGCAATTCTTCTTCGCAATTTTTCTACGAAAATTTTCTTCGCAATATTTCTTCTTCTTTTTTGTAATTCTTCTGTTGGTAGGTGCTCACTTTACTATTTTGTCTTGTGATTTCTTTTCTTTTTTTTTCTTACAGTATCTTTCAAGCAGTACATTATCATTTGCTTTGCATTTGTTCTATACATTTTGTTTTTGCAAGAGTGCTTTGTTTTCATCGCATTTTAAATATTGTAAACTGGGGTTTTTTGTGCCTCGCGCTGGGACTGCACGGCGTTGGGGCGCGGCCCCCGGGTGGTGGATGGGGGATTGCACACGTGAACCAAAGCAGTCTAAGGGAAGGACACCCTGACAAAAAACCCTGGTCCTCCAAGTCTGGGGGTTGGGCAGAAGGCCAACTACCTCCTCCCGTAAAAAACCCCAAGTTACAGAAACTATGGACATAAATTTACAAAGAAACCAGGGAGGAGCAGGGATCGCCAACTCTGGCAACATGACGACGATGGGTGAAAGCCTCCGGGAAGCCCAGCGTCCGACGAGGTCCTTCGCAAGCCCCACCACTAAACTTAACATCGGACACTGGAATGTTAGAACAATGTATAGCATAGGAACAGCAGCTCAAATTGCAAGAGAAATGGAGGACTATAAACTAGATATATTAGGGATTAGCGAAAGTAGATGGACGGGAGCTGGCAAAGTAAAACTAGCATCAGGGCAGACTGTAATCTACAGCGGGGAGGATGAAATACATGAGAGAGGGGTTGCGCTCATGATTAGCCAAGCAGCAGCAAAGTCACTAATGGAGTGGACGCCTGTCAACCAAAGGATATTAACTGCCAGATTCTATTCAAGATTCAGGAGAGCAACAGTCATACAAGTATATGCCCCCCACAACGGAAAGGAAGCCACGGAAAAGGAGCAGTTTTATCAAGAACTGCAAGAAACAATAGATGGATGCAACAAAAACGACATCATCATCATCATGGGTGACTTCAATGCCAAAGTAGGAAGCGACAACACTGGATATGAAAGGACGATGGGGGTGCATGGCCTTGGAGAGCAGAACGACAATGGAGAGAGGCTGTGTGAGTTCAGTCAGATGAATGGCCTCGTCATAACAGGTACACTGTTTCCACACAAGGACATACACAAAGCCACATGGGTCTCACCTGACGGGATGAGTAGGAACCAGATAGATCACCTGCTGATTAGCGGACAATGGAGATCATCTGTATTAGACTCGAGAGTACAGAGGGGAGCGGATGCCAACAGCGACCACTACCTGGTGAGGACCAGCTTCAAACTACGGCTCAGCACACACAGGAACAAGAACAGGGTGAAGCCAAAGATCAACGTGGATAGACTGAAGAACGAAGAAGCAAAGAAAAAATACTGTGAGGCAGTGAAGAACAAGCTGGAAGAAAACAGGACAGAGAGTGAAGACATAGAGAAGATATGGGAGCAGCAGAGGAGTGCTTATGTCAATGCTGCAGAGGAGGTACTTGGATTCAGAAAAGGAAAAAGAAAACCATGGATCAGTGACAACACATGGAAGCTGATAGACGAGAGGAAGGAAATCAAGACCAGGATAGATAGCATCCGGTCAGAAAGGATTCGGAGCAGGATGAAGGAAAGGTACAAAGAAAAGGACAAGGAAGTGAAAAGGAGCGCAAGAGAAGACAAGAGAAAATGGATAGCAGAGAAAGCACAGAGAGCACAGGCTGCGGCGGAGAATGGACAACAGAAAGAAGTTTACAACATAGTGAAACAGCTGACAGGACAAGGTACAAGACAAGCGGCAGCAGTGAAGAACAAGAACGGAGACCTGCTGAAGAGTAAGGAAGCCAGACTAGAAAGGTGGAAGGAACACTTTCAGGAGGTACTCAACAGGGATACACCAGATGACCCACCACAAGAAGAAGATGAGGAGAGAGAAGAACTGGATATTTCAATAGAAACCCCTACACTGCAAGAGATAAGAAATGCACTATGCACCCTCAACAATGGAAAAGCACCGGGAATAGACCAAGTTACAACAGAGATGCTGAAAGCAGACCCAGAGACTACCAGCAAAGAACTGAAAAGAATATTTGACCTCATATGGGAGAAAGAAACTGTTCCCACACAATGGACAAAAGGACTCATCTGCAAGATACCAAAGAAAGGCAATCTCCAGGACTGTGGAAACTGGAGAGGAGTCACACTACTGCCACTGGCCAGCAAGGTGCTGAGCAGGATCCTGGTCAGCAGGATACAAGCAGGAGTGGATCCATCACTAAGAAAGGAACAAGCCGGCTTTAGGAAAGGGAGAAGAACCACGGAACAGATATTCATCATCAGGAACATCTTAGAACAAGTCAACGAATGGAATGCAACAATGTACATCCACTTTGTAGATTTTGAAAAGGCCTTCGACTCCATACACAGAAACAGCCTTTGGATCATCATGCGCCAGTATGGAATCCCTGGGAAATTGATCAGGATGGTTAAGTCCCTTTATGAGGACTTTCAGTGCGCTGTCATAGATGAAAATGAAACAACAGACTGGTTTCCGGTGATTACTGGAGTGAAACAGGGGTGCTGCATGTCTGGATTCCTTTTCCTGTTGGTGATTGACTGGGTCATGAAGAAGACGACAGAGGGCGAAAGAACAGGGATCAGGTGGAATTTCACTACCATGCTAGAAGACCTCGACTTTGCTGATGACCTAGCCCTTTTATCATCGGCCATGAACCATCTACAGCAGAAAACTGCCAAGCTAGAAAACAATGCTGCTAAAGTAGGCCTGAGGATGAACGACAAGAAATGCAAAGCGATAAAAGCCAACAGCAAGAGCAAGGAGAAGCTGAAAGTCAGGGGGAACGATGTCGAAGAGGTGGACAGCTTCACCTATCTAGGGGCCAACGTGACGAAGGATGGAGGAGGAACAGCAGATGTCAAAAGAAGGATAGCCTTGGCGAACACCCAGTTCAAACACCTGTCTAACATCTGGCAAGCTGGAGACATCGGCAGCAAAACCAAAACCTCCCTCTTCAAGAGCTTGGTACTCTCAGTACTTTTGTATGGATCTGAAACCTGGAAGCTCACAAAAGGAGAAGAAGAAAATCTGGACACCTTTCAAACCAAATGCCTCCGGAAGATTCTTAAGATTAGATGGCATCAGCACATTTCCAACAAGGCAACCCTTCAGATGGCAGGGGCAGGGAAGATAAGTACAGAAATAAGAAGAAAGAGATGGAATTGGATTGGCCATGTCCTAAGAAAAGATCAGAAGAATGACTGTGCTGTGGCCCTCGGATGGACACCAGAGGGAAGAAGGAAGAGAGGCCGCCCAAAGACAACCTGGCGAAGAATGGTGGAGGTGGAGCGGAATGCTGCAGGATGGAGCTCTTGGAGCGCAGCACGCAGCGCAGCTACAGATCGCAACCAGTGGAGAAATGATGTCCAAGCCTTATGTGCCTTCTGGCACGGAGAGAATTAAGGTAAGGTAAGGGTTTTTTTGTGATTTGTGATAAGAATTGCAGG
>CM060335.1:30203827-30208827 GCA_030674155.1 Stramonita haemastoma | reverse complement strand
TTTTTTAACAATAATGGGTGGCGCTGCATTTGTGACGATGCGTTCTCCCCGGGGAGAGCAGCCCGAATTTCACGCAGAGAAATCTGATGTGACCTTAAGTTGTATATTAATATATTTTTTTTTAATGAAAAAAATAAAATCAAATCTATGACAACCATGATTAACAGTCTATATGGGCAGAACTCAATCACAAGCGAGGTTATTCTCGTGGTAGGGGGGTAAAGGGAATCGGGGTAGGGTGGGGGTGGGGGGGGTTGGGTTGGGAGGAGGTTGTTGTGTAAGCAAGGTCTCCTCTTGCTTTCAGCTATACAGTTCGTCTACCTGTCGAGCAGATGGGCTTGTTTATTATGAGTGAAGATATTGTTTTTTTTTCTTATTTCTGTTTTTCTTGCTGTCATTGTTCTTCTTCGTGTTATCTTCTTGTTCTTTATTATTTTTGTTGTTGACGTTGTTCTGGTTGTGGTTGTGGTTGTGGTTGTCATTATAGTTATGTTCTTGTTGCTTTGTTTTTTTTTCTTGTTCCCTGTTTTTCTCTCTTTTCTTGTTCTTGTTCTTGCTGTTGTTGTTGTTGTTGTTGTTGTTGTTCTTCTTCTTCTTCTTCTTCTTCTTCTTCTTCTTCTTCTTCTTCTTCTTCTTCTTCTTCTTCTTCTTCTTCTTCTTCCTTCTTCTCTCTTTCTTTCTTCTTCTTCCTTCTTCTTCTTCTTCTCTTCTTCTCTTCTTCTTCTTCTTCTTCTTCTTCTTCTTCTTCCTCCTCTTTCTTCTTCGCAATTCCTCTTCGCAATTCTTCTTCTTCGCAATTTTTCCTTCTTCGCAATTCTTTTCGCAATTCTTCTTCGCAATCTTCTTCTTTTCAAATTTCTTCTTCTTCTTCACAATTCTTCTTTTTCGCAATTCTCCTTCTTTGCAAATTCTTCGCAATTCTTTCGCCTTCTTATCAATTCTTCTTCTTCTTCGCAATACTTCTTTGCAATTCTTCCTTCTTTGCAACACTTCTTTTTGCTATTCTCTTCTTCGCAATTCTTCTTCTTCGCAATTTTTCTTCTTCTTCGCAGTTCTCCTTCTTCCGTTCTTCTTTCTTGCATTCTTCTTCTTCTCCTTCTATTTCTTCTTCGCAGTTCTTCTTGCATTCTTCTTCTTCTTCTTCTTCTTCTTCTTATTCTTATTTTATTCTTATTATTATTCTCTCCTTTGCATTTCCTCTTCTTCTTCGCATTCTTCTTCTTCTTCTTGGCATTTGTTCTTCACATTCTTTGAATTCTTCTTCTCTTTCTTCTTCTACGCATTCTTTTCTCTCCCCCTTGCAATTCTTCTTCACATTAATTTTTTCTGCCCGGAAAACGGACCAAGAAAGCAGAAGATAGACAAGGAGGTGACAGTAAGAACAGGAACACGACAGAAGCAAAGAGAGGGATGATAAGAGAGAGAATTCCTGACACATCATTTCCCGAAGGTGGGGATGTTATTTACACTGACAGCTCCCCTCCCTCCCAACCCCCCACACCCCTCTAGTATCCCCGAAGGGAAGTCCATATCGAAGATAAAAATAATGTCTTAAGCATAGCTACATTGGGGACGGGATAGCTCAGTGGTCAGAGCACTCGCTTTCCCCCAAGCCAAGGTTAAGCAGCATCGAACGTTTCACCAAGTGGATGGGTGACCGTTTGCGCGCCTTGGCTTCAGTACAGTCCCCAAGTTAGTTCGCCCAGCTGTTAATGGGCACCAGCCCTCTTTAGGGTCAAAGAAGGTAAAACAGCGAGGTAGAGGAGATGGGCGCCGCCCTCAATATGCTGGCCCCTTAGAGGAGCTGAGGTCTGATGCCTCGCTCCCAAACAATCACATAGGTTATGGGACACCTTTACCGTTACCTATATCTGGCTAACAGTTAGGAGTTATACTGCGTGTTTGGATTAACTGGCTTTGTTGGGCTTTTGTGTTGCTGTTGGCTTTAAATTTATTCAGCTATCCATTGAGCATACATGTCACTTACAGTCACAGCAAATTTCTCTGCTGTATTTGAGGAGAGCGCGCGAGCTGCCTGAAGTACAGTGCCTTTTTTTATATATTGCATGTATACAATTCATTTTCTTACGTATTTTATTTTTTCGTAACAGAATTTTGCCAAAGACAATATTCTTTTTGCAGCGAATCCTTTTACGGGACGCTAAGTTGAATTTTGAACAGGGATGTAGATTTGTTGCTTTATTATATGTATTTTTTAAACCAGATAAGTGAACATAGTTTTGTTGCTTCATTATATATATATTTAAAAAAAAACAAAAAAACAGACAAGCACTCACAGCAATGTACCATCTTTAATGTCAAGGGGAAAAGCCTTGCTTCTTGTTTATTCATTTTTGTATATCGAGGATAATGGATTTTTAAAAAATTATTTATTCTTTATATCGAGGATAATGGAATAAGCACTCATGTTCTTTTTTTCATCCAGTTCCCGTGTGTATGCAGTTTTGTAAATATTGTCATCTGTTCCACCAGCACACAATAGCCTACTCTTACGAAAAGCAGAAAAGGATTTAACGTGTGCGCAAGATGTTCCGCGTGCGTTCGCACACGGTTTGTAATTTTTAGGGGGGTTGGGTTTTTTTTTATACCCTTTATGTCACAGCAAATTTCTCTGGGTGAAATTCGGGCTGCTGTCCCCAGGGAGAGCGCGTCGCCACAAGTGCAGCGCCTACCCATTATTTTCTTTTTCTTTTTCCTGTCTGCAACTGTATTTGTTTCCCTATCAGAGTGGCTTTTTCCTACAGACTTTTGCCAGGGACAACCCCTTTGTTGCCGTGGGTTCTTTTACGTGTGCTAAATAGTGATGTGTAACACACGGGGCCTCGGTTTATCGTCTCTTCCGAAAGACTAGCACCCAGACCACCACTCAGGGTCTAATAGATGGGGGAAAAGTTTGGGGCCCAAACGAGATTCGAACCACCGCACACTATGACCCGGACTTTTCGCTTTCTAGGCAGGCGCGTTACCTCTAGACCACCGATCCGCCAAATTCACCTATTCATCCAAAGGACTTTTGTGGAGAGTGGAGTATGAATTGATGTTAACTTCAGGGGAAATATCCCCTTGAACGGGATTCGAACCCGGGTCGTTATATTGTGAGCGCAGTGTTCTAACCACTAGGCTGCTAGGCTATCCCGTACCCTGGATTGGAACCCTGGGACCCTTTGCTTTGAAGATGTGTGCGTTATCGCTCGATCAGCTTACGTTCCTTTTTGTTTCTTTGGTCGTTTGCTTGCGTTTGTTTTCCGTCGTTGTTGCTGTTGTCGCTGTGACAGCTAGATTACCTGTCTTTGTTTCTTTCTTTCTTTGTTTGTTTCTTTGTTTCTTTCCTTTTTTGTTTGTTTCTTTGTTTCTTTGTTTTCTTTTGGTGTCCTTGGCTTGACGGGTGCTTGTGAATTTTTTTCCGTTGGTTTTAGCTTTCATTGTTCTTTTTCTTTGTTTCTTTCTATCTTTTTTTTTTTGTTCCCTCGTGTCTGTCTCTTTTTTCTTTGTTTTTATTGTTTCTCTTTTTTTCCACTTTCTTCTCTTTTTTCCTTTTTTTTTTTTTCTTTGTTTGATTTTAGGGGGTTTAACTTTCTCTGGATTTTCCACCTCTCTTTCTGACTGTTTCTCTTCCTTGTTTTCTTTCTTTTCTTTCTTTTTTTTCCTTCCTTTTTCTTTCTGACCGACATTTGTTTTGACATGTACGTGTGATTTTTTTTTCGTTTCTTTTTTTCTGTCTATCTTCTGTCTTAGTTCTTTTTATTTTGTGACTGTGCGCGTGGTGTCTGTGATCTTTTCTTCTCAGCTGTCATCTGTAGCTGTCGTGAATTTTTTAGCCGTTGTTGACAGTTCTAGCAGGTGTGTTAGGGTGATTTATACTACTTTATGTTGGCCACTTCTCTTTTTCTAATGATATTGTAGTGTGGTTGTTTTGTCGACGTAGTTACAGCCAGAAATTCTAGTTTTTAGCGCAGTATTTTTTTTTTTCATTTTCATCTCCCGCCTTCTCTCTGTGTGTGTGTGTGTGTGTGTGTGTGTGTGTGTGTGTGTGTGTGTGTGTGTGTGTGTGTGTGTGTGTGTGTGTGTGTGTGTGCGTGTGTGTCTGTCTGTCTGTCTGTCTGTCTGTCTGTGTCTGTCTGTGTGTGTATGTGTGTGTTGGGGTTTTTCCTTTTTTTCTGTATTTTTCTTTCATTTTTTTTCTCTGGTGTGTGTTTTCGTTCCGTCTCTATTGTTTTCCGTTTTCTTCATATTGTTTTCATTTTCATTTTCTCTTCACTTTATTTGTTCTTTGATATTGGGCAAAACCTGCAAAATACCGGTGACAGCATGTTTTGGGCATACACCTGCCTTGAACCCTCATGACATGAGAAACAGCATATTAGCCATCTGTTTCCTATTCAGTTGGATGAATAAAGATTATGACCCACTTATTACAATCATTGACGAACTTAACCACCCCCTAACCCCAACAGTTGTCGGTCGGCTTGTCAGTTTTCCCCCTAAACCCCCCACACCCAGCTTAAGACAAACCTCATCCCTCCCCAGACCTACCCCCATCAACCTCCCCCTAAACCTCCTACCCCTTCCACACACCTCCTCCCATTAAACTCCTCCCCCTAAACCTCTTCCTTCCCTAGACCTACCCCCTTCATACTCCTTCCCCCCTAACCTCTACCCCCTTCCCTACACCTCCCCGTAAACCTCCTCCCTCCCTACATCTACCATACTCACCCCCCCCCCTAGATCTCCTCCCTCCCTATACATACCCCCACCGTACTTTTCCCTCATACTCCTCCCCGTGAACCTCTTCCTTCCTTACTTACCCCCACCATATTTTCCCTTATCCCTTCTCCTCCCTCACTACCCCACCCTAAACCCCTTTCCCCATCCCTACAACCACCATACTTCTCCTCCCCCTCCATTCACCTACCCCACCTTACTTCCCCACCCTAAACCCCTTTCCCCATCCCTACAACCACCATACTTCTCCTCCCCCT
>CM060335.1:30198827-30201327 GCA_030674155.1 Stramonita haemastoma | reverse complement strand
CCAACATAGTTTCTGACAAACCCCCTGAACGCCAAGATAAAGACCCACCAATACTAAGGTGTGAAGTAGATGCAGCTATTAAACAATTGAAGAAGGGGAAGTCCCCTGGAATCGATAATATCTCAGCTGAACTCATAAAAAATGGAGGGAATGAAACAGCAAGGCGATTCACAGAACTTTGTCAGAAGATCCACGACACCAAAGAATGGCCGAAAGAATGGACACAGTCTCTTGTAATACCCCTGCCAAAGAAAGGAAACCTCAAGCAATGCCAGAACTACAGAACCATCAGTCTCATAAGTCATCCTAGCAAGATCATGCTGCAGGTAGTCCTCAACAGACTGAAAAACCAAGCGGAAAAACTCCTGGCAGAAGAACAAGCGGGCTTTAGACCAAAACGCAGCACAATGGAACAAATTTTCAATCTGAGAATTCTGATAGAGAAGCATCTCCAACACCAAAAAGACTTGTACCACAATTTCATAGACTTCAAAAAGGCCTTTGACAGGGTATGGCATGACGGCCTCTGGCAAGTACTCAGGCACTTCAACATTGACAGCTGCCTAATTGAAGTCATCAAGGCTCTGTACGAGAACGCAAAAAGTGCAGTTTTCATGAACAATCACGTGGGCGAGTTCTTCAAGACCACGGTTGGGGTTCGCCAGGGCTGCCTTCTCTCACCTGTACTCTTCAACCTCTTCCTCGAAAACATCATGACAGAGACACTGCAAAACCACCACACTTCCATCTCCATTGGTGGAAGACCCCTTTGCAACCTCAGATTTGCAGATGACATTGACCTCATGGGCAGCAGCAAACAAGAACTGCAAATCCTCACAGACAATTTAACAGATCGAGCGAGCGCATACGGCATAGAGGGTCAGTACAGAGAAATCAAAGATCATGGTCAACAGTGCAAGTAATGACATCACGGAAATAATGATGAATGGAGAAATACTAGAAGAGGTGAGCCAATTCAAATACTTAGGCTCCATCCTAACAAAAGATGGCACATCAAACAATGAAGTGAAAGCTCGCATTGCAACAGCAACATCTGCTCTAGTCAGACTCGAGAGGATCATCAGAAGCAACAACATCAGCTTCTGCACCAAATACCACCTTTACAAATCCCTCGTGATATCTATCCTCGTATATGGCTGTGAATCATGGACTCTGACAGCAGAGTTAGAGAGGAGAATCCAAGCATTCGAGAACAAGTGCCACAGAAGACTCTCTCTCTACAAGACATGAAAACCTCTTACAAAACGTGCTTTGCAGATTAATACCCAAAAAAATGAAACAGATACAGCGTTTTATCAAGGAAACGATGGTATCTCAATAATCACCCCTATTTCTTTCTCAGTGCAGTGGTACGTTTGCGATCGTGATAAGAACAAACTGGCAAATCATGTGTCTGAGGTTAAGTTTGGAGGAAGGGGGGGTGAAAAGGAAGGGGGGGGGGACTGGAAGAGCTGCCTAAGGGATAGCTCAGTGGTCATAGCACTCGCTTTCCCCCGGCCAAGGTTAATTAAGCAGCGTCGAGCGAGGTTACCAGTTGGATGGGTGACCGTTTACGCGCCTTAGCTACAGTACAGTTCTCGAAGTTCCCCCAGCTGTAAATGGGTACCTGCCCTCTTTAGGGTCAGGGAGGGTAAAGCAGCAAGGGAGAGGAGATGGGCGCCGCCCTCAATAAGCTGGCCCTCAGAGAAGCTGAGGTCTCTGACGCCTCGCTCCTCTACGACCAGGCAGATTTTGGGACGCCTTTACCTTTTACCTTAACCGAAAGGGTTAAGGTTTGTTTGGGTTTCTTGTTTTCTTCGATTCGTCTGGACAGGGTGAGTCTGGTTTGGTTTTGGCTTTGGTTAGGTTTTGGTTAGGTTTTGGATTGGTTTGGGTTTGGTTTGGTTTGGGTTTGGTAAGGTTTGGGTTTGGTTTTGGTTGGGTTTGGTTTTAGTTTGGGTTTGGGTTTGGTTTGGTTTGGGTTTTAGTTTGGGTTTGGGTTTGGTTTGGGTTTGGTTTTGGGTTTGTTTAGGTTTTGGTTTTGGTTTTATTTTGGGTTGGGGTTGGGGTTTGGTTAGGTTTTGGTTTTAGTTTGGGTTTGGGTTTGGTTGGGTTTTGATTTGGGTTAGGGTTTGGGTTAGGTTTTGGTTTTGGTTTTAGTTTGGGTTTGGGTTTGGGTTAGGTTTGGTTTTGGTTTTATCAAGTTTTGAGGTGTTGTTGACTTATTCGTCTGGTTTTTGTTTGTGTTTTTTGTTTGTTTCTTTCTTTTGGGTGGGTTTTTTAAGAGGTGGGGCAGGTGGCTACTCTTTTTTTTGTAAAAACATATATGAAGGTAGTACAGGTAAAGGTGTTCCCATAACCTATGCGATCATTATTAGGGAGCGAGGTGTCAGAGATCTCAGCTTCTCTCGAAGCCAGCATATTGAAGGCGGTGCCCGCCCATCTCCTCTCCCTCACTGCTTTACCTTCCCTGACCCTGAAGAGGAAACTCTCTGTTTTA
>CM060335.1:30176327-30186327 GCA_030674155.1 Stramonita haemastoma | reverse complement strand
TGGATAGGACGCCAGTCTATCGCAGGGTTAACCCCCGACACAAGGTTGGTACCCCTTTTACACCTGGGTGGGTGAGAAAATAGCCGTAAAGTGCCTTTTCCAAGGGCACAACGCCATAGCCGAAAGCTGGGATCGAACCCGTAACCTTCATATTACGAGTCCAACGCCCTAACCACTAGACTACAGCGGCGGCTACAGGGCAGTGTGTGAGAGTGAAAAATCCTCGATCGTGCAATGGTTTTTACCGGGAATGCTTTCGTACGTACGTATAGTACGTACTACTGTGTAGCGGTTTGTTCACTTCCCATTAACAGAGGCTTTTTTCTTCACAAGTTTAAAAGATGGCCTCATTAGTCGTATTTTCAGAACTACCTTTGTACTTGGCTTCAGGTTGATGTCCTCACGGCTTAAAGCTTTTCTGATGACGAGTGGGTTTTTGTTTTTTTAAGAATGGTGGTCAACATCATAGCTGTCTATTTTTTTTTCCAGCCCTGTTCAGATTCTGGGGTTTCTCGCAGCATCAATGACATTTCATACTTATTGAAAAATTATGTACTAGAATTTTTTTCGCTTTTTATCACTCCTTTTTTTTTTTTTTACTTATCGTTCTTCTCTTCATCTCCTCTCTCTCTCTCTCTCTCTCTCTCTCTCTCTCTCTCTCTCTCTCTCTCTCTCTTCTCCCTCTCTCTCCTCTCTCCTCCCCCCCCCCTCTCTCTCTCCTCTCTCTCTCTCTCTCTCCTCTCTCTCTCTCTCTCTCCCCCTCCCTCCCTCTCTCTCTCTCCCCTCCCTCCCTCTCTCTATCTCTCTCTCCTCCCTCTCTCTCCCTCTCCTCCCCCCCTCTCTCTCTCTCTCTCCCTCCCTCTCTCACTCTCCCTCTCCCCCCTCTCTCTCTCTCTCTCTCTCTCTCTCCTCTCTTCCCTCCCCTCCTCTCTCTCTCTCTCCTCTCTCCCTCTCCCTACCCCCCTCCCTCTTCTCTCTCTCTCTCTCTCCCTCTCTCTCCTCTCTCCCTCTTCCCACCCCCCCCTCTCTCTCTCTCTCTCTCCTCCCTCCTCACCCTCTCCCTATCCCCCCCCTCTCTCTCTCTCTCTCTCTCTCTCCCTCCTTTCCTTTCCGCCCCCCCCCCCCCTCTCTCTCTCTCCATCAATCTCTCTTTTCTGCCAACTAAGCCCACTCCTCTGCTGTTTTTTTTTAAGCAAATCTAATTCTTTTTCTTATGAACTTTTAAATGAAGTCGAAATATGTCGGTGAGTAGAGTGGGAAGGCCCCCTGCATAGTTACAGCACAAGAGAAGACCAGGGAGAACGCGCTCCACCTAATAAGCTCGCAATTTGACGACCCGGGTTCGATTCCCGTTCGAGGGGATTTTTCCTCTGAAGCTAACATCAGTGCTGACTCCACTCTCCCCCAAAGTCCTTCGGATGAGACTATAAAGCGAAGCCCCGGATGCGAACGCACGCAGAACATCTTGCGCGCATGTTAAAACCTGTTCCGCTTTTCGTAAGAGTAGGCCATCGTGTGCCGGTTGTGGGAACAGATGACACGAATAACAAAAACTGCGTGCACACATTTTATTCTTTTATATCGAGGATAATGGGATAAGCACTCTTGTGCTTTTTTCCATCCAGTCCCTGTGGATGTGGGAGGGGGAGGCGGAGGGGGGTCTCGTGTTAGAAAGGAATCGAACCCTTAACCTCTCGATTTCTGGATAGATGAGATGCTTGACCACTGGACCAT
Source organism: Stramonita haemastoma (assembly GCA_030674155.1). Lineage (NCBI taxonomy): Eukaryota > Metazoa > Mollusca > Gastropoda > Neogastropoda > Muricidae > Stramonita > Stramonita haemastoma. The sequence goes on along the minus strand of CM060335.1, from coordinate 30,184,593 downwards.
CAATCCATCCAGGGAGATGCGTGTATTGCTGACTTGAGGTTCGAATCATGCAGCGGGTAGTTTGGGGGTGTTGTTTTTTTTTTTGCTGTTTACCTCCCAGTAATATAATTATACCATGTGGCTGCTTTTTTGTTTGCTGGTTTGTTTGTTTGCCAGTTTGTCTGTTTGCGTGCGTTTGTGTTTAATTTTACGTTGATGGTCTGTTATTGCTGTTGCCCCTACTGCTGCTGCTAGTTTGTTTGTTTATTCTTATTTTTTATCTATCTATTCTTTTATTTGGAGGATATGGAATAAGAACTCGTGTGCTTTTTTTTACATCCAGTCCCCGTGTGTATGCAGTTTTGTAAATCTTGTCCTCTGTTCCCACCGACACACAATGTGTTTACGAAAAGCGGAACAGGATTTAACGTGCGCGCGCAAGATGTTCTCCGTGCGTTTCGCACATGGGCCTCGGTTTGTAGTCTCATCCGAAGTACTTTGGGGAGAGTGGAGTCGGCACTGATGCTAACTCCAGGCTCTTGTTGCTATTACTTGCGTTTCTTGTCAGAGTACTTTTCCTCGTAAAAGGTAGCAAGTTTGCTGCTGTTCTGCGGCCACATACATTGGAATCAGGGTGATCCCTATTTCATCCTGTTCGGCACGCGAGCCAAAAGACGCGGAAAGAAAAAAAAAAAATTTTGGCTTTGTTATGGTGTCCCATAACCTGTGTGGTCGTAGGGGAGCGAGGCGTCAGAGACCTCAGCTTCTTTAGGGGCCAGCTTGTTGAGGGCGGCGCCCATCTTCTCTCCTTCGCTGCTTTACCTTCCCTGACCCTAAAAAGGGCAGGTACCCATTTACAGCTGGGTGAACTGGGGGGACAGTACTGAAGCCAAGGCGCGCAAACGGTCACCCATCCAATTGGCGACCACGCTCGACGCTGCTTAACCTGGCTGGGGGTAAAGCGAGTGCTCTGACCACTGAGCTATCCCGTCCCCCATCCCCCATCATTGTTTTGTTGTATGCAGAGATTTATTGCAAGAAAGTGCAATATATTCGCAGCATGCGCGCAGCTAATGATGACAGCTTGGTGAGGTTACATAGTGTGAAGCATCTGATGGCGTTCGCGCGCGCGTGCGCGCGCGCGCGCGCGCGCGCGCGCGTGTGTGTGTGTGTGTGTGTGTGTGTGTGTGTGTGTGTGTGTGTGTGTGTGTGTGTGTGTGTGTGTGTGTGGTTTTTATTCTATTTCCTGTTTTTATGTTTGGTTGCTTGTTTATTGGAATATTTTAGTTGTGTTTGCAGTATTTGTCTTAATCCTTTTTCTTTTTCCACACTTTTCTTGTAGAATATTGTTTGTCTTCTTGGTTTTTGGTTTTAACGCGGGGGGAGGGGGGGGGTTCATTTTAAGGTTCATCAAGAACATTGCGTGTCATCACAATCTATCTAACAGCTTATTTTCACATATCATCCATTAGCTTCTTTTTCCTTCAATTTTCCTTTTTTTTTAGTGTTGTTGTTGTTGTCATTTCAAAAATGTATTTTCAGCTTAAAAAAAACATAGGAGCATCACTTTTGGGGGTTCATTGACTTTTCATTTGTTATTCATTCTCATTTTCTCTCATGTTTATAACTGAAGACAGGGCACATCACAGATGATATTTTGGAGTAATGTCATTATTTCTAGATGGAGGGTGTAAGTAGGACTCGTATTGTCATAATTTGTTTTTCTTTTAGTATGTGTCACTGAAAAAGGAACACCACAGGTTGTTTATTGATTTAATACAATATTTATTCATTTCTGGATGAACTGGCGTGTGTATGATTCGTATCTGTGATGTTGGGGTTATTCATTTTATATTTTGTTTGCTTTTTTGTTTTTGTTTTGACCTGTTTATTTTTTTGATTTTGAAGGGTTTTAGGGGAGACACCTAAAAAGCGTTTGCATGCTAAGGTATGTACTTTTTCAATGGACTCTGTGTGTTCAAGTCCCCAGAAACTCTAGCCCATACAACAAGATTTGCTGAACCTGAGCATCAAAAATCTCAAGTTTGTTTAGTAATGTCATTGAGAGTGGAGCACTCGAGCACAGTCATACACTGCCTTCTTTCCTTTAGTAACTAATTTTTGACTCCTTGAACTACGCTCAGCTTTGTAGTAAAAGTATATCCCAGGTAAGTATAACTATAAATCACTTTGAAATTTTCTCCATCTAAATGCCATTTTCCATTTCTACCTATGTGTCCACCCTTTCTAATCACCATAATTTTAAATTTATCTATTTATTATTCAGGTATTTTTCTTTGCATAAAATACTTCAGTTAATTAACTGACTTTGTAGCCCGACAGGAGTCCTTGATAAAAGAGCCAGGTTGTCTGCGAATAACAGAAGCAATAATTCCATAGAATCAGATTGTACTTGAATACTATGCTTTCCCATATTCTCCATACTTACAGCAATTTCGTTTATGAACAAGGAGAAGAGAGAGGGGCTCAAAACGTACCCCTGCTTAACACCAAGCGGACATTTTTAAACATTAGTCATTGCTTCATTCACACGAACACAGGACAGAACAGAAGAGTGCATGGTCTTTCAGGCTTCCAAAAGTGGCCCTAACTAGGGTTGCAAATATAGAAAGACGACGAACAGAATCAAAAGCCTTTCTCAGATCTATGGACACTAGATATGATTTTCCCCTGTTTTTCTTCAGAGTCTTTTCGGCAATAGAAGACAAGGTAAAAAATATGGTCAATAGTTGAATAGGAGTTTCAAAAGTCTGCTTGCTTTTCCAAATTGTTTTCGGAGGGATATATGTATAGATTTTAGTGGTGAAACTTAATAGGCTGATCTGCATCTCCCTTTTTGAATATAGAAATATTTATAGAGTGTGACCACTGTCTTGGAAACTTGCTATTACTGAAATTTTATTAAACAGATGAGCCAAAAAGCTGCAAATTTTAATTTTGCAGTCTTAAGCATTTCAGCAACAACCCCATCACAACCACATGCCTTCCCAATTTTTAGCGTTGCAATGGCGGTTCTGACTTCAGCCTCAGCTATGGGAATGTTTAGCTCATTTTCAGATTCGTAATGTATATTGATGTAAATAGCATTGCGTTGGTCTCCTCTGTCCTAAAGACAATTTTAAAATGTTCAAGCCATTGGTCTAACGATAATTATATTCTCTCTCTCAGTTGTTGTTGTTGTTGTTGTTTTTGGGGGGGTCTTTTTTATATCTTACCTCTGACCAGAATAGTTTGGATTAATGTGTTTTTGTCTATTTCATCAAAAGCAAAGGAGAGAGAGATCCGGAATAATTTAATCATGTATAGGCTATTGCCCCTCATGAAGAGAGAGAGAGAGAGAGAGAGAGAGAGAGAGAGAGAGAGAAGATGAGAGAGAGAGACCGAGATCATAAAATGAAAAGACAGAGGAGAAGGATGAGAGGGGCTATGCTGTGTAGTTTTAACCTCGACAGCCGGAAGTCGTGATTCCAGGTTTCGTGGAACATGATCGCAATTGGGGCGTGGTAAGGATTTTATTTCTTCTCTCTTCGCCTTCTACCCAGTTATATTGGTATGGTATGTTTTGTTTGTCTTGTAAGGAGCACTACTGCGGTGCTGTTTGTCTTGTCTTGTCTTGTACACGAGCGTTATTGTGTGCTGTTTGTCTTGTCTTGTCTTGTCTTGTAACGAGCGTTATTGTGGTGCTGTTCTGTGTTGTCTTGTCTTGTAAGGAGCGTTATTGTGGTGCTGTTGTGTTGTCTTGTCTTGTAAGGAGCGTTATTGTGGTGCTGTGTTGTCTTGTCTTGTAACGAGCGTTATTGTGGTGCTGTTTTGTGTTGTCTTGTTGTAACGACGTTATTGTGGTGCTGTTTGTCTTGTTGTCTTGCTGTAACGAGCGTTATTGTGGTGCTGTTCTGTGTTGTCTTGTCTTGTAAGGAGCGTTTTGTGGTGCTGTTCTGTGTTGTCTTGTCTTGTAAGGAGCGTTATTGTGGTGCTGTTTTGTCTTGTCTTGTAAGGAGCGTTATTGTGGTGCTGTTTTATGCTGTTTTGTCTTGTCTTGTCACAAGCGTTATTGTGGTGCTGTTTTGTCTTGTCTTGTCTTGTAAGAGCGTTATTGTGGTGCTGTTTGTGTTGTCTTGTCTTGTAACGAGCGTTATTGTGGTGCTGTTTGTGTTGTCTTGTCTTGTAACGAGCGTTATTGTGGTGCTGTTCTTGTTGTCTTGTCTTGTAAGGAGCGTTATTGTGGTGCTGTTCTGTGTTGTCTTGTCTTGTAAGGAGCGTTATTGTGGTGCTGTTCTGTGTTGTCTTGTCTTGTAAGGAGCGTTATTGTGGTGCTGTTTTGTCTTGTCTTGTAACGAGCGTTATTGTGGTGCTGTTTGTGTTGTCTTGTAACGAGCGTTATTGTGGTGCTGTTCTGTGTTGTTTGTCTTGTCTTGTACAAAGCGTTATTGTGGTGCTGTTTTGTCTTGTCTTGTCTTGTAACGAGCGTTATTGTGGTGCTGTTCTGTGTTGTCTTGTCTTGTAAGGAGCGTTATTGTGGTGCTGTTTTGTCTTGTCTTGTAGGGAGCGTTATTGTGTGCTGTTCTGTGTTGTCTTGTAACGAGCGTTATTGTGGTGCTGTTTTGTGTTGTCTTGTAACGAGCGTTATTGTGGTGCTGTTTTTTGTCTTGTAAGAGCGTATGTGGTGCTGTTTGTGTTGTCTTGTAACGAGCGTTATTGTGGTGCTGTCTTGTGTTGTCTTGTCTTGTAAGGAGCGTCATTGTGGTGCTGTTTTGTCTTGTCTTGTCTTGTAACGAGCGTTATTGTGGTGCTGTTTTGTGTTGTCTTGTAAGAGCGTTATTGTGGTGCTGTTTTGTGTTGTCTTGTAACGAGCGTTATTGTGGTGCTGTCTTGTGTTGTCTTGTCTTGTAAGGAGCGTCATTGTGGTGCTGTTTTGTTTGTCTTGTCTTGTAACGAGCGTTATTGTGGTGCTGTTTTGTGTTGTCTTGTCTTGTAACGAGCGCTATTGTGGTGCTGTTTTGTTTGTCTGTCTTGTAACGAGCGTATTGTGGTGCTGTTTTGTTTGTCTTGTCGTGTATAAAAGCCTTGTTGTGGTGCTGTTTTTTGCCGCGTGTAGGTGATTTGATTTGATTTGATTTGATTTATTCTTTTATATCGAGGATAATGGGATAAGCACTCTTGTGCTTTTTTACATCCATTCCCCGTGTATATGCAGTTTTGTAAATGTCATCTGTTCCCACCGGCACACGATGGCCTACTCTTACGAAAAGCGGAACAGGATTTAACGTGTGCGCAAGATGTTCTGCGTGCGTTCGCACACGGGGCCTCGGTTTAAAGTCTCATCCGAAGGACTAGGTGTGCGTACCTAGCATGCATCCTTGGTGCGACGTGGACAGAACTGAGCAGATCAGAGAGGATTCTGCCAGGTACAAACTTCCGCGCAAGTTTGTGTATTTTGATGTGGTGTGTTGTGGTGTGGTGCGCTGTTTTGTATCGTGTGTGGTGTGTTGTGTTGTGGTGTGCTGTTTTGTATTGTGTCGTGGTGTGTTGTTTGTATTGTGTTGTGGTGTGCTGTTTTGTATCGTGTCGTGGTGTGTTGTGTTGTGTTGTATTGTATTGTGTCGTGGTGTGTGTGTTGGTTGTTTTGTATTTGTCGGTGTTTTGTGTTGGGGTGTGCTGTTTTGTTTGTGTTGTGGTGTGTTGTTTTGTATTGTGGTACGTTGTTTGGGGTTGTGGTGTGTTGTTTTATGTTGTGGTGTGTTGTTTTGCATTGTATTATGTTGTGATATGTTGTATTGTTTTGTGGTTTGTCTGTATTCTTTGCAATTCTTTTGCAATTCTTCTTCGCAGTTCTTCTTTGCAATTCTTCTTCGCGTTCATCTTGTATTTTTCTTCGCAATTCTTCTTTGCAATTCTCCTTCGCAATTCTTCTTTTTCTTTGCAATTCTTTTTCTTCTTCGCAATTTTTTTTCCTTTTTTAATTCTTCTTTTTTTCTTATGAATTCTTTTACTAAGTTCTTCTTCTAATTTCTTCTTCTGAATTATTCTTCTTCCTTGCAACTCTTCTTCATGACATTCTTCTCTTTTTTTTGCATTCTTCTTCTTCTTTGCATTTTTCTTCTTTGCATTTTTCCTCTTTGCATTCTTCTTCTTTGCACAATTTTTTTTTCGTTGGCTTTCTTCACTTTTCCTCCTCTTGTTCTTCTTGCTCTTGTTCTTTTTTTCTTGCTCTTGTTCTTGTTTTTCTTCGTCTTGTTCTTCTTGTTCTTCTTCTTCACAATTCTTCTTTTCCAGAATTATTCTTCTTCTTCACATTCTTCTTCTTTGCAATTTTTCTTCGCAATGCTTTTTCATCTTCGCTTCTCGCAATTCTTTTTTTTTCTCTTTTTCTTCGCAATTCTTGTTTTCTTTATCTCAGTTCTTCTTCACAAGTTTTCGTTTTCTTCTTGGAAGTTCTTGCAATTTTCATTTGCATTTCCTCTCCCTTTTCATTGACATCAATTTTCATATGCCGAGCTAGGAATGTTGCGTGTGTGATTGTATTAAATCATGATATTTTCTTCTCTGTCTTCTCTCAAAATGATCCATTCTCCTCATGATCTTTCAACCCTATTGCTGTTCCTCCTCCTTCTCCTCCTCCCTTCTCCTTCTCCTCCTCCTTCTTCCCTCCTCCTCCTCCTTTCCTCCTCCTCCTCCTTTTCCTCCTCCTCCTCCTTTTCCTTCTTCTTCTTCTTCTTCTTCTTTATTATCTTCTGTGTTTACTTTTTCTTCTTCTTCGCAATTCTTCTTCGCTATTCTCTTCGCAAGTCTCTTCTTCTCGCAATTCTTCTTCTTCTTCGCAATTCTTCTTCTTCTTCTTCTTCTTCGCAATTCTTCTTCTCTTCTTCGCAATTCTTCTTCTCTTCTTCGCAATTCTTCTTCTTCTTCTTCTTCTTCTTCTTCTCTTCTTCTTCTTCTTCTTCTTCTTCTTCGCAATTCTTCGCAATTCTTCTTCTTCGCAATTCTTCCTCTTCGCAATTCTTCTTCTTCGCATATCTTCTTCTTTGTTACTTTTTCTTCTTCTTTGCAATTCTTCTTGCAATTCTTTCCCGCAGTTCTTCCTCGCAGTTCTTCCTTACAATTCTTCTTGCAATCCATCTTCCTCGCAACTCTAGTTCTTCTTCTTCTTCTTCTTCCTTCCTTCCTTCCTTCTCTTCTTCTTCTTCTTCTTCTTCTTCTCTTCTTCTTCTTCTTCTTCTTCTTCTTCTTCTTCTCTTTTCGCAATTCTTCTTCTTCTTCGCATGTCTTCTTCGCAATTCTCCTGCCTCTCCGCAATTCTTCTTCTTCGGAGTTCTTTGCAATCTTCTTTGCATTCTTTTTTTTTTGCATTCTTCTTTGCATCCTTCTTCTTCTACGCTTTCTTTGCATCCTTTACCTTCTTCATTTCATCATTTTTCTTTGTAGTTTTTCTTCTTTGCCTTTTTTATTCTTTGTATTCTTCATATTTGCTTTTTTTTTTTTCTTTTTGTATTATTTTTGTTCTTTGCATTGCCCTCCTTGTATTCTTATTGTCTTTGAATGTTTCCTTCTTTGTGTTGTTTTTTCTGTGAATTCCTCTTCTTTCTTCTGTCATTCTGCTTTTTATGTACATTCTTCTTTGCTTTCTTTTTTTGCATTATTTGCATTTTTCTTCACATTCTCGTTCTCCTTTTTTTGTGTTGTGTGTGTTGTTGTTTTTTATTTTGGGGGGTGGCAATAATTTTTCTGTGCATTTATTTTTGCGTTCCTCACAGTTCTTGTTCTTTACAACTCTTCTTTTTTTTCTTTTTACATATAGGCTGCAGTGTCTGCTGTAGTACATTGCTTGTGTTCTTCTTCATCGTCGAACACTCAGACGCAACAATTGTTACCTGTTTTATGAGTGAAAATGCGTTACGCTGCCGTCATGGCCTGACAAGTTGGGCCCGGCACATCCGACCCTCGGCATGGGAGAGAAAATGTTTGAAGTCTTTCTGGGGAAAAAAATCAGGAGAATGGATCAAGAAGACAGAAAATAGAGGAGACGGATGTGGTGACAAGAAGAAAAGGAACAAGGCAGAAACAAAGAGAGGGATCGAAAAGAGGGAATTCCTAGCACAAGAATTTCCAGAAAGTGGGATGTTATTTATAACTGGCAAGCGCAGCTTCTCCACAGGAACTTTGCTTGTATGATGGGGTTGATAAGTGACAGGTATCTGCTGAACACGGAATTGCCAACTGTTTTCTTCAGCTGTTCTTTGTCGATTTGTGTTTTGTCTTTTGTCTTTTT
>CM060335.1:30148827-30166327 GCA_030674155.1 Stramonita haemastoma | reverse complement strand
CACACACACACACACACACACACACACACACTTTCTTCATTCATTCTTTCTTTTATATTGAGGATAATGGAATAAGCACTTTGTGCTTTTTTTCATCCAGTCCCCGTGTGTATGCAGTTTTGTAAATGTCATCTGTTCCCACCGCACACGATGCTACTGTACGAAAAGCGAACAGGATTAACGTGTGCGCAAGGTGTTCTGCGTGCGTTGGCACACGGGGCCTCGTTTAAAGTCTCATCCGAAGGACTTTTGGGAAGTGGATGTAACTCCAGAGAAAAATCTCCTGACTAGCATGCAGACAGACAGACAGACAGACAGACAGACAGACAACACAACACACACACACACACACACACACACACACACATACACACCACACACACACACACACACACACACACACACACACACACCACACACACACACAACACAGAAAGAAAGAAAGAAAAAAAGTTTCTGCTGGGGGGGGGGGGGCGAGGGGGGAGGGGGGGGCAATAAAAGAATAGGCATGATACAAACGCTTTATGTTTCATCCAGCACTCGAAACAGCAGCACATCAAGCAAATAAATTACCGTAGGCAAAGTTAAAAGGCCCGTGACATAAAAGAAGGGAAACCAGGCAAAATGTAATAGCCTATGCAGCTTGTACACAGAACAAACACAGACACAAAGAAAAGGCAGCCATGAAGAGACATGAAAGAGAAAGTGGCAAAATAAAATAAAAAGGACAGAAGGGGAGGGGGGGGGGAATGTGGGCAAAGAGAGAGAGAGAGAGAGAGAGAGAGAGAGAGAGAGAGAGAGAGAGAAGACAGACAGACAGACAGACAGACAGACAGACAGACAGACAGTCAGACAGACAGACAGACAGACAGACAGACTAGGAGAGCCAAAGAGACATAAACAGAAACGGAAGCTGGTGCATAGAAAGACAGAGAGAAACAGACGGATGGACGGACAGAGACACAGAGAAAGTAGAGCGATAGAGAAAGTAAGACACTCACTTAAAATTCAAATAAGTCTAACTTGTTTAAACCCGAGAGGGTTGGGGGAAGGAAAAGAGAGAGAGACAGCAAGGCAGCAAATTCTTTTCTTTCGAGGATAATGAATAAGCACTCGCGTGCTTTTATTTTTACATCCAATCCCAGAGAGAGAGAGACACACACACAGAGAGAGAGAGAGAGAGAGAAGGCAAAGCAAGGCAAGGCAAATTCTTTTATTTCGAGGATAAATAGATACGCACTCGTGTGCTTTTTTACATCCAGTCCCCGCCCTTCTCAGGGATAAGATCAAGATTTTAAAAAACTCTAACTAAACGACAACAATTATAATGATCTAACTACCAAAGCGAGAAACCATACCAAGTAGCAAACAACAAGATAAGAAATAAGTCAAAAATACAATAAGGTAATTCAAAAATATGCACTCATTCACAAACAAAAATAACAATATTCAAAAGATGATTTTCATTTTTTAAAGCACTAATATTAAAGAACAAGAGAATATAAAGTGGTAGACAACTGAAAACATCAACCCACTACAATCTATCAACAAAATCAGTCATTTAAATGTAACAGAGTGGACATTTGTGATGTCCAATCTCTGTACAGATTCTTGGGAAAGTACAGTTAGCCAGTTAGAATGTGACCTCTGAAAAGAGGGTGCATAAAGTCTACCTTTCACCATGAAGGCAAAGTGTATGTAATGCAAGGCTTTCGACAACCACCAACCAAGGAAACAGAGCATCACACAATTCGCAGGTGTGTCCCAAATTTAGTAACACAACGCTGCAACAGGGCCCTGATCGCATGGGAGGTAATCTACTTACAACCCCGGCCAACTTGTACCGTATCCCGAGGTACGCTACCTGGCCAGCATATTTGATGCTCGGAACCAGTAGCCTCTAACATCATCACCCCACCGGTTGTGTTCCAACGCAGCAGCCTTACCGGCGCCCAGTCGGGTGGCAAGCAAAGTGGGGAATTCATCCCACATCTTACACCATGATTGATAGGCCAGTGATAGATTGATAAGCCAGTGATTTATCATCCCAATTTACACCATGACATGATGAGCCAGTGAATAGATTGATAAGCTAGTGATTTATCATCCCAATTTAATTTTATCCGAGGGGGCAAGCAAGATTGGCTTTCAGACCTGCATGTTTTGTCTTGTGGATGGGTGTGAACCCTGGGTTCAAACAAGAATGGGAGAGTGCGAAGTGCGAAGACCGGACGGCCCAGTGGTTAAAGCGTTGCTGTCATCATTTGACGGCCTGGGATCGAGCCACCCACCCACACACCCCATCAAGGGGATTCTTCCCCCTGAAGTTAACATCAGTACCAACTCCACTCCCCCCCCCCCCCCCCTCCTAAAAGCCCTTCAGATGAGACTAGAAATCGAGGTCCACAAGTGCAAACACATAGAAAACATATTATGCATTGTTAAAACCCGTTCCACTTTTCGAAAGAGTAGTATCTTGTTTGCTGGTAGGAGCAGAATGCCCAAAGTTGAGAAAATGCATGAACACTGGCGTCGTGTTTTAGACCATTCCTGAAGTCCGGAATGCAGCTATCTAATGGTGGGCAAAAAACTGATCGCATACGCCAAACCTTTACCATTGGTGAACCTTGGAGCTGTAGCTGCTTTCCTTTTCCCCCCTCCGCCCCCCCCCCCCTCCCCCCCTATTCTCCGATATTGGCAGACATTTTCTTTCTTCGTGTAGCTTCCCTCCCCCCACCCCCTGGCCGACAACCCCCCCCCTCCCCCATTTCCCCCAAAAAAGAGAAAAGTTAGGAAGAGAAAGGAATGGGCGAACGGGCAATGTCACCTTATCATACTTGTATTGTCAGGGTGTGTGTGTGGTGGGTGGGTGGGTGGTGGGTGTGGGTGTGAGTTGTGTGTGTGTGTGTGTGTGTGTGTGTGTGTGTGTGTGGTGTGTGTGTGTGTGTGTGTGTGTGTGTGTGTGTGTGTGTTTTGATTTATTTGATTTATTCTTTTATATCGAGGATAATGGGATAAGCACTCTTGTGCTTTTTTACATCCAGTTCCCGTGTGTATGCAGTTTTGTAAATGTCATATGTGTGTGTGTGGAGTCTGTGTTGTGTGTGTTTGTGTGTGCGTGCCTGCCTGCCTGCCTGCCTATCTACCTACCTGCCTGCCTGCCTGCCTCGCCTGCGTGTCAGCATGCATACATCATGCCTGCTGCTACTGCTGCTGCTGCTGCTGCATCCAATGATGAATACGTCATTTCGTTCCAGCTTTAGGGGAAACTGGATACCGTAGTAATCAGGGGAAAAAAGGAGAGGCGACGAGCGACCACTAGTACAAATGGCCCTGCTAGCACGACACAGCTATTGCTAGCCAAAAAAAACCCTGTGCGCGACCATCGCAGCCCCCCCCCCTGCACGCTGACATGCAATAACACACAACCCATACGCTTCATTTCACACCTCACTCCCTCCCCTCTCTCCCTCTCTCTCTCCCTTCGACAACCGAGGCCCCCGAAACGCACCAGCACGCGCTATCGCCGCTCGAAATAGGCACGTCCGGAACTATGACACAAACTGCATTCACGGACGCATGCACGATGCACACATTACTCGAACTAAAAAAATCATCATCAACATTCTCTCTCTCTCTCTCTCTCTCTCTCTCTCTCTCTCTCTCCTCTCTCTCTCTCTCTCTCTCTCTCTCTCTCTCTCTCTCTCTCTCTCTCTCTCTCTCTCTCTCCTCCACTGAACTCTCAAACCGAGACCCACAGACAACGACACGCAGACACACTGCGCGACGAAACACGCACGACTATCACACACACACTTTACAAACACGCATACACACGACATTAACACACACACACACACACGACACGTCTTATTCCAATCTCTCGCATTTCAAAAAAATCAATCATCACCATCAATCATATCTTCTCTCTTCTCTCTGTCTCTCTCTCTCTTTCCTCACCACACAACACAGAATCACACAGCAAACACTAGGTGGTTGTTGATGTGTTGTTGTGTGATTAAACATGCAGACAGACTGTTATGAATGAAGTACTTATTGATAAATATATATATATATATATTGCTGCAGTAATATTATATTATTATATATATATAGATATATTATATATAATTAGATAGATAGATAGTAGTAGTAGGTAGGTAGAGTAGTAGGTAGTAGTAGTAGGTAGTAGGTAGAGTATGTGTGTGTTGTGTGTGTGTTGGTATATATGGATTAGATAGATAGATAGATAGTATAGTATAGATAGATAGATAGATACTATAGATATATACGATATGATATATATAGATGTATAGATAGATATAGATAGATAATAACACTAGTGTCATATTTAATCATCTATCCCCTGAAATCCGACTATGTGACACCCCCAAAAAAAATCCCTCGAAAATTCATGTACGGCTGCACTTTAATTAGTGAGGTTCACGAAAATTCATTCAATCAAACTATTATCAACTGTTGAAAATTAACAGCTTCACGGATAAGATGAATGAGAAAGAGTTGCACATTCAGGATGTCTTTGAACCTCATGGTGTTAAGTTTGGGAATGTCCAACATTCAGCAAGAACCATTCCTCTCTTTCCTTCCCTTCCCTCTCTCCCCCTCCTTCTCCTCTTAATCTCTCTGCCCTCTCTGGGTTTTTTTTTTATCTATTTTTATTTTATTATTTTATATCGAGGATAATGGGATAAGCACTCGTGTGTTTTATTTTCATCCAGTCCCCGTGTGTATGCTGTTGTGTAAATATTGTCATCTGTTCTCACCGGCACACAATCGCCTACTCTTACGAAAAGCGGAACAGGGTTTAACGTGTGTGCAAGCAAGATGTTCTGCGTGCGTTCGCACACGGGGCCTCCTCGGTTTACAGTCTCATCCGAAAGACTTTAGGGGAGAGTGGAGTCAGCACTGAAGTTAACTCCAAGGGGAAAAATCCCCTCTCAACGGAAATCGAACTCGGGTCGTCAAAATGCTAGCGCAATGTTATTTTTTATTTATTTTTTATTTATTTATTTATTTATTTATTATTTTTTTTATATCGAGGATAACAGAATAAGCAATCATGTGCTTTTTTTTTCATCCGGTCCCCGTGTGTATGCAGTTTTGTACATATTGTCATCTGTTCCCACCGGCACACGATGGCCTACTCTTACGAAAAGCGGAACAGGATTTAACGTGTGTGCAAGCAAGATGTTCTGCGTGCGTTCGCATGTTCTGACCACTAGGCTATCCCGCCCTCTGTTTCTTGGCGTACTACGTAGGTACGTGTGTACTAACTCACTCAAGTTCACCTGGCACATTTCGGTTCGGAATGGGAAGAATAGGTAGGGGAAAAAAGCCAAGCGAATTAGGGAGGTGAAAGCCAAGTTAATAGAGACAGCAAAAGAGGAACCCAGGATATGAGAGTATTGTCGTTACCTAGGTCAGTACTCTGATGATGGCTTATGACACGCGAACTTGTTTCTGATCTCATGAAAATGAGGCCCCTTTATGTCTGTCTTGTCTGTCTGTTTTGTCTGTCTGTTTTGTCTGTCTGTTTTGTCTGTCTTGTTTGTCTCTGTCTGTCTTGTCTGTTTTTCTCTGTCTGTCTGTCTGTCTGTCTGTCTGTCTGTCTGCCTGTCTGTCTGTCTGTCTGTCTGTCTGTCTGTCTGTCTGTCTGTCTGTCTGTCTCTCTCTCTCTCTCTCTCTCTCTCTCTCTCTCTCTCTCTCTCTCTCTCTCTCTCTCTCTCTCTCTCGTACTTATTATCATGATGCATCCCTGATAAGAGCGTGGACTGGATTTTATCATCGATATAAAACAATTGGAGTGGAGTGGAGTGGAGTGGATAGGATTGGATTAGATTGGACCTCTCTCTCTCTCACTCTCTCTCTCTCTCTTTCTTTCTTTCTTACTTATTATCACGATGCATCCTGATAAGGGCGTGGACTGGATTTTAACATCGATGTAAAAGAATTGGATTGGATTGGATGGCATTGGATTGGACACCTCTCTCTCCTCTTCTCTCTCTCTCTCTCTCTCTCTCTCTCTTCTCTCTCTCTCTCTCTCTCTCTCTCTCTCTCTCTCTCTCTCTTTCTGTGCATGTATGGGTGTATATTTTTGCGTTGCCAAGGTCAAAACAAAGCTTGTGAAAAGTTATGATCAGATAGGTTTTTCTTTTTTTTTCCCTTTTTCCACCCTTGTACCATGACATGTATTGTGGCAAAAGGCCGATGTGCATTAAACATATGTCAGAGTTCACAGTTCAGAGTTCTCTCTCTCTCTCTCTCTCTCTCTCTCTCTCTCTCTCTCTCTCTCTCTCTCTCTCTCTCTCTCTCTCTCTCTCTCTCTCTCTCTCTCTCTTCTCACTCACTCACTCACTCACTCATTCACTCACTCACTCACTCACTCACTCTCTAAAACAACGGATTCATAACATATTATTGTTCTAAACGTCACGTAAACTGGCGCGCGCGCGCGCGCGCGTGTGTGTGTGTGTAAGTGTGTGCGCGCGCGCGCACACGCGTGTGTGCGTATGTGTGTGTGTGTGCAGGAGGATGCATGGGTGTATGCGTGTGTGCGTGCGTGTGCATGCGCACGTGTGCGTATGCGTGTGTGTGTGTGTATGTATGCGCGGGCGCGTGCACGCGCGAGTGTACGCAGACTATTACGAGTGAGATGTGAAATGCATATTCTGAGTGACCCCCTGGGTAATACGCTATGAAACGCCAGCACCCACAACAACAACAATAATAACAACAACATTAACACGACGAACGACACCAACAAAAACACATATCTAATAATTCAAATATAATGACAACAACGTAACGCCAACGCCAGCAACAAAATATTCCCTGTTTTAATCAACGTCAACAACAACAACAAGAACATATCGGATAGTATGATCAGAGTCACCACTACTGCTAACTCAATTCATTTGTTCCTCACTGCCTACATCTGCAAGCCGTGGTAGTGTTCAGTGTTCGTGTACGCCCAGTTGGGTGTTTTTAGGAAATAAATCTTGAATCTTGAAATCTTGTGGAAAAAAAAATCTTCATATTTCTTATGACAAAAATTGTGATTGAAGTCGTGTGGAAATAATTTTTGGACAGAAAAAAAAACAACTACACACACATACACATACACACACACGCACGCACACACTCACGCACGCACGCACACACACACTAACACACACTAAAACACACCACGCACGCACGCACGCACGCACACACATACACACACATACATACATACATACATACATACATACACACACACACACACACAACACACACACACCACACAACACACACACACCAACACACACACACCACCACACACCACACACAACCACACACTACTAATACATACATCATACATAACACATACCATACATACATACACATACACTACACATACTACATACACATACATAACATACATACACACATACATACATACATACATACATACATACACAGACAGACAGCACTACAACATACAGCATACAGGCATACAGCATACATCATACACACTCATACACACACATACATACAACATACATACATACAAACACACACACACACACACACACACACACACACCACACACACACACACACACATACACACACAACACATACAACATACATACATACATACATACATACATACATACATACATACATACATACATACATACATACATACATACATACATACATACATACATACATACATCTACATACAAAAAGACACCGCTTCAAGGCCCAGAACATCAGGGTCATTCTCATATCACTCACGTTCATCTGCTAAAAGGAGAGGCTGCCCCATGGTACGTGACTTGTAATGTGCTGGTAACCATCAAGCATCTGCTTCTGGATCGTAGTATCGAAATGTCCAGGATATTAGGCACAAACATTTTACTGCTTTTTTTATTCTTTATATTCTTTGATATCGAGGATAATAGAATAAGCACTCATGTGCTTTTTTACATCCAGTCCCCGTGTGTATGCAGTTGTGTAAATATTGTCATCTGTTCCCACAGGCACACAATGGCCTACTCTTACGAAAAGCGGGACAGGGTTTAACGTGTGCGCAAGATGTTCTGTTAACGTCGGTCACTAAGAGCAAGGTTGTATTAAGGAATCTGGTTTTAGTTGGGTTTTTTTTTTATCTCAGTTTATGTGTGGTTGATGTGGTTTTTCCCACAACGTGGTGCCCACCCTGGGCTGACCCTTATGGTTGACCAGGGCGTCGATACAAGGAAGGATAGTAGAGTTGGTTTTATATCCCGTTGTATTTTTCCTTTTCTTTTTTTAATTTTGTACCACTTTATGTCACAGCAGATTTCTCTGCGTGAAATTCGGGCTGCTCTCCCCGGGGAGAGCGCGTCGTCACATGTGCAGCGCCTACCCGTTTTTTTTTAATCTTTTTCCTGCATGCAACTGTATTTTTTTCCCTATCAGAGTGGCTTTTTTTTTTAACAGAATTTTGCCAGGGTCAACCCCCTTGTTGCTGTGGATTCTTTTACGTGCACTAAATAGTGATGTGTAACACACGGGACCTCGGTTTATCGTCTCATCCGAAAAACTAGCGCCCAGACCACCACTCAGGGTCTAATGAATGGGGGGAAAGTTTTGGGTCCAAACGGGGTACGAACCACCGCACACAACGACCCGGACTATTTGCTTTCTAAGCAAGGCGCGTTACCACCTAGACCACCGATCTACCGATTCTGTGTATACTTGCACAGTTTTATTCCGAGATATAAAATTTGACAAGGTGACAGCCCCGATATGGCCTGTGTGGTCGGCGGGGCTCTAAACAACATGACTGGACTAGATCAGGATGGGTGAGGCGGACCAGGAGAGAGAAGGGAAGGGGGGGGGGGTTGTTTGATGTTGGTTGGAATGAGATGGAGCTGCCCAAAATCTGGAATCGTTCCCAACTGTCAAAGGGAAGTTACGATTCGCTGCGCAAAAGATGTGGCGGAAATAATGGCCTGGAGTTTGGGAATGAAAGCGGACAAACAAACACTCTCTCTCTCTCTCTCTCTCTCTCTCTCTCTCTCTCTCTCTCTCCTCTCTCTCTCTCTCTCTCTCTCTCTCTCTCTCTCTCTCTCTCTCTCTCTCTCTCTCTCTCTCTCTCTCTCTCATTCCTGTGCAACAACGCTAGCAAAAACATTGTGAATGTGAGCACTGGGAGGATTTCTCCCTGATTATTGCTGAGGGACCTTGACAGTCCCTGGACAAAGCGTGTACAACTTGGTGATTGGGCATTGGTGATTTACCCAACTGTGGAGTGACTGATAATCGACATCTTTGTGACATTTATCACCAAATCACCAGTGAAAGGAATAAGTCACCTTCAGAAGTGTGTGTATTATTGGACCACCCACAGCTCATATACATTTTCTTTTTGTTTTTGTTTTGTTTTGTTTATTTTCGTCTCTTATATTGGCCATTTTATATTGTTGTTAGTTTGATTGTGTCTGTGTGTCTTTGAGTAACTTTTGAATTTTTTTTTTCTTACATTACATCATACCCCTAATTGAGTGCCCCACTCCCATCCCCTTTATTCCATATAAAATAGATTTTTCACCTTTCCTGTTGCTACATTACATTGTTGTTGGTTGGATTGGGTTATAGATCTATATCTCTGTAACTGTATGTGTATTTTTTTGAGCAACTTGAAAGCAGTCTTTTTTCATTTTTTCCCCTTTTCTTTCTTACGTTTCATCCTTCCCCCTATTGAGTGCCCACTCCCCTTTATTCCTAATTATCCCTCATTGATTGTCACCTTTTCCAGTTTTTACACACATTATCACATCGAGCAACTAAAATCAGTCTAGTTTTTCACTTTTTTTTCTTTTTTTCTTTTTCTTTTCCTTTTTTTTTTCTCTTACTTTCATCCTTACCCCTATTGAGTGCCCACTACCCCTTATTTCTATTCATCTCTAATTGATTTTCACCTTTTCCTGTCTTAGGACACATTATCACATATCCAGCAAAAACCAACACAATTGATGCATTCAAGACACACAACACGTGGCCCTCTAAGGAAGGCCTACGAATTTGCCACTTAAATATAAATCATGCAGTCAATAAAATTGAAGACATATCAACACTTATTAGAAACCATGGCAAACCATTTCACATACTAGGGCTATCTGAATCAAGACTCTCGAAGCACATAGTAGACACTGATTTATATATCCCAGGATATAAAATCATACGAAAGGATCCACAAAGGCAAAAAGAAACAGGAATCATCATATATATTAGTGAATCTATAACATTCAAGCGTCTCATTCATCTTGAACATTGTGATGTAGAATCTGTCTGGTTTGAAATCTCCATGAAAGGTTCACCACCTATTGCAATGGGATTCTGCTATAGGAATCCAGCAGAAAGAAAAAATTGGATAGACAAGTTTGACGAAATGATGAATGTAGTTCTATTAGAATCCAGGGAAGTAATACTACTAGGTGATTTTAATATTGATCTAACAAAAGTAAATAATATATGGACGCAAATTACTAATTCATTCAACCTTCACCAACTAGTCAGTTTACCCACGAGAGTCACACCAAATTCAAGCACAATAATTGATCACATCTACGTATCAAATCCCAAAAACATCATAGAAACATGTGTCCCTGTCTATAACTGCAGCGATCACTACCCTGTCTGTACTACTTGGTCAAAAAAAGGAACAAAAATTCCCAAACCTGGACATAAAACCATAACATATCGTTCTTTTGCAAAATTTAATGAACAGCTTTTCCTTCTTGATCTAAGTAACTCTATGCTCTCAGAAACATTAAACATTACTGATCCAGACAGGGCCATTGAATTCTGGATAAAAACCTTCACTGAAATCTACAACAAACATGCTCCACTTAAAACCATGAGGGTCAAACATGCCCCCAAACCGCCTTGGATTACAAAAGAACTAGAAGAAGCATGCTATCTTAGAGATTTATTAAAAAAACATAAATATCATGAAGAGTCAAAAAGATTACGAAACGCCATAAACTCACAGAAACGTCATGAAAAAAAGAAATATTTCCAAGATTTACTGTCTTCCAAACAAAACTCAAAAATTATTTGGAGGGCCATAAATCAAATAACAAATAAACAATCATCTTCCAAATCAAATGTAATCAAAGATGTTACCGCTGAACAACTCAACAATCACTTCATAAATGTCTCTACTAACGTTGTTAACAATGATGATTCAAAATCCAATAACCTCAACACATTAAGACAATACTGCCAAGACAAGCATATTCCGTCAAAACTTCACATACCATTCATTTCAGTTTTTGAGGTCTATAATTACCTAATTCACCTCAAACAATCAAGGACACGAGGTCTCGATGGAATAGACAGCAGAATTCTGAAACTGTCAGCTCCAGTTATCACAGACACCCTAACATATATATATATAACCAATGTCTTGAAAAGAACTATTTCCCCAATGCCCTCAAAACTGCTAAAGTAATCCCCATCCACAAATCTGGTGACACTTCAGATCCCTCAAATTATAGGCCAATCTCTATTATATCCCTCCTTTCAAAACCCCTGGAAAAACATATAAATAAACACTTAGTCCGTCATATAGACAGTAACGACTTACTTCACCCTAATCAATCAGGATTCAGACAAAATCACTCATGTCATACTGCACCGACTAGTCTCATAGACAATTGGCTATCAAACATTAATGAAAACAAATTTTGTGGAGTATTATTTGTTGATTTCAAAAAAGCATTTGATACAATTGACCACACACTTCTCATCAGAAAGCTAGACCTGTACAATCTATCATCAAATAGTCTAGAACTACTCGCTTCTTATCTTAAAAACAGACAACAGTGTGTCTCAACAACTACATCCACATCCAATCTAAAACCCATTCATTATGGAGTACCACAGGGATCTATACTAGGACCAATTCTCTTTTCATTATACATAAATGACCTTCCTCTACTTATCAAATCTAAATGTGAACTATTTGCTGATGATACAACCATACATACAAGCCATAACGACATTGACTCTCTTGCAACCATATTACAACAAAGCTGCAATGATCTTGTCAAATGGACAGAACTGAACCATATGTCTATTCACCCCAAAAAAACAAAATGCATGCTTATCACCACCAGACAAAAGCGACAAAATTTACCTAATAAACAGTTTCCAATCCATATAAGAAAGGAAGCAATTGAACAAACCTCTCATCACAAAGTTCTAGGAGTAACAATCGATGAAAATCTCAGCTGGTTCTACCACATATCTTATCTATGCAAATATTTGTCCCAAAGAGTATATCAATTGACTAAAATTAAACATTTCCTAGACCACAATTCAAGGAAATTATTCTTCCAAGCTTACATACAATCATCAATAGACTATGCCTCAACCCTCTGGGATTCTGCCAGTGCAAACACTATGAAACCGTTACTAAGTCTGTATAAACGTGCTCTCAAACTTATCCTCCTGAAGAAAACAACCTTACTTGAAGTGGATTATACTCAGTTAAATATTCTCCCCCTACAACAAAGACTAAAATATAACAAAGACATTTTTATGTTTAAGATAATGGCAGGAGCTGTCCCCACATCCTTAAGAGATAAGTTCGCAATGAATCATTCCAGAAATACTGAAAAGCCAAGTGTCCCAATCCCAAGAATAGACTTATTTAAATCTAGTTTACTATACTCAGGCCCTGTGCTGTGGAACTCCCTTCCCGATTCAATTAAAGAGCACCAATCATTGACAACCTTCAAAAATCACCTTCTAATCCACTTGATGCACCAAAAATAATAAACCAATTATATCCACTTCTCCTTCTCCCCCTTCTCTTTCTCCCACCCTGTGTGTGTGTGTGGTGTGTGTGTGTGTGTGTGTGTGTGTGTGTGTGTGTGTGTGTGTGTGTGTGTGTGTTGTGTGTGTGTGGTGTGTGTGTGTTGTGTGTGTGTGTGTGTTTGCGTGTTTTGCGTGTTTGCGGGGTGTGTGTGTGTGTGTGTGTGTGTGTGTGTGTGTGTGTGTGGTGTGTGTGTGTGTGTGTGTTTGCGTGTTTGCGTGTTTGCGTGTGTGTGTGTGTGTGTGTGTGTGTGTGTGTGTGTGGTGTGTGTGTTGTGTGTGTGTTGTGTGTGTGTTGTTGTTGTTGTGTGTGTGTGTTTGAGTTGGGTTTTTGTTGTGTGTGTTCGTTCTCCCTTTTATCTAAACTTATGTTTATGAGACTATTTTGATGCTAGATGGTGGTGGATTGATGTTCAGTCATTTAGCCTCATTATATTCTCATGTTTGCTCTTTAATTTTGCGCCTTTTGTGTGTGTGTGTGTGTGTGTGTGGTGTGTGTGTGTGTGTGTGTGTGTGTGTGTGTGTGTGTGTGTGTGTGTGTGTGTGTGTGTGTGTGTGTGTGGTGTGTGTGTGTGTGTGTGTGTGTGTGTGTGAGTTGGGTTTTTGTTGTTGTTGTTCTTTCCCCTTTTATCAATACATGTTTTATGGGACTATTTTGATGCTAGATGGTGGTGGTTTGATGTTTTCAGTCATTAACCTCATCATATTTTCATGTTGCTCTTTAATTTTTGCGCCTTTTTTTTGTTTTTTTTTTTTGTTTTTTTTTTTTTGTTTTGTTTTGTTTTTGTTTTGTTTATTTTTTTGTTTTGTTTTGTTTTTGTTTTATTATTCAAATCAAAATCATCATTGATTCTCACTTCATATTTTGTTTCTGAATGAGTGTCTTTTTATAACATTACCTTAATATTGTATCTCTGTCGTATTCCTTACCTGTTGTTGTTGTTCTTTCCCCCACTTTTATCAAAATCTTATGTTTTATGGGACTTATTTTGATGATAGATGGTAGTGGATTGATGTTTTTAGTCATTTAACCTCATCAAATTCTCATGTATACTCTTTAATTATTGCGCCCATTCTTTGTTTTGTTTTGTTTTTGTTTGTTCTTTGTTTTTCTTGCTTTTTTTTTTTTTTTTTTTTTTTTCAACTCAAAATCATCATTGATTCTTACTTCTCATTTTCGTTTCTGAATCAGTGACTTTTATAACATTACCTTAATATTGTATCTCTGTGTTAATTCTTGCCTGTTGTTTGATGCTGGTATGGTTCCTTACTTTGGTATTTGGATCATTATAATTGTTGATTTTATTTATATTTTTATTGGCAGTATCTCTCCCCCCCCCCCCCTCCAATATTAGTTAAAAAAAGTTTCCCCCCGTTTATCCAAATGTATGATTTATATCACATGTATAACTTTTGATAGATGGTGGTGGATTGATGTTTCCAGTTGTTTATTTCATCTTGTTCTCTTGTTTGCTCTTTACCTATTAACACTTTTCTATTCTTCCATAATCAAAATCTTTTTATTGTGACTTCTGATTTTGTCTACTGATTGAGTGCATTTTTATTACCTTATTATATATAGTGTCCTTGTTCTTGTGTGTTGCTTGGTACTGCGTAACATTTTATTGTTTAGTATCTTTTCATCTTGATGTATCCCTGAAAAGGGCGGGGACTGGATGTAAAAAAGCACACGAGTGCTTATCTATTATCCTCGAATAAAATACTTTGCCTTGCCTTGCCTTGCCTTGCCTTGTTCTCTCTCTCTCTCTCTCTCTCTCTCTCTCTCTCTCTCTCTCTCTCTCTCTCTCTCTCTCTCTCTCTCTCTCTCTCTCTCTCTCTCTCTCTCTCTCTCTCTCTCTCTCTCTGTATGTGTGTGTGTGTGTGTGTGTGTGTGTGTGTGTGTGTGTGTGTGTGTGTGTGTGTGTGTGTATGTGTGTGTGTGTGTTTGTGTGTGTGTGTGTGTGTGTGTGTGTGTGTGTGCGTATGTGTATGTGTTTTCCCAAGGGGACAAGCGCAAGCTTGTGCTTGAATTTGTGCATAGTTTTAAGTTTCTATGGTACTGATTTTCATCTGGTGTTTTTGTTGTTGTTTTGTTATAGTTGCTTGTTTTGAACTGAACATTGTGCTGTCACATCTGTTACAGATTCCTGTCAGAGACAGCTGGTGATATCATCCGACAGATGGTTACGCAATTCAGCACGGCTTCGGAATCAGCATCTGCTTCAGAGTGACATCTGTGACATCTCCCACAAACACTGTCCACTCTGTGCTGCAGTGTGTCATCTACAACATCTATGATATCTGTGACATCTATGACATCTTCCACAAACACTGTCCACTCTGTGCTGCAGTGTGACATCTACGACATCTATGACATCTGTGACATCTGTGACATCCATGACATCTTCCACAAACCCTGTCCACTCTCTGCTCCAGTGTGACATCTGTGACATCTATGACATATATGACATCTTCATCAAACACTGTCCACTCTCTGCTCCAGTCGAACATCTATAACATCTATGACATCTATGACATCTATGACATCTATGACATCTATGACATCTACCACAAACACTGTCCACTCTGTTCCGCAGTGTGACATCTATGACATCTCCCACAAACACTGTCCACTCTCTGCTCCAGTGTCGTAGCTCACTTCATCTTCCATGCCTTGTGGGAATACTTAAAGCTTTGAGAACCATCACGAGAAAGTTTCCACTTTCGCAAAATGAATGCAACTGGAATCATTCCTGTGCAAACAAAAAGCTGATGGTGTCCAGCTATGTTTTTTAACTACTAGATAAAAGGAGAAGTCTATTTCATGGCAAAGGAAAGTGTAGGATATACATATTTGATATTCAAAACAAGTTGACATGACAGCTACCTGGATGAGTCTTTAGCTCAGGATAGTTGTACGGTCGTCCTTTGTCACTAGCTCGGTTTTTCCCCCTACCCTAAGGAAGCACTTCCAGTGTGAAGTGAAGGATGTTCTGATACATCACCAGACTGTAAGATGGGAAAGAACCCCACAGTGAAACAACACACATGGTGGACACGTTCTGGTGCTTTGGCTTAGATCTTTAAAAAAAGAAAGAAAGAAAGACATAAAAAAAGAAAAACAGCAACAAAGACAAACAGCAAGAAAACAGAAAGACAGAAAGACAGAAAGAAAGAAAGAAAGAAAGAAAAAGAAAGAAAGAAAGAAAGGCAGAAGAAAGAAAGAAAGAAAGAAAGAAAGAAAGAAAGAAAGAAAGAAAGAAAGAAAGAACACACACACACACACACACACACACACACACACACACACACACCACACACACACACACACACACACACACACACAAAGAATGGTCTTCCCTACACCCCAACACCACCACCCCCTCCCCCTCCCCCACCACCACCCCCACCCCAGTGACGAAAACACCAACCTCAGTGACGTCACCACCACCACACCTTCCCATGACGTCCTCTTCAACCTCAGTGACGTGCAACGCCCTTATGCCTTCAGCCCTTACAGCAGCCGCCTCAACGAGGTCGCCATCTTCCTGATGGTCTACTTCCTTCCCATCATCTTCATCTTCGGCATCTTAGGTAACGCAATCTCCTTCGTGGTCTTCCTCTCGGAGAAGATGCGGCGAGTGTCCACGAACGTTTACCTAGCGGCCCTGTCTGCCAGCAACAGCGTCTTTCTCTTAGCTGTAGGGGTCGCCTGGACAGACATGGTAGGCTGGAAGCTCATGCACGTGGAAGGGCTGTGCCAAATCACCGTCTACCTCACCTACTGCTCCAGTTTCGTGTCCGTGTGGTTGGTAGTGTGCATCACGGTGGAGAATTTCGTCATTAATTTCTTTCTCCACAAAGCCTCCTGCCACTGTACGCTTCGCCGCGCGCTCAGCCTCGTGGTGCTGCTGAACGTGACGGCGTTTCTCCTGTACGATTTCGCAGTCTGGACTACGGGCATCGTGGGTACCAACAGCACGCAGCTGTACTGCCAGACTTTCCACAAGTACCAGGCTGTGGTGGAGGTCTTCACCCTCATCGACGTGGGCGTCACTTTAGTCGTCCCTTCCTTCCTCATCCTCTCCCTCGTCATCCCCACCTGCGTGCGCAACGTGTCGTGTCACGCCCGCGCGGCTAGGTTACGCAGCATCGTGCTTTCGAGGCGAGAGCGAGCGCTTCTGCGCGTGACGCGGCTCTTGTGCGTCATCATCGTGTCTTACGTCTTGCTGACGGCGCCTAGTCACTTGAACAAGCTACGTCACCTGCTGGCGCGAGGCGGGGAGGGGCAGGTGGGGTCGGCGTCCACGGACATGATCATCGTGTTCATCGTGCAGACGCTCTACTTCCTCAGCTTCTCCATGAACTTTGTCTACTTCCTCATCTGGGGCAAGAACTTCCGCGACCGGTTCTGCTACCTGGCGAGAGGCCTGTACCGCCTGCTGTGCCTGTGCCTGCACAAACTGTACCCGGGACATGGGGACCACTGAGCATTCCCCTTTCTCCCCTTTCTCCATGTCGGGACACAAGGAGCACTGAACATTCCCCTTTATCCAGGCTGTACCCGGGACATAGGGAGCACTGAACATTCCCCTTTCTCCAGGCTGTACCTGGAACACGGGGAG
>CM060335.1:30133827-30143827 GCA_030674155.1 Stramonita haemastoma | reverse complement strand
ATTCCATGACAGATTCCAGACAGATGTATTGGTCTTTATATATATATATATATATATATATATATATATATATATATATATATATATATATATATATATATATATATATATATATATATATATGGCGCTCCACCAGGAAATGAGTCGCTTAGCACATAACCCACTTTTCCGCTAGGAGCCATTAAAGGCAGGTGGGGTCAAGTTGGCAATTTTGAGATTTTGATTGATTATTAAATTATAGCCATTATTTTACCTTATAGTGAAATATCAAATCATAATTTTGTTTCCTTTTACTTTTAAAGGAGTGTTAAAAATACCCAAGCCCTCATTCTGACCACCTATTTGGATGCTAAACTTGTCAATTTCTCATTTTGTCATTTCCTGCAGTCTAGCATTTCAACTTGCAATAACTTTTCCTAGAATTGTCCGATTTTCAATCCGTTTTTTGTAATGTATAGCCATTTTATTGCAGTTTGATAACATGTCAATGATTAAAAATTGACCTCTGGTGCAATGTGGTGGAGCGTCACAATTATATATATATATATTATATATATATATATATATATATATATATATATATATATATATATATATATATATATATATATATAGTAAAATCCCTAGCATAAGCCCACCATCTAGCAAACGCCCACCCCCCACTTTGGGCCAAAAGTTGTGCACAGGGGTAACTACCTAGCAAACACCCACCCTGCTTTTTTCAAAGAGACTATGATTACTTTCCCTAGAATTTGTGCAGACTGTTCTAAAAGTCATCTTTTCCCCCTTCTTTACCTTTTCGTGTTTCCTTCCTTTTTTCTTATTCTTTGTCCCCTCTCCTCACTCCCACCATCCCCAACAAAGTGATTAAAATTACGTCATGCTTTTTCCACTGACGTATTTTGTCTGTCAGTGACGTACTGGTACTTTGACGACGCTTCCTGATGGCCGGAAGTTGGTTCTTGAATCTCTCTGCCATTTTTGCAAAATGCCGAAGCGACAGTCTTACACTGTATCTTTCAAATTGGAAGCCCTCCAGTATCTGGATAACGAAGCAGGTGGGAATGTTTCGGAGTATGCCCGTGAATTTTCTGTGGATAGGAGGAGGATCAGGAAGTGGAGTGAAAACAGAGATAGACTTAACAGCAGTACGGAAAAGACAAACAAAAACAGAAACGTCGACCAAGGTGTGCTGCATTATCTGGAAGATGAAAGATCTGAAGGCAGGGTATTGCGAAACAAGGACCTACAACGGAAAGCGATGGAACTCGTTGGCCTTCTTTGCCTCAAAATCCCTTTTTTTTTCTATTTCCTTCATCTATACTCACAGGACCTAACTGACATGCTTTCAGGGTTTGTATTCACTCAATTACACGGTTGAGCACAAACATTATTTTGTGCAAAGGGGTCTATCCCTAACAAACGCCCACCCCCCAATTTTGCCCTAAATCAGCGGACAGGGGGGGGGGGGTGGCGTATGCTAGGGATTTTACGGTTATATATATATAATATATATATATATATATATATATATATATATATATATATTCCAGACTTGTTTTTGTTTTAATGTCAAAAATAATAATCATGAATTATATATATATACATTCCAGGCTTGTTTTTGTTTTAATGTCAAAAATAATAATCATGAATTATATATATACATTCCAGGCTTGTTTTTGTTTTAATGTCAAAAATAATAATCATGAATTTTGTACTTGACGTTGAAATGTTCGGGGTTCTTGTTTTGAACATTGATTTATGACGTTTGCTCGTGTGTCGAGATGGAATTAAAGAGTGTGTGAGTATGTGTGCGTGTGTATGTGTGTGTGTGTGTGTGTGTGTGTGTGTGTGTGTGTGTGTGTGTGTGTGTGTGTGTGTGTGTGTGCGTGCGTGTGCGTGTGTGTGTGTGTGTGGTGTATCGTGTGTGTGTGTGTGTGTGAGTGTATGTGTGGTGTGTGTGTGTGTGGCGCTCGCGTACGCGCGTGCGTATGTGTGTGTGTGCGTTCGTGCGTGCGTACGTGTGTGTGTGTGTGCGTGCGTGTGTGTGTGTGCGTGCGTATGTGTGTGTATGTGTGTGTATCGTAACTTAATAAATGACTATTTATTGAAATTTCGCGGTGACTAAAAGTCTTTTTTTATGTCTGATTTGTCTTATTGTGGAGACGGACACTACAGCCGACTGTTAGCGGTTAAGACTGTTTGACTTTAATCCTGTGAACCCTAGGATACACTGCACAGAACAAAGCTTTCCAGGAGCAGACATAGGGAGTGACCATGATCCTGTAATGATGACATTCTGACTCCGTCTCAAAACATTCACGGCAGAATAACATCAGGATCAAAGTTGACCTCGAGAAGCTGAAGGATCCAGAGGTAGCAGACATTTTTCAGGCAAGGATAGGTGGGAAGTTCGCAGCACTCACTCTGACAGACTCAGATGATACGGATATAGATAACTTGATGGATGGTTTCAACACACAGTGACTGAAACAGCAAGCGAACTTCTTTGCAAACATCAACCAGTTCAAAAAAACCTTGGGTGACACCTAACATCCTACAGCTATGTGACAAACGTAGAGAGGTGAAGAAAAAGAAAAAGGAAACAAGAAAGAGCAGAAAAATATAGAGCACACAACAAAAAAAATCGGGAAGTCCATGACAGAAGCAAAAGAGAAATGGATTGGTAAACAGTGCCAGGACATTGAAGAAAACATCAAGAAAAACAACAGCAAGAAAGCATATCAACTGATGAAAGACCTGACTGGCACAGTCCAGCAGTAAGTAATACTGGTGCCCCGTAACGTCAACAAATGAATCAGATGACAAATCTCAACTATAAGCTCCTGTCTCACTTTTGAACTGAATTTTTTTTGAGCAAGTAAAACTTACTGGGAGTCAACACAGAAAAGCATCTGAAAAATGCTCTTCGGAAAATCTAGAAGATGATGTAAGGCCATTGCAATAGCAGACAATTCAGCTGTGAATATCTATAGATCAATTTTTCCCAATATAGAGTGACCTCTCTACTTTTAGAGATAGGATTACAAACGCTGCACCAGCCTCATCACTGTTTAAAAGGAAACAGTTTGTGTATATTTTAGATGTTCCGGATATGTAGTCAATATATTCTTTTACTGATGCGCTAAGACCATTTCCATTATCTTTTTTGGTTAGAGAGGAATAGTCTATGTCAAAATTAGCTTAAACTCCTTTAGCTCTTAAGCTCTCAAAAAGCGTGTGGGCCCCCAAGAGCCTTTGCTCTCCACCATAAAGAGGAGGAAGCTGATGTGGTTTGGTCACACCACAAGACACAACACCTTAGCAAAAACCATCTTGCAAGGAACAGTCGAGGGCAAGAGAAGAAGAGGCCGCAAGAAGAAATCATGAGTTGACAACATCAAAGACTGGACCGCCCAGCCCCTGCAACACCTCCTACTAGCCACACAGGATCGTGAAGCATGGAAAAAGATCTCTGTTGCGTCTTCTCTCATGTCCCCCCTACGTCCTTTGGGACATGGGAACTGAGTGAATGAGTGAGAAGCTCCCATGGCGGACAAGAGGAAAAATTAATCTTTGATTTAGTTTTTTTAAGGACATATTTCTGCCTTATTAAATAAATTATAAGTGTAGGTTCTAACAGTGGTAAGAGAACGAATAGAGAATGTGCTCTTTTTGGAAAGTTGAAATCAAATCTTTACTAATCTCAGTGTTCACATTGGTTTCTTGTTTTGAACACCGTAGGATAGATTTAGCCAAAGCCAGTTGTCGATAATTGTCTAATGGCAAAATATCTATCTCTTTATAAGTGCCTATGGTCGATGCGTGAAAAGCACCCCCCCCCCCCCTCCCCGAGCTAATCGAAAAGCCTTACAGTCTAATCTTCTCATTTTCTGTAGTAAATACTTTGGAGCACTGAAAAAAGCTTCCTGGTCATAAATGAGTCTGGAACGTACTAAAGATAACGCCAAATGTTTGAATACAGCTACATCATACGCCCACACTTGTTTACTGATAACTTTCAGAAAGTTTTACTTTTCCTGGCTTTAGTAATTAAATATTCAATGTGATAATTCCAAGTTAATTTAGATGTGAAATATACCCCTAAAAACTTCACCATAGTTTTATAATCCAAAACTTTTCCATCTATATGGAAAACAGGTAGAATTGGGGGTTAGCACCATTATTAAAGAGTACTTGAGAAACACATAGGAAGATCATAAAGGAGAATATTGAAAAGATGTGGTGCAATGACTGATCCCTGTGGAATGCCCATAGTTGGGAATCTTAAACTAGAATACGAATTTCCAACTTTGGCCTGCATTTGTCTTTCTGAGAGAAATGCTTGAAAATAATAATAGATATTTCCAGAAAGACCAATAGATTTTGGCTTAAACAGTATACGTTCATGCCAGACCTGATCATATGCTTTATTTATATATATAAAGGTGGCAAGTACACTACGTGCAAATTGATGTTTAATCTGTGTGCTGAGCTTTATCAGATGATCTGCTGTGGTCTGCCTTTCCGAAAACCGCATGGCTAATAGGGATTATTTGATTTTTATTGCAGTAATGTATAAGTCGGTTAAGAATTATTTTTTCCATAAGTTTTCCTGTGTGTGAGGTTAACACGATTGGCCTGTAGCTGTTTTTATCACTTTTAGGTTCACCCTGCTTTGGTACCGGTACTAAAATGGAATGTTTCCAAATGCGTGGAATCACTCGTTGGGACCAGCTGCTCTGGAATATGTCAAGCAATAACATTAGCCATTTCTCTGGTAGCTGTTTTAATAATTCATTTGAAATAACATCTATACCAACGGAATTTCTTTTTGTTCTATGAGATAGGAGGGCATCTTTTAGCTCTTCCAGCGTAAGGGGAGCATTGACATGACTGTTATCTCCCACAGGATCTTTATACAATTCTTTTTGTACTTCTTTTTCCCTCTATGTTTTGCATTTTTCTGAAAGACTTTTATCACTCATTGTGTCTGTAAACATTTCGATGAAAGTATCAGCTTTCTCTGAACTTGTTGGAAGTACCTTGTCTTGTATTTTAATGGGACAGTTAGGAAGCCTAATCCCACTTTTCATGGCTTTGAATTTATTCCATACCTTATGCAGATCGTTATGCGTGTTAACTTCTTGTAAGCAAAAAGGAGACCAAAACTGGCGTTTGCTTTGTTCAACAGTTTTGTCACATTAGAACTTTGCTTTTTTCATAAGATAATGACTTTCTGGCGTTTTGTTTTTTTAGATGTGCTTTACATGCAGCTTTTTTGTCATTCACAGCTTTTTGACAAGTAGAATTCCACCGTATATTTCCAGAGTGCTTTTCGGACTTTATGGGGGAATACTTAGGAATAGAGATATCAGCTGCTTGTAATATATAATCTTTAAATTTTGCATAAAAAACATCAATATCATTACTTTTGATACCTTCAATATTAATCTGTGTCAGAATATCTTTAAACCTTTTCCAGTCCGCATAACGATAATTGTACTTTGGGATAACATCTTTTTCTTTATCACATTGTAAAGAATTATCATTTAGTGTGATAGCAATGGGAACATTATCACTTCCCAATGTATCACACTCTATTTCCCAGCTACATTTAGATTTAGAAAAGATTCGAGATGGCGGAAACAGCCTCAAGCTAGAACCCGACTCGCATCTGAAAATGTCACTTTTCTACATAAAATGACCAGAATGACCAGATCCTCTCAGAAGCCTGAGTGGCGGCCTGAATTCCACTGCCTTGAAAAAAACAGCTGGCAACAAGGCAACAAAGACGGAAACAACCGATCTCATAGAGTCTGTTGGAGGGATCTGTTGGACAGGGCAGCCAGGCAGAGGAACAGAGCGGCCCCAGCCAAGAAGACAACAAGCAGCCTGAAGATTCACAAGACACAGTGAGCGTTATTCGACATTTTTAAAAGATGTTATCGAAAACTTGACACATAGAATAAAATCACTGGAGAAAACTGTGTTGAATCAAAACGAAATTATAGAGCAGTTTAGGCCTACCAGCAAATGGAACACACAGTCTACACAGGCCCACAAAGAAACCCAGACAGACGGTCTGTCTGGCAATATGACTTATACTGATGCCGTGAGGTGTGCTCCACTAGCTGCTGTCCCTTCTAAACAGCCTACAACCCCACCTCGTAAAGATCCTAGGCATCAGCCTGCAGTCAGACTTAAAGAAAACGAAAAGAGTTTTTTTTTTAAGCAGGCCAATGACATCAATGCTAGTGACGTTGGATCTGGATCAAAAAGAACAAAAAATGTGTTTCGCCCTGGAATAATAGATCTGGCAGCCAGTAGCGATCTTCTAGTAGTCGTTCTTCTCCAGGACTCGATTACAAATGGAGTGAATGG
This sequence comes from Stramonita haemastoma, assembly GCA_030674155.1. Classification (NCBI taxonomy): domain Eukaryota; kingdom Metazoa; phylum Mollusca; class Gastropoda; order Neogastropoda; family Muricidae; genus Stramonita; species Stramonita haemastoma. The sequence goes on along the minus strand of CM060335.1, from coordinate 30,137,443 downwards.
TCGCCCACTGGGTCGCTCTTATGGTTTGACAGCCATATCTGGAAAGGCCCATACAACCAAGGATCTGCCACAGCCACTGCAATCAGCTCTCTCTGACCATGAAAAGCCTGTGGGTGGTATTGTTATCCACTGCGGAATAAATTACATTAAATTTTCAGAGCTGCAAGTAGCCAGTAAAAACCTAGCAACATGCATCAAAAACATCGCTTGTGAACACCCGAAAGCAAGGATTGTGGTCAGCAAAATTGCACCAGTAAAAGGTCCACAGCTTGATTCTAAAGGGAAAAATTTTAATGCATTTTTGAGTTTGAGCTACTTGGCCTAAAATCTGTCTCCTGTCTGGCTCACTCCAACCTGCGCACAGACTCCAGGTCTCTGAAGGATGGTCTTTTACCAGGAGAGGGGCCAGCGTGCTGGCTGCCAACATCGGCACACATGTCCGCTATCTCTTCTGGGAAAAGCCAAGAAAACCCTTCAGGTTCAACAGACAACAGCCACCCAGGAATTATCAAAGAAATGTACACCCACCATTCATTAGAAGCAACGGTCCATGGTGGAATCTCTATGACGTTTTAAGAGATTTTTAACTCTAAACGAAGGTCAGAGCCTAAGAAAGTGTAGATCTGTCATCAGTTTCAGAACTATCGTGACTGACTGTTCTCTTGCCTATTGTAAAAAAAAATAATAATAAAGTAAAAAAAATAAGAAAAATAATAAAAAGTTGTAGCTAGCTATCTTGCATTTTCCCCCTGGTTCATCGTATGTTGTTATTCTTGACTTACTTCACTTTTTATTCTGAGGACTATTCTTTTCTTTTTTTTTAATTGTGTCTCTACAAATCATTGTATAAAAGATAACTTGTGACTTATTCTCCTATCTTCATAGTAGTGAAAACTTGTCCCTTTAAAATTTTGCAGTGGAACTGCATTATTATCTGTGACAACAAATTGACCATACCTTATTCAGCGTCTTGCATCGTTCAGATCTGAGGTTCTATACAGTCTTTAAACAGTTCCAGAGACAGACTACCCAATCTTAAAAACTACTATTATCCAACAATCCATGAACTTGTCGCAAATGAAGCTGAAAAGACACGGGCTACCATAGATACGGGCTGCCATTTATGTGCATAAAGGAGTAGAACATAACGTGTGTACTTCGCCAGTGCCATCTAATGTACCAAATCTGCACTCGTGTGCAGCATGCGTAAGAATTAGCAAATCTTTGAATCTAAACACAGTTTCCGTATATTTGCCTAAAGGCCCAAACGACAGTAATACAGAATGGTTGTGTACTTTGCCAGACTGTAGTAAGAATTGGTTAATATGTGGGGATTTTAATGCACACTCCCCCTTCTGGGATAAAGACTGCACATCAGTAACCAGTAATAGATTTATTGGAAACATTATTGATTCTTGTCTTTTTATGCTTAATGATGGTTATGTTACGCGAATTCCAGATGTTTCGAACCAAAGACCTAGCGCTTTAGATCTATCTTTCATTTCTTCATCTCTTGTCCCTAAATGTGTGTGCATGTGTGTGTGTGTGTGTGTGTGTGTGCGCGCGCGCGCGCAAGTGTGTGTGTGTGTGTGTGTGTGTGTGTTGTGTGTGTTGTGTTTCTTTTTGTCCTCTTTCCACATGTAATTGATAATAATAATTACTTCTACCAAGATTTCTGCCAAATGGAAGGGAGGTGGCAGGATGGTTAAGACGTTCGCCTGCCAACAAGTAAACCGTGAGGTTCCGGGTTCGTACGCAGCCTCTCCTTTTCTTCCCTGTTTGACGAAAAAAAAATCGAACTGAATGTTAAAGTTATTCGGATGAGACTATGAACACAGGCCTCGTGTGCGTACGCACGCAGAACATCTTGCGCACACGTTAAAACTCCGTTCCACCTTTCAAAAGAGCAAGCCATAATGTGCTGATAGGAGCGGGTAACCTTTTTTTTTTAAACCTGCATGCACACAGGTGTTGTGTTTAGACACCATCCCTGAGGAATTCGGGGAGTTGGAGTCCCCAGGGCGGCTCGGGGCTGTATATAAAAAAAATAATGGGTAGGCGCTGAACTTGTGGCGACGCGCTCTCCTCGGGGAGAGCAGCCCGAATTTCACGCAGAGAAATCTGCTGTGAAATAAAGTGGTGTAAAATATATAAATATAAATAAATAAAATAAAAATGGTGGATCAGCGGTCTAGAGGCCTAGAAAGCAAGAAGTCCGGGTTCGAAGTGTGAGGTGGTTCAATCCCCGTTTGGGCCCGAAACTTTTCCCCCATCCATTAGACCGTGAGTGGTGGTCTGGGTGCTAGTCTTTCGAACGAGACAATAAACCGAGGTCCCGTGTGTTTCACATAATTATGTAGCGTACTTAAAAGAACCCACGGCGGCAAAGGAATTGTCCCTGGCAAAATTCTGTAGAAAAAGTCACTCTGTTAAGGAAACAAATTAAGACACTGACAGACAGGAAAAGAAAAAAATGAGTGGCGCTGCTCTTGTGGCGACGAGCTTTCCTCATGGATGGCAGCCCAAACTTCACGCAGAGAAATCTGCCATGAATTAGAATGCAATACAATACGATTAAAGAAATTAATTGACAGAAAATGAGAGATGTTTGCATTTTACTTTCAATAAAAATAATAATAATAATAATAATAATAATAATAATAATAATAATAATAACAATAATAATAATAATAATAATAATAATAATAATCAGCCACCCATTAAGCTTCCCGGTTCAAACTTCATTTTCAGATCACCCAAACTGTTTTTGAAAAGATGAATTAACTCCCTTTGCTACAAGGAAATTAGCATTTCTACCCAGATCTTTTTCTAAATTTCTTTTCAATGTCATCTTTTTCCCAATTGAAAACTTTTCATGAATTAATTTGATAACAAAAAAATCAAACCTAATTTCCGTATATGAAAAGAGTTTCAGCATGACATGAATTGAAGTGAATTTTTTTTTTTTTTTGGACATGAAACAATTTATGGCAATATCTTCAGTGCATGTGAACTTGCCTTCCCAGTGACAGTATAGCACAATTCAAATGTAATGTGCATGTCAAATCAGCTATTCTTGAACTAGATTAATAGATATGCATGCCCTTGCGGAAGGTGGTGGTAGTGATGGTGGTGACAGATGGGGGGGGGGGGGAGAGAGAGAGAGAGAGAGGAGAGAGAGAGAGAGAGAGAGAGAGAGAGAGAGAGAGAGAGAGAGTATACATACATACATACATACACACACACACACACACACACACACACACACACACACACACACACACACACACACACACACACATACATACACACACACACACACACACACACACATACATACATACATACGCACGCACGCACGCACACATACATACATACATACATACATACACACAAGACACATTTTAAATATAATATTTAAGCTACGTTTAAACTCATGGAAAACCAAGTATTCCCAAAATGTGGTATGTGCTTGTTCTCACTCTTTATCTTGTGAACACATTCTTTTTGATTGCCCTATCTTGATATCATTATACAAAAATTCTGGTATAGATCTGAAAAGGGAAAATGTGGGTTTACTCACTTGTAGATCAGAAATTGTTGATATTGCTAAAGA
>CM060335.1:30108827-30121327 GCA_030674155.1 Stramonita haemastoma | reverse complement strand
TGTGGTTCATGTATACACACTGTGGTCCATGTATACACATACATACTGTGGTCCAAGTATACACACTGTGGTCCAAGTATACACACTGTGGTCCATGTATACACACTGTGGTCCATGTATACACACTGTGGTCCATGTATACACATACATACTGTGGTCCATGTATACATACACACTGTGGTCCATGTATACACACTGTGGTCCATGTATACACATACATACTGTGGTCCATGTATACACACTGTGGTCCATGTATACACACTGTGGTCAGTGTATACACACTGTGGTCCATGTATACACACTGTGGTCCATGTATACACGCTGTGGTCCATGCATACACACACACACACTCATCTTGCCCACGCGTTAAAACCTGTTCCGCTTTTAGTATGAGTAGACCATTGTGTGCCGGTGGGAACAGATGACAATATTTATACAACTGCATACACACGGGGACTGGATGAAAAAAAACATGAGTGCTTATTCCATTATCCTCAATACGAAAGAATTCTTTAAAAAAAACAAACAAAAAAACAAGGCCAAAACAACAAGACAGTAATAAACAGAAGACAAGTTGTAAGGACAGAAGATATAATAGAATAACAAAGGCGCAATACAGTGAACTAAAATTAATAATAATCAATCAAATGATCATTATGATGGAAAACAAAACAAGGTGAAACTCACTTACTCACTCATACACACGATGTGAATTTTTTTTTTTTAAACCACCTCAGTTTTAGATGAGAAGTAAAAGATAGAGACAGTATCAGCAAGGAGAGGGACAGGGTCAGGCCACGAAGACTTCTATTCGTGTCAGCAAAGTCTCCAGGAAGTCCTTCCAATTCCCTCAGCATCTCTCCGTGGGGGGGGGGGGAGGGAGAGGGGGGGCAGGGGGGGGGGGGGGTTCAGAGAACTGTATTGGTCATGGTCACGACAGATGCTGACATTTCAATTCTGCCCGTCCCCCCTCATTCATCCGGTTTTCTGTTCAGCTGCCAATGCTTCGAGCACGGGAGGAATGCACTAATTTAGAGTCTTCGCCTGTCTGCTTTCAAATCATTTCATTCATTGAATGCTAGTTTATAGCCCCACCGGCTACTAAGGCCATGTAAGATATTTCGCTTTATATTGATTTCAGCAAGTCCAATATTATTCACTGCAAGTTTAAAAAAATCAACCTACCATTTAATATTCCCTTCAAATTTCCAACACTGTCAATCTGGGGGGGAAAAAAACAAACCTTGAATGACAAAGTACACTAATGACCTTATTCCTTAAGGCCAATAAAACCAGGCTGTACTAAGAACGCCAGCCATTCAGCTTCATTTATCATCCCCAAGTTTCATAAAGGTAAAGGTGTCCCATAACCTATATGGTCGTAGGGAAACGAGGCATCAGAGACCTCAGCTTCTCTAGGGGCCAGCTTTTTTTTTTTAGGGCGGCGCCCATCTCCTGTCCCTCGCTGCTTTACCCTCCCTGACCCTAAAGAGGGCAGGTACCCATTTACAGCTGGGTGACATAGGGGAACTGTACTGAAGCCAAGGCGCGAAAACGGTCACCCATCCAATGGGTAACCACGCTCAATGCTGCTTAACCTTAGCTTAGGGAAAGCGAGTGCTCTGACCCCTGAGGTATCCCGTCTCCATGTTTTGTGAAAGATGCCAAAAAGGACAACGAACACTTCAATGTACAAAAAGTACACAGAAAAATTCCACCTCATCCCATTGTTTACAGTTTCACTTACCCGGTCTCCCGAACAAAACAATTCAGGCGCGATGTCAAATAACGATGAAAAAACTAGTTGTAAGATTAGTTCGAAAAAAGATAGGTAGAAGATGGGACTGTGGTGGGAAAAATAAGCAAGAGAGATGATTGAAAGGTAAGAAAATGATAGAAACAGAGAGAGAGAGAGAGAGAGGAGAGAGAGGAGAGAGAGAGAGAGAGAGGGGGGGGGGAAGGAGGGAGAGAAAGAGAGAGAGGAGAGAGAGAGAGAGAGAGAGAGAGAGAGAGAGGAGAGAGAGAGAGAGAGAGAGAGAGAGAGAAGAGAAGAGAGAGAGAGAGAGAGAGAGAGAGAGAGAGAGAGAGAGAGAGAGAGAGAGAGAGAGAGAGAGAGAGAGAGAGGAGAGAGTTTCAACACCGAATTTCCAGAAGGTGGGGGTGCTATTTGTACTGGAAGAGCCCGTGGCATCCCCATGGGGGTAGCTATATGGTTACAGTAGCACCCCCCCCCCCCCTCTTTTGCCCCTTTTCCCACCATCCTTTCCCTATTCTTCCCACCTCCCCTTAAAATACCTGCTCCCCACCTATTTTTCGGAGACTGGATGTAAAAAAAAAAAAAAAAAAAAAGCACATGCATGCTTTCCTATCGATCCCCAAAACTAAAGAATTTTGCCTCGTTCATTTTCCCTGTAGCTTGCAGACAGCACGATAGATTTCGAAATCAATCAACTCGAAGTCAAAAATATCTGTAATCAGCCATCAGGAAATGACAGGATAGATTCCCATAGCTCCTGTTTTGTGTTCCCCCCTGACAGATTCACCTCATGGCTATAGAAAATGACTAAATGAAACTCTGTATTAATCAGTAGTGCATTAGTGTAGACGTTGGCATCAACTCATTTTCAGATGTGGAATCTGGAAAGGAAATAACATCAGAACTCCACAGAAGAGCTAGCCAGTAGACCCACCCACCCACCTTCCCACTTCCTTCTGACGTCTCCAAGGGAGCTTTAGAGAGAAAAGAAAAGAGAGAGAAAAAAAAAAGACATGGAAAATCTAGTTCTATTCTGAATCTTTCAATAATTTCCTATCCTGGATTTCATACCTCTGAAGCACTTTCTTCTTCTGTTGTAAGCCTCACCCACCCACCCCCCACTTTCCCCACGCCCCACTTTTGCGCCCCTTTTTCATCCATCTCTTCGTAGGCTCTCCTCTCATTCTGTCTTCGCTGTATTCTTCCAGCAGGTTTTCTTCTTTCTTCTTTCTGCTCGTGCTCTTTGATCCAACATCTTCCATGGGGGCGTTGATCTTCCTTCCAGGTGAAAGGGGGAGGGAGAGAGAGGGGGGAGGGGGGTGCTGGGGAGAGAGGAAGAGGAAGAGACCAGTACTTCTGCACTCTCCCCTTTCTTCTCTCCTCGCCTCACTGTTGTGTGTACTTGGAGGGGACTGACTTAACGTCTGGTGGATTGGACTGGATTGTCTGGAGGATTGCTAACTGGTGGATTGGATTGTCTGGAGGATTGTTAACTGGTGGATTGGATTGTCTGGAGGATTGATGACTGATGGATTGGATTGTCTGGAGGATTGATGACTGATGGATTGGATTGCCTGGAGGATTGCTAACTGGTGGATTGGATTGTCTGGAAGATTGATGACTGATGGATTGGATTGTCTGGAGGATTGATGAGTGATGGATTGGATTGTCTGGAGGATTGCTAACTGGTGGATTGGATTGTCTGGAGGGTTGTTAACTGGTGGACTGGATTGGCTTGGGAGTTGCTAACTGGTGGATTGGATTGTCGGGAGGTTTGCTAACTGGTGGATTGCATTGCTCAAAGGGTTAAACTCTGGCGGAATGCCCAAAGGGTTAACATCTGGTGGACTACATTGCCCAAAGGGTTAACATCTGGTTGACTACATTGTCCCAAAGGGTTAACATCTGGTGGTCTACATTGTCCCAAAGGGTTAACATCTGGTGGATTACATTGCCTAACTGGTTCACATCTGGTGAACTACACTGCCCAAAGGGTTAATGTCTCAAAAGACTAAGGTTGGCCTAACAATTATTTTCATTTGGGTGTTCAAGATCATTCTTTCATGAGAAAAAATAATTTTTACATTTATTTATTCTTTCATTCATCCATTCATTCTATAAAGGTGAATCAGGTTTTGAACATGTGTACAAGATGTTCCTCATGTCTTTTTACAAGATATTTCGGTTTATAGCCTCTTTTCAGATTTCGGTTTATAGCCTCTTTTCAGATTTCGGTTATAGCCATTTCTCAGATTTCGATTTACTTGACTTTTTTTTAATTACTTGACTTATGCCTATGAATTCCCTGGGGAACAAAGGGCCACACCATCCTCCCTCCCCCCCAAAACGGACTCCATTCTGGGAGATCCTCTTCAGTTCAGCCCGGCTGTCTTTGTCTCTGCTTCAATGCCTCTGTGCCAGGTCTGTTTTGGCCGACCCACTTTCCGCTTCCCTTGTGGATTCCAGTCAAGGGCCTGCCTGGTGACATTTGAGGGTATGTAGAAAAGCGATTCAGTGCCGATGTTGACGTCAAGAAAAAAAAACACCCCCAAAGGAACACGGCGACAAAGGATTGAATCTAGGCACTCAGCAACCCACAAGTAACAGTTTCAAAATAATTTCTTCTTCTTCGCAATTCTTCTTCTTCTTCTTCTTCTTCGCAATTCTTCTTCTTCGCAATTCTTCTTCTTCGCAATTCTTCTTCTTCGCAATTCTTCTTCTTCGCAATTCTCTTCTTCTTCTTCTTCTTCTTCTTCTTCTTCTTCTTCTTCTTCTTCTTCTTCTTCTTCTTCTTCTTCTTTTTCTTCTTCTTCTTATTCTTCTTCTTCTTCGCAATTCTTCTTCTTCTTCGCAATTCTTCTTTGTAATTCTTCTTCGCAATTCTTCTTCTTCGCAATTCTTCTTCACAATTCTTCTTCGCAATTCTTCTTCTTCTTCTTCGCAATTCTTATTCTTCGCAATTCTTCTTCTTCTTTGCAATTCTTCTTTGTAATTCTTCTTCGCAATTCTTCTTCTTCTTCGCAATTTTTCTTCGCAATTCTTCTTCGCAATTCTTCTTTGTAATTCTTCTTTGCAATTCTTCTTCTTCTTCTTCGCAGTTCCTCTTCGCAATTCTTCTTCTTCGCAATTCTTCTTCGGAATTCTTCTTCTTTGCAATTCTTCTTCTTCTTCGCAATTCTTCTTCTTCTTCTTCGCAATTCTTCTTCTTCTTCCTCTTCGCAATTCTTCTTCTTCTTCGCAATTCTTCTTCGCAATTCTTCTCTGCAATTCTTCTTCTTCTTCACAATCTTTCTTCACAATTCTTTGCAATTATTCCTCGCAATTCTGTCACATGAGCGAAAATGCATTGTGCTGCCATAAAGCGCCTGACAAGTCAGGCCCAGTGCATCCGACTTCTGCGTGGAACAGATTCTTCTTCTTCTTCTTTTCTCATGACCGGGATGGTCGTGGAGGAGACATGAGAGACGATTCTGCAGCCAGCCGTCGCCATCCAGCCCTGTCCTCTGCCTTCCGAATGAGTGTTGGACTGTCCAGGTGGGTCCACTCCTTGATGTTATCCATCCAGCTTTTGGTTTGTCTGCCTCGGCGTCTGCCACCTTCTAGCGTTCCTTGTAGGACTGTCTTGGGGAGGGTGTTGTGGCGTGTGACATGGCCGAACCATGCCAGCTTCCTTTTCTTGACAGTGGCTAGTAGGGGTTCCTAAGGGGTTCCAAAGATATGAGAAACAGATTATAATCTTTTAAAGTCTTTCTGGGGGGGGGAGGGGGGAACAAAAGGCTGGTGAATGGACGAAGAAGACAGAAATTACACAAGACAGAGGTGACAGAAAAGAAAAGGAACAAGGCGGCAGAAAAAAAAGAGAGGGATGGAAAAGAGGGGGGTTTCTAGCACAGATTTTCCAGAAGGTGGGGGTCTGGCATCTCCGCGGGAAAGAGGGGGGGGGGGCAAAGTTTTAATCACAGCAAAGCAACCTCTACTGGTCTACTCCTTTCATTTCTGTGACGGTTGTTTTGGTACCAGCAAGGCATAGGTAAAAATGTAAAGGTGTCCCATAACCTACGTGGTCGTAGAAGAGCGTAGCATCAGAGGCCTCAGCTTCTCTAGGGGCCAGCATATTGAGAGCGGCGCCCATCTCCTCTCCCTCGCTGCTTTTCCTTCCCTGACCCTAAAGAGGGCAGGTACCCATTTAAAGCTGGGTGAACTAGGGAACTGTACTGAAGCCAAGGTGCACAAATGGTCACCCATCCAGTTGATAACCAGGCTGGATGCTGCTGAACATTGGCTTGGGAAAAAAAGCGAGTGCTCTGACCACTGAGCTATCCCGTCCCCATTCCAGCAATGCATATTTATGTAATTTAAGAATGTATTCCTTTGCGCTGCCTAGCCCTTTTCATTCCTGGTACACAAACACTCCGTGTTCATTGATTAATTGATTAATCAAAAGAAATAGGCTTTTTCACGTTTTCAAGGGACAAAAATCAGTCAACACCATGATCGATTTTCTCAGAGACGATGATATATTTTCCACAGAAGCTGTAATCACATCTATCAGAGAGTGAAAGGGAGAGACAAGGATGATAAAAACACAACACAGTAACGCGCATGTACATGCATACCCACAAATACACACACATACACACACATGAGTGCGCACATATACAAAAACACACATAGAAGAACGTGCGAGCGCGCATATGCACACACGCATATACACATGCATGCACATGCGAACACATGCACGCACGCACGCACGCACGCACTCACTCACGCATGCATGCACACACACATACATACATACATACATACATACATACATACATACATACATACATACATACATACATACATACATACATACATACATACATACATACATACATACATACATACATACATACAAGCCGCCGCGGTAGTCGAGTGGTTAGGGCGTTGGACTCGTAATCTAAAGGTTGCGGGTTCGATCCCAGCTGTCGGCTATGGCGTTGTGCCCTTGGAAAAGGCACTTTACGGCTATTTTCTCACCCCACCCAGGTGTAAAAGGGGTACCAACCTTGTGTTGGGGGGTTAACCCTGCGATAGACTGGCGTCCTATCCAGGGGGGAGTCTATGACTCTCAGTCGCTTAGCGCCACAGAAACCGGGATAAGCACCGGCCTGATGAGCCTTAGGCTCGGGACAGACTTTAACTAACATACATACATACATACATACATACATACATACATACATACATGTGTGTGCGTGTGTCTGTGTCTGTGTCTGTGTGTCTGTCTGTGTGTGTGTGTCTGTGTCGGGGGGGGGTTGTAGGTGGGTAGGTGGGTGAGTGGATATGTGTGTATGTTTGTGTGTGTATGTGTGTGTATGTGTCTGTGTATGTATGTGTGTGTATGCGCGCACGCGCGCGCATCTATGTGTGTGTGTATGTGCGTGCATGCTTATATGCGTGCATGTGTATCCGTGAGTACGTATGAGAATGTGTGTTGTCTTCAATTTCATGTCTATTAAATAGTTGTTATATATAAGACGAGAAAGAGGCGGGGACATAGGACAGTGAGTTGTAAGGACGGAATGCGAATACCGTTAATATCTTGGCATGATAGAATCAGAATCAAAACCACTTTCTTGTCATTAAGTCCTAACGAGACTTATTTGGCACGCATAACCAAGAAAATGGCAGGACGGTTAAGACGCTCTCTTGCCTCACAAGCAAACCGTGAGTCTCTGAGTTCGATTCCTCACCGTGCCCTTTCTTTCCAATTTGATGGGGGATTTGAACCGAGTGCCAAGTCTTTCAGGGTGAGACTCTTTGCACGTCAAAAGAGCACACGACAGTTGAAAATGGGAATGAGCAAAGAGATACATCTAAAATGGCCTGGCAAAAGTGGTCGGTGCGATTCCCAACAGCAGCTCCGAAGTCAGAATGAAGGTGCCTTACTAGTTGGAGTAAAAAAAAAAAAAATTAATAAATAAACCACCGGTGGCACACACAAAATCTCACCACTAATAAACCTCGGAGCTTCAGCAGTAAAACGATTTTTTTTTAAATGACACAAAACATAAACACCACACAGTGCGTGTGCATTCCAAAGCTAATATGAACCAGTGTATATAACACAAGATATCACAGAAAAAACAAAACAAAACCCTCAAATTTACGTTACACAACTATAGAATACCAGCTAGATATGTGCCAGTTGCCTGCAACAGCGAATTGTTAGCAGTGTTATCGGCTAACATGAAGCTGTTGAATACATCACAACAACGCAGACATCAGCCATCCAATATTTTGTTTTATTTTATTTTATACCACTTCATTTCACAGCAGAGTTCTCTGCGTGAAATTCGGGCTGCTCTCCCCGGGGTGATCACGTCGCCATAAGTGCAACGCCACCCATTACTTTTTTTTCCTATTTTCCTGTCTACCACTGTATTTTGTTTCTCTATCAGTGTGGCTTTCTTTTCTACAGAATTTTGCTAAGGACAACCCTCATGTTGCCGTGGGTTCTTTTATGTGTGCTAAATAGTGATGTGTAACACACGAGACCTCGGTTTATCGTCTCATCCGAAAGACAAGCACCCAGATCACCACTGAGGGTCTAATGGATGGGGACAAAGTTTTGGGCCCAAACGGGGTACAAATAACCGCACACTCCGACCCGGACTTTTTGCTTTCTAGGCAAGGCGCGTTACCACCTAGACCACCGATCCACCACCGATTACAGAGGCCTATCCTAAATTGGTGTTATTTTGTGACATTTTGTATCGAGATTGCCTTCAGCCATGACAACCTCTTTTAACATAACAACCCGCACTCTACTCTCAAGGAGAAAAAAAACTCTCAAGTCGGAGTATGGCTGCCTATATGGCGAGGTACTTGAAAACAGTCATACACGTAAACTTCTCATTCAGGGTGCAATATTCATCTCACAACAGTGATTCCCAGGCGGGGTGAGTGAGTCAGAGTGCACATTCTGGGTGACCCCCAGAGTGTTAAGCTGGAGAACAACAACAACAACAACAACAATAACAACAACAACAACATAAACAACAACTACAACCCCTTATGCTGAGATGTTTGTGTACGTGACCGTTTTTCCCCCGCCATTAACTTAGCACATTCCGACAGTGGGGAGGATGTAAAAGCAGGACACCGGTACGCTTTTTTTGTCATCCGTTCCTGCTGCCACACAACGACCTACTCTTCCAAAAAGCGGAACGAGTTTTAACGTGTGTGCAAGATGTTCTGCGTGCGTTTTCACAAAGGACCTCGGTTTATAGTCTAATCAGGAGTTTTTTTTGTTTTTTAGTGGGGTTTTTTGTTTGTTTGTTTGTTTGTTTTTTTTGGGGGGTAGTGGATTCGGCACTGATATTAACTCCAGAGGAAAAATTCTCTTCAACGAGATGCGAACCCGGGTCAGCAACTCACGAGCGCAATACGCATCATTCTAACCACCAGGCTATCCTGTTCCCCAGTGACACCAGTATGCTTTTTTTCATAATTGTGTCATCCGTTCCTACCACCGGCACACAATGGCCTACGCTTCACAAAGGTGGAACAGGTTTTTAATGTATGCGCAAGATGTTCTGCGTGTGTTTGTATACGGGACCTCGGTTTATGGTGTCATCCGAAGGACTTGTGGAGGAGAGGAGTCGGTACTGATGCTAACTTCCCTTTTTTTTAAAAATTTATTCTTTTATATCAAAGACAATGGAATTAGCATTCATGTGCTTTTTTCTTGCATCCAGTCCCCTTGTGTGTATGCAGTTTTGTAAACGCCACCTGTTCCCACCGGCACACAATGGCCTAACTCTTATTAAAAGCGGAACATGTTTTTAACGTACGTGCAAGATGTTCTGCGTGGGTTCGTTCGTATACGGGGTCTCGGTTTATGGTGTCATCCGAAGGACTTGTGGAGGAGAGGAGTCGGTACTGATGTTAACTTCCCTTGAAAGCGCGTCTAGGTGACGGGTCGAAGCTGTGCCGTTAGATGGCGATTAAAGAGGATCTGACAGAGAAGAGACGGACAATCGATCTGAGATAGGGCAAAGCATTCCGGAAAATCGGTAAAGACATTAGAGCGGGGTAGTAATTTCTGAGCGTGTGTGTGGAGGGAGGGGGGGGTGGATGGGTGTGTGGGGGGTGGGGGGTGAGTGTGTGCGTGTGTGGGGGGGATGCGTGTGTGTGTGTGTGTGTTTGTATGGTGTGTGTGTGTGTGTGTGTGTGGTGTGTGTGTGTGTGTGTGTGTGTGTGTGTGTGTGTGTGTGTGTGTGTGTGTGTGTGTGTGTGTGTGTGTGTGTGGTGTGTCTGGTGTGTGTGTGTGTGTGTGTGTGTGTGTGTGTGTGTGTGTGTGTGTGTGTGTGTTGTGTGTGTGTGTGTGTGTGTGTGTGTGTGTGTTGTGTGTGCGCAAGCATGCCTGCGTGTGCGTGAGAGGGAGATAAAGAGAGAGAGATAGAGAGTAAGAGAGACAGAGACAGAGACAGTGAGAGAGAGAGAGACAGAGAGTAGTTAACATCAGTACTGACTCCGCTCCCCGAAAGTCCTTCGGATGAGACTGTAAAGCAAGATTCCGTTTGCTAACGCACACAGGACATCATACGCACCCGTTCTATCTTTCAGAAGAGTAGGCCATGTGTGCCAGTAAGAAAGGAGGATAATAGAAATATGTGGAAAAAATTAAGAAAACAAATGCACACTTTTGTTTTTTGTTTGTTGTTTTTGTTTTATTTTTGTTTCTTTCTTGGTTTTGTTTGGTTTCTTTTGTTGCTAGAGTTTTTTTCCTTTTGTTTTGGGTATTGTTTTTTGTTGTTGTTGTTGTTGTTGTTGCTTTTGGTTTGTTGTGGGTTGTTGTTGTTGTTGTTTTTTACTTTGAATTGTTGTTGCTTTTTTAAATATATTTTTGTTTGTTTGTTTTTTCAGTGTGAATATGTGGGTATTGGGCCTATTTTATTATGATGAGGTATCTGTATTGGTTTCTTTTATAAACCTATCATGATATATCCCTAAGGGCGGGGACTGGGTGTAAAAAGGACATGGGTGCTTATTCATTATCCTTGAAATAAAAGAATCTGATTTGATTTAATTACACTACACTTCATTACAATATAATTATTACATTATTTTACACCACATCACAATACAGTACCCTACAGAAAACTACAGTAGACTACAGTACAAAGCAATACAATACACAGCACTTCACGGCACTACACGGCACTACACGGCACTACACGGCACTACACGGCACTACACGGGACTACACTACACTACACTACACTACACTACACTACACTACACTACACTACACTACACCACACCACACTACACTACACTACACTACACTACACATTACACACACGCTACACTACACTACACTACACTACACTACACTACACACAACACTACACTACACTACACTACACTACACTACACTACACTACACTACACTACACTACACTACACTACACTACACTACACTACACTACACTACACTGCACTAAAGTCCTTCGGATGAGACTATAAACCAAGGCCCCGTGTGCAAACGCACGCAAAACATCTTGCGCACACGTTAAATCCTGTTCCGCTTTTCGTAAGAGTAGGCCATTGTGTGCACTACACTACACTACACTACATCTATGAAAGTTGCACTTTAACCTAAGACAAACTCGAAGAATTTTTTTTCTTTTTAAAAGAGGGAGGCGAGAGTATAAAAAAAAAATCGGGAAAAAAATGGACAAACCACGTTTGAGAAAGCAAATTCAGAGTAAACAAATCGTGCTTTATTCCCCAAGAAGAAAGGCCAAGAAACACTACTGTGACAGCCACTGTGCATGAACGGAGTGAAGGGAAGCGGACAATGGATGAGCCTCCGAGCTTTGGGGATAACACAATTAGAGATGGGGGAAAAGAGAATGAGTGAGTTAAAGGAGAAGGGAAGTGTAGGCCTGTGGTTAGAACATTTGTATTCGTTCTCCGATAGTCAGTGAGGGTCGTGGGTTTGAATGGTCACAGCAGTTCGATGGGACTGTTCTGGAAAAGGAAAGAAATTAAATCTTGAATCTTGAAGCTTGGAATTCATAGTGGTACCAACTCATCCCCCTGATATTCCTTTGGGTGAGACTTTAAATTAAACCAAGTTCGCTAATAATGCAAACGTACACGCAACATCTTTCCCTTTATCTTTCCCCTATCCCTTAGTCTGGTCCATCGTTTGGGCACCACCACTGAAGAGTTTTCCACCAGCTTCCTCCACTCCTCGTGGTTTTCAGCTTTCCGTAGTATGTCGTGGTACTCAAGGCAAGTCAACGCAATTTGACAACCCGGGTTCGATTCCCGTTGGAGGAGATTTATCCCCTGGAGTTAACATCAATGCTGACTCCACTCTCACCAAAAGTCCTTCGGATGAGACTATAAACCGAGGTCCCGTGCGCGAACGCACGCAGAACATCTTGCGCACACGTTAAATCCTGTTCCGCTTTTCGTAAGAGGCCATTTTGTGCCGGTGGGAACATATGACTAGATTTACAAAACTGCATACACACAGGGACTGGATGTAAAAAAACAAAAACAAAAACACGAGAGTGCTCATTCCATTATCCTCGAAATAAAAGAAAAGAAAAAGAATAAGTCCACTCTCCGATGTTGTTTTCCCATCAGTTTTTCCCTCTGTCTGCCTCTTCGTTTCCCTCCTTGTACTACAACAAAAACATAGGAGAATGGTAACGAACCACAACTGGAGTATGTCAAC
>CM060335.1:30086327-30093827 GCA_030674155.1 Stramonita haemastoma | reverse complement strand
TGTTCCCCCCGGCACACGATAGCCTACTCTTACGAAAAGCGGGACAGGATTTAACGTGTGCGCAAGATGTGCGTGCGTTGGCACACGGGGCCTCGGTTTACAGTTTCATTCGAAGGACTTTTGGGGAGAGTGGAGCCCTGCACTGATGTTGTTAACTCCAGAGAAAAAATCCCCTCGACCGGGAATCGATTCCGGGTCGTCAAATTGCGAGCGCAATGTTCTGACCACTTGGCTACATCCCGTCCCCTAGTGTGTGTACTGACAGACCCCCGGCGTCCTCGCGAGGGGAATCGTGTTTCAACAACAGCAGTTTTCTGTTACAACTCTTTGAGTTTTGCTCAGGCAGACAATATACGAGGCTTGATTTAGCCCAAACTGGGCTTGACCTTTTACTAGAATAAAAGCACATAAGGTTTGTGAAGGAAGGGTGGTTGTGAGGGAGGTTTTCTACCACAGACAAAATTGTGACGCTCCACCACGAAATGAGTGTCTTAGCACGATACCCAATTCTGCGCTAATCCAATCCAATTATGTTGCTCACAGCCCCGCCGACCACATAGGCCATATCAGGACTATCACCTCGTCACATTTTTAAAATCGTATTAAAAGTGTGCGACTATGTACAGTTTAAAACGAGGTATAAAACCAACTCAACTGTCCTTGCTTGTATCGACGCCCGGCCAACCAAAAGGGTCAGCCCAGGACGGCCCTGCTAGGAGCCATTAAAGGCAGGTGGGGGTCAAGTTGTCAATTTTGAGATTTTTTATCATTAAACTATATCCGTTATTCTCCCTTGCAATGAAATACTAAGGCATAGTTTTTATTCCTTTTTGCTTTTAAATGTGTTTTGAAAATACTCAAGCCCTCATTCTGACAACCTGTTACAAAAATAAACTTTACCGTTTCTCATTAAAATTTGTCCCATCCTGCAGTCTATCATTTCAATTTGTAATAACTTTGCACAGAGTTGTCCGATTTTCAATCTTTTTTTTTTTGGTATTGTATAGCCATTTTATTGCAAATTAATAACTTGCCAATATCTAAATATTGACCTCTGGTGCAAAGCGACTCCTTATGTGGTGGAGCGTCACAATTATAGCCTACGCATGCGTGTTTGGTGTTGTTTTTTTCTTCGACTAAGTAAACTTTATAGCACAAAGTTCCAGACATGGTTTAATCCTCGAGTAACTTCAAACGAAAAAGCCTTGATGGCAAATGAGGTGATTGAACTGTGGGGAGATTAACTGTCAAGACTTAGTTTCCTGAAAGCGACAGTGCTTCCCTGGGTGTTTTTCACCCCTTCATCTGTGTGTCTGAAGGTTTTGCTTACGTTTGTTTGCTTCTATTTTATTTCCAAAATTTAGTCTGTCAAAGTTTGACAGTCATTATTTATCAGATCGTACTATGTGACTTATACCTTTAGCCAGTCACTGTTTTGTTTGAATTTTTTTTTTTTAAACTAACTTGACTTTTACCAGTGGGTTCTAGGAGAAGGAATAAAACAACTTGTTAAGAGGCTGAAGGAGGGAGGGGTTTGTTCTGGGGGGGGGGTTATTATTATTTTTAAAGTATTCTGTTCCAGCTGTTTATTTTCTTCATTATTTTTTATTCTCTTTTTTCTCGTTGAATAAAAACTGTAGGTTATTCTTTCTTCGTTCATTCGTTTCTTTATCATTTTCTTTGTGAATTTGCTTGTTTATTTTATTGATGTATTTATTTCATTGTTCCATGTTTGCTCCCTTCCTCTTAATGCATATCATTCTTTTTGCTAGGTAGTGTGGGAGTGCTGTACCCAGTGCAGAGAGGGCAGGATGCAGGTTTGATCCCCCCTCCCCCCCCCGAAAAAAAGTCCTCCGGATGAGACTATAAACCGAGGCCCCCTGTGCGAACGCACGCAGAACATCTTGCGCACGCGTTAAATCCTGTTCCGCTTTTCGTAAGAGTAGGCCATCGTGTGCCTGCCGGTGGGAACAGATGACAAGATTGACAAAAACTGCATACACACAGGGATTGGATGTAAAAGAGCACATGAGTGCTTATTCTATTATCCTAGATATAAAAGAATAAATAAAAAAAATATGCTGTTTTCTTAGTTGCTGATTACTTGTTACTTGTTTGATTGATTTGTTTATTTATTTTATTCTTTTATATCGAGGATAATGGGATAAGCACTCATGTGCTTTTTTTTCATCCAGTCCCCGTGTGTATGCAGTTTTTGTAAATATTGTCATCTGTTGAACCCTTGTGCATCTAAAACATGTATGAATTCATATCAATTATTGATTTCAGAATATCCTCTTTTTTCCTGGAACACTCAGACAGCAGCCATTGTAGTTTGCCATAACTATGAGCGGAAACGCAATGCGCTGCCGTTAAGCCCCTGACAAGTCAGGCCTGGTGCATCCAACTTTGACGTGTGAGAGAGAATGTTGAGTCTTTCTGAAATAAAAGGGCAGGAGAATGGACCAAGAAGGCAGAACATAGACAAAGAAGGAGGGGACCGGAAGAAAAAGGAATAAGGCAGAAACAAAAAGAAAGGAGAGAAAAGAGAGAAATTCTTAGCCAAGGATTTCCAGAAGGTGAGGATGCAGTTTGTTCTGACAGGAATCCCTAACGGGGACGTTTGGGAATATTATAGACATGTGGCTGTCATCTCTGACTTGCTACTTGTCCAGACTTTCCTGCATTCCATTGTGCCCTGAGAGCCCATGTCCAATTTCCAGAATTGATTCCGAGTTCTCTGTCTCTGTCTCTGTCTCTGTCTCTCTCTCTCTCTCTCTCTCTCTCTCTCTCTCTCTCTCTCTCTCTCTCTCTCTCTCTCTCTCTCTCTTTATGTAGGGGGACGGGATAGCCTAGTGGTCAGAACGTTGCGCTCGCAATTTGACGTAAGGATAGGCCATCGTGTGCCGGTGGGAATAGACGACAAAATTTACAAAACTGCATACACACGGGGACTGGATGTAAAAAAAAGCACATGAGTGTTTTTTCTATTATCCTCGATATAAAAGAATAAATAAATCAATTATATTACAGCATGTTCTCTCCTTTTATATTCTTTCAGCCTAAACAAATGCACGAAAGCTGACACAAAAGTTATTTTAACTGGCATTCCTTCTTCGGACAAGAGGATGAGCCCATTTAAACGAGGTCAAGTATATGAATGCGGGAAGAACATTTTGCTGCACACGCTTTTATTAACCCGTTTTGCTTTTTTGGAAGAGAGAGAGAAAGAGAGAGAGAGAGAGAGAGATGTGTGTGTGTGTGTGTGTGTGTGTGTGTGTGTGTGTGTGTGTGTGTGTGTGTGTGTGTGTGTGTGTGTGTGTGTGTGTGTGTGTGTGTGTGTGTGTGTGTAGCTAGAAACATAACTTGCAGACAAATAAACGAATGGAAAGACAGACAGATAGACAGAAACAAACAGAAACGGACAAACATTTTTATCTTTTTTAAATCGAAGATAATGGAATAAGCACTCATCCAGTCCCCGTGTGTATGCCATTTTGTAAATTTTGTCATCCATTTCCACCGGTACATAATGACCGATTCTTTCGAAAAGCGGAACAGGATTTAACGTGTGCGCAAGATATTCTGCATGCGTTCGGCTTATAGTCTCATCCGAAGGACTTTTTAGGGGAAGTGGAGTCGGCACTGATGTTAGTCCACACGAAAAATCCTCTTGAACGAGATTCGAACCCCGGTTAGCAGATCACGAGTGCATCACTCTAACCACCAATCTATCCCGTCTACCGCCTCCCCCCCCCCCCTTACTGTGGTAAAACTTTAACTTTATTTGAAGATTTTCCTCCATTCTGAAATACACTGAGGATGGCAGCATCAGTGCTGACTCCACTCTCCCCAAAAGTCTTTCGGATGAGATTGTAAACCGAGGCCCTGTGTGCGAACGCATGCAGAACATCTTGCGCACACGTTAAATCCTGTTCCGCTTTTCGTAAGAGTAGGCCATTGTGTGCCGGTGGGAACAGATGACAAGATTAACAAAACTGCATATACACGGGGATTGGATAAAAAAGCACATGAGTGCTTATTCCCTTATCCTCAATATAAAAGAATAAAATAAAATAAAATAAAATAAAAAATGGGTGACCCTTGAGACAGACTCTCAGCCCTAACAGCCCAAACAGGCCAACACAGGCGGATAAAAAAAAGACCTGGCAGCCCTAATCTGTGGTGAAGTCCTGGTCACTACTACCATTAAGAAAGTGTGGCCGACGGAGATAACCCTACAGACCAAGCTGTAGGGCCCACAAGAGGAGCTGGAAAGGACATGCCATTATTTTTCCCAGACACATCTTACAGTGTAATGGGAACAAGAGAAGAAGAAGAAGAAGACTACTACCATTGACTGTCCTGCCTGCCCCCAGAGGTCAGGCATCTGACCAGCCCAGTCAGGACACTGCTTCAGGTATGAGTGTCTTTAGAGCTCACCGGACTGACCACCAAGACTACTACTACCCTTATCAGAGCTGCCTGTGGGAGGTTGGGAGGGTCGTTAAGTGGTGGTGGTCATAAACTGGTCAGGATCCATAGAGATATCACTCACTCACTCACTCAGTCCCATGTCCCAAAGGACGTAGGGGGGACATGAGAGAGGACGCAACGGAGATCTTTTTCCATGCTTCACGATCCTGTGTGGCCAGTAGGAGGCGTTGCAGGGGTTGGGCAGTCCAGTCTTTGATGTTGTCAACCCATGATTTCTTTTGGCGGCCTCTTCTTCTTTTGCCCTCGACTGTTCCTTGCAAGATGGTTTTTGCTAGGGTGTTGTGTCTTGTGGTGTGACCAAACCACATCAGCTTTCTCCTCTTTATGGTGGAGAGCAAAGGCTCTTGGGGGCCCACACGCTTTTTGATTTCCTCTCTCACATAGTTATTGGTCTTGTGTTCTTTGTATGATATTTTGAGGAGTCTTCTGTGGCACTTGTTCTCGAATGCTTGGATTCTTCTCTCTAACTCTGCTGTCAGAGTCCATGATTCACAGCCATATAGGAGGATAGATATTACGAGGGATTTGTAGAGGTGGTATTTGGTGCAGAAGCTGATGTTGTTGCTTCTGATGATCCTCTGGAGTCTGACTAGAGCAGATGTTGCTGTTGCAATGCGAGCTTTCACCTCATTGTTTGATGTGCCATCTTTTGTTAGGATGGAGCCTAAGTATTTGAATTGGCTCACCTCTTCCAATATTTCTCC
Source organism: Stramonita haemastoma (assembly GCA_030674155.1). NCBI lineage: Eukaryota > Metazoa > Mollusca > Gastropoda > Neogastropoda > Muricidae > Stramonita > Stramonita haemastoma. Next base: position 30,088,626 of record CM060335.1, on the reverse strand, counting down.
ATTCATCTTTATTTCCGTGCTGTCATTACTCGCGCTGTTGACCATGATCTTCGATTTCTCTGTACTGACCTCCATGCCGTATGCGCTCGCTCGGTCTGTTAGACTGTCTGTGAGGATTTGCAGTTCTTGTTTGCTGCTGCCCATGAGGTCAATGTCATCTGCAAATCTGAGGTTGCAAAGGGGTCTTCCACCAATGGAGATGGAAGTGTGGTGGTTTTGCAGTGTCTCTGTCATGATGTTTTCGAGGAAGAGGTTGAAGAGTACAGGTGAGAGAAGGCAGCCCTGGCGGACTCCAACCGTGGTCTTGAGAAACTCGCCCACGTGGTTGTTCATGAAAACTGCACTTCTTGCATTCTCGTACAGAGCCTTGATGACTTCAATTAGGCAGTTGTCAATGTTGAAGTGCCTGAGTACTTGCCAGAGGCCGTCATGCCATACCCTGTCAAAGGCCTTTTTGAAGTCTATAAAATTGTGGTACAAGTCTTTTTGGTGTTGGAGATGCTTCTCTATCAGAATTCTCAGGTTGAAAATTTGTTCCATTGTGCTGCGTTTTGGTCTAAAGCCCGCTTGTTCTTCTGCCAGGAGTTTTTCTGCTTGGTTTTTCAGTCTGTTGAGGACTACCTGCAGCATGATCTTGCTAGGATGGCTTATGAGACTGATGGTTCTGTAGTTCTGGCATTGCTTGAGGTTTCCTTTCTTTGGCAGGGGTCCATAGAGATAAGGACTGTCTTTATTTGGGTCTGGACCCCTTATGTGGAAATTCTGTGAACCGTATTTGGGTATAAGAAATGTATTGGTTTAGTCTTCAATACGACACTCCCAACGAGATTCGAACAAATGTTTCCAAATCTGGCCATTGCCATTGTTTCTGTGAGTATGCGAATGGAGTGGAATGAAAGAGATTTTCCCTGTAGAATTTGGGAGAACTGTTTTAATGTTTGTGGTGTAAACTGACTCTTTGATTGATATTTTTTTTCTTGCCCTTATTTTTTTTTTTTTTTGGGGGGGGAGTCGCATCAGTGATTTATTTGATTTGATTTGATTTGATTTATTCTTTTATATCGAGGATAATGGAATAAGCACTGTGGTGCTTTTTTACATCCAGTCCCCGTGTGTATGCAGTTTTGTAAATGTCATCTGTTCCCACCGGCAGGCACACGATGGCCTACTCTTACGAAAAGCGGAACAGGATTTAACGTGTGCGCAAGATGTTCTGCATGCGTTCACACACGGGGCCTCGGTTTAAAGTCTCATCCGAAAGACTTGATGATACAAAGAGCGTCCGGTGACTATCTGACTTGTTGGGTCATCCTGTTTGTGATTCTGTTAATGCAGGAGGAATGGGTCCCGGTCATCACTGAATCACTTCTTGAGAGAATGTTTCCCTCTCCCTTCACACCCCTTCCCCTCAAGTTGCATCAGTTCTATTTTTATTCCCATGCTCTCTTGTGTGGATGCCAGGGGTCGGTCAGTATAAATAGCATTCTCACAGAGCTTAAGTAAAGGTATAGGTGTCCCCATAACCTATGTGGTCATAGGGGAGCGAGGCATCAGAGACCAGCTTCTCTAGGGGGGCAGCATATTAAGGGTGGCGCCCATCTCCTCTCCCTGGCTGCTTTACCTTCCCTGACCCTAAAGAGGGCAGGTACCCATTGACAGCTGGGTGAACCAAGGGACTTTACTGAAGCCAAGGCACGCAAACAGTCATCCATCCAGTTGGTAGCCACGTTCGATGCTGCTTAACCTTAGCTTGGGGAAAGCGAGTGCTCTGACCACTGAGCTACCCCATCTCCATCCCCACAGAGACACACTGGAAACAGAAACTGTCTGAAAATCACTTTTAAGTGGGTAGACGTTAAAATGAACAAACTAGCAATAAATACAATGTTTCAATCAACCAAGAGTTTCTACAGGCCCCAAACCGACCCTTTAATTCAAACAATCCCAGATACTTTTTTAATACCCCCCTTAGGATGTTATATACTAGTAACAAACTAAAAATGAGATTTCCTCACACATTTACCAGAGAAATGGTTTCAGCTCCAGGGAAAAAGTTTCTTGATTCATTCAATTAAAATGTTTTAACTAAGTTCAGATTTTCAGAACTATGAAGTCGCTTCTTGACCCTGTTTACGAATAAAAACATAACAAAAAACCCTTCACTCATAGAATACTTTGACAGTTCAATACCTAAGCAAACGGGAAAATGAAACGTTTTTGACACTCGATTTTATTTGTGGACAAAATCTATAAAACAATCTTATTCAAACAAATACCATCACAAAATCTTAGTAAAGAA
>CM060335.1:30026327-30081327 GCA_030674155.1 Stramonita haemastoma | reverse complement strand
TTAATTTTGTGGGAACCTTTTGCTGATTTGATTAATTATTCACCTTTTCGCTACTCAGAAAAGTGTGAAAGAGAGAGAAACACAAACCCAAAGAAAAACAGAAAGATAACACGAGAGACTGGACAGCAGAGACAAAGACAGCACTCACAGACTGACAGACAGACAGACTGACAGACAGACAGACAGACAGACAGACGGACGGACAGACAGACAGACTGAAAGACGGACGGACAGACAGACAGACTGAAAGACGGACGGACAGACAGACAAAAGAGATCACAATCATGACAAACAACCCAGCTAACTTTTTATTGGATGACTACAGATGTGTGTGACAGACAGACAGACAGACAGACAGACAGACGGACAGACAGTCAGTCAGACAGACGGACAGACAGACAGACAGACAGACGGACAGACAGACACACAGACGGACAGACAGACAGACGGACAGACAGGTGCAGGAGGAAGCGGACCTACCTCCAGAGCATGTCTGCTGGTGGTGTCCATGATCTGCTGCTGCATGGAATCATCCACCCGGATGAAATAGCATTCCGTGCGGGACTTCACCAGGACCACGTGCTGCCCAAATAAGGGGGTGGGGGTGGGGTGACTCTTCTGCCTGTTTACTTCATACCACACCATCAATACACATACCTGTTTACTTAATACCACACTGCAGTGTGAGATAGTATCTTTCGGATGAGACTGTAAACCGAGGCCCCGTGTGCAAACGCACGCAGAACATCTTGCGCACACGTTAAATCCTGTTCCGCCGTTCGTAAGAGTAGGCCATTGTGTGCAGGCGGGAACAGATGACACGATTTACAAAAACTGCATACACACGGGGACTGGATGTAAAAAAAATCACATAACTGCTTATTCCATTATCTTCGATGTAAAAGAATAAAATAAATAAAAATAAATAAGATAAATTACTTCATGCCACACTGCAGTACACTTCTACATCTTTACTTCATACCACACTGCAGTAAACTTCTACATATTTACTTCATACCACACTGCAATACACTTCTACATACTTATTTCATACCACACTGCAAAACACTTATACGTCTTTACTTCATACCACACTGTAATACACTTATACATCTTCATACCACACTGCAATACACTTCTACATCTTTACTTCATACCACAACTGCAATACACTTCTACATTTTTACTTCATACCACACCATCAGTACACTTCTACATATTTACTTCATACCACACCATCAGTACACTTCTACATCTTTACTTCATACCGCACCATCAATACACTTCTACACCTTTACTTCATACCACACCATCAATACACTTCTACATATTTACTTCATATCACACCATCAGTACACTTCTACATTTTTACTTCATACCACACCATCAGTACACTTCTACATCTTTACTTCGTACCACACTGCAGTACACTTCTACATCTTTACTTCATACCACACTGCAGTACACTTCTACATATTTACTTCATACAACATCATCAATACACTTCTACATCTTTACTTCATACCACACTGCAGTACACTTCTACATATTTACTTCATACAAACATCATCAATACACTTCTACATATTTACTTCATACCACAATGCAGTACACTTCTAGGTATTTTACTTCATACCACACTGCAGTACACTTCTATGTATTTATTTCGTAAGAGTAGGCCATTGTGTGCAGGTGGGAACAGACGACACTATTTACAAAAACTGCATACACACGGGGACTGAATGTAAAAAAAAAACACTTGAGTGCTTATTCCATTATCCTCGATGTAAAAGAATAATTTAAATAAAAATAAATAAAATAAATTACTTTATACCACACTGCCGTACACTTCTACATCTTTACTTCATACCACACTGCCGTCCACTTCTACATCTTTACTTCATACCACACTGCCGTACACTTCTACATATTTACTTCATACCACACTGCAATATACCTCTACATCTGTATTTCGAACCACACTGAAAGACACTTCGCATCTTTACTTCATATCACACTGCAGTACACTTCTGGGTATTTACTCATACCACACTGCAGTACACTTCTATCTGTTTACTTCATACCACACTGCAGTACACTTCTACTATTTACTTCATACCACACTGCAGTACACTTCTACATATGTACTTCATACAACACCATCAATACACTTCTACGCATTTACTTCATACCACACACTGCAAGTACACTTCTAGGTATTTACTTCATACAACACTGCAGTACACTTCTAGGTATTTACTTCATACAACACTGCAGTACACTTCTACATATATTTACTTCATACAACACCATCAATGCACTTCTACATCTTCACTTCATACCACACTGCAATACACTTCTACATCTTTACTTCATACCACACTGCAATACACTACAATAAACAGCTCTCGATTGCAGGGAAGGAAAAAAAACGGAACCCTGAAAGCCATGACAGAAGCAGTCGAGAGATGTTCAAGTTGGATCTGGTCAAGGAGGAACAAAAGTGAACTGCATAAGACCTAGATGACCCCATAATACCATAGGTGGCTAATCCCCCCCCCCCCCCCCCCAAAAAAAAAAGTGTGCATATCCAGAGATTATGGGTTCGAATCCAAGTCAGAATTCACCACATACATGAAGGGGCAGCAGAGAGACATCCAGAGTCATGAACTGGATGTGGGCCGGCCTCCCTAGGGTGTAAGGAAGATTAAAGGTCCAAAACACTTGTTTGAAGGGGATTTCTCCTCAGAGGACTCTCTGCTGCCATGCTCTACGCGAGTTTCTTACCACTACATCTTTACTTCATACCCCACTGCAATACACTTCTACATCTTTATTTCATACCACACTGCAGTACACTTTTAGAGTGACATTCAGCTGTGACTTCTTGTTCAAAAACCGCCTGGTTTTGTAGCGTAGATAAGGTCTTTTTAATCTTGCTAATACACATTTATCCAAGCAAGATCATTTTGTTGATCCAACCATTCGTTTCAGATAGTTCCCTTGTGCCCAAAGGGGCCACAGTGTTTAAATCAAAGCAGTGCAGTCACGGAAAAGGATGCTACTCCTTTCAGATGGCACACGTCCATCTTGACCATTACCCTTACATTTATTTTTATTGTATTTATTAACTTTTTTATCGAGGATAATGGAATAAACACTCGTGTGCTTTTTTTCATCCAGTCCCCGTCTGTATGCAGTTTTTTTGTAAATCTTGTCATCTGTTCCCATCAGCACACAATGACCTACTCTTTCGAAAAGCAGAACAGGATTTAACGTGTGCGCAAGATGTTCTGCATGCGTTCGCACATGGACCTCCTTGGTGTATAATCTCATCCGAAGGACTTGTGGGAAGAGTAGAGTCTGCACTGATATTAACTCCATGGGAAAAAAATCCCTTCAAACGGGAATCGAACTCGGGTCGTCAAATTGCGAGCGCAATGTTCTGACCACTAGGCTATCCCGTCCCCCAGGGTAATAGGCGACTTTCATCCTCTTCGTGGTCGAACACTCCGACAGCAAACTTTCATTGTCTGTTATAGGAGCAACAACAAAAAATAGGAATTGCGCTGCATGCTGTTAAGCACCTGACAAATCAGGCTGCGCCTTGTGTGTGTGTGTTTTGGGTGGGGTGTGTGTGTGTGTGTGTGTGTGTGTTGTGGTGTGTGTGTAGTGTGGTGGTGTGTGGTGTCGTGTGTGTGTGTTGTGTGTGTGTGTGTGTGTGTGTGTCTGTGTGTCTGGTGTCGTGTGTCTGTGTGTGTGTGCGTGTGTGTGTGCGTGTGTGTGTGTGTGTGTGTGTGTGTGTCTGTGTGTCTGTGTGTCTGTGTGTCTGTGTGTCTGTGCGTGCGTGTGTGTGTGTGTGTGTGTGTGTGTGGTGTTGTGTGGTGTGGTGGTGTGTGTGTGTGTGTTGCGTGTGTGTGTGTGCGTGCGTGTGTGTGTGTGTGTGCGTGTGTATGTGTGTTGCGTGCGTGTGTGTGTGCGTGCGTGTGTGTGCGTGCGCGGTGTGTGTGCATGCGTGCGTGTGCGTGCTGGTGGTGTGTGTGCGTGCGTGTGTGTGTGTGTGTGTGTGTGCGTGTGTGTGTGTGTGTTTACTTTTCTTTGCAAAATCCCCACTGCCACTACTTATCTATCTGTAAGGGTTATTTATGTCTTCTCCTTTGATAGAGTTTAGCTTTTAGGAACTAAAGGGGGGGGGGGTATGGATAGGTGGTGGGGGACCATGGGGGGGAGGAGGGAGGTGGTGGTGAGGGATGGGGAAGGGTAATGTTCGAAAAGCTTTTCCAGAGCTTTTAATTACTTTGGTAGGTAGATGAAAATTGTAAGGATCTGTCCTGTTAGTTGGGCATCTTTAAAGCTTGTTAAAAAAAAAAAAAAAAAAAAAAAAATCTTGCATGGTAAAGAAAGATAATCTTTTTGTTTTGCTAGCTAGTACATGAGTCGGGAAAGTTAGTTAGTAGGATGGCACCTAGAGAAGTTTAGAGCTGGGGATTGGGGGATGGGGTGTGGTTGTTGGTTCTAGTTGGTTGGTTGGTTGGTTGGTTGGTTGGTTTTTTCGTTGTTTTTTCTCTCTCTTGAAATTCTTCTAAGTCACTGACCTGCATTTACTATCCTTGTTTAAAAATATCGAGGAGGAAGAATAAGACGACGAAGTAGTAGTAGTAGTTAGTAGTAGTAGTAGTAGTAGTAGTAGTAGTAGTAGTAGTAGTAGTAGTAGTAGTTAGAACAAACAACAACAACAACAACAACAACAACAACAACAAACAACATCAACAACAACAACAACAACAACAACAACAAATGATGATGATGATGATGATGATGATGATGATGATGATGATGATGATGATGATGATGATGATGATGGTAATTATAGCAACAACAACGACGACGACGACGACAACAATAACAACAGCAAAGACGACATTTAACAACATCGATAACGAGGACGAGAACAACAACAACAACTGTCTTGTTGTATAAAACACTCCTCCGAAATCGGAGTATGGCCGCCTATATCGAGGTACTTGAAAACAGTCATACACGCAAACTTCTCATCCAGTGTGCAATATCAGTCTCACAGTGATTCCCCAAGCTGGGATGAGGGAGTCAGAGCGCACATTCTAAGTGACCCTCAAGAGTGATAACCTAGGAAAGGCACAACAACAACAACAACAACAACGTTTAAAATACAAGAGTTGTTCTTACAGGGCTGGGGTGGTACTCGAAGACAACACCATGGTAACGTTCCGCTGAGTTCTGGAGAAACAGGCTCTGAGCAAAGCAGAGAACCAAATAGTAGATCATTGATACTGTCATCATTGCCATTATCATTGTTATCGTCATTGTCATCGTTGACATCATCATAATCATCACATCATCATCATCATCATCAGATCACGATCATCGTCGTCATCGTCATCATCACACGATCATCATCATCATCATCATCATCATCATCACTATCATCATCATCATCCTTATCACCATCATCATGACTTCCTAATTCATAAGCAGTTGTTATCGTCATCGACTTCCTCATTGTGCTCATCATATTCATTCTTTCATCATTGTTACCTGCACCCTTGTCATCATTATTAATGACATGCATATCGTTTATTAACGTTTTGTTTACCAGATGGTAACGCACATTTACTTTTTATTCAACCCATCCCATCTATAAACAAAAAAATCAAAATAAAAGAAACCGAACCATTTTTTTAAAGTCTATACAGTGAGAACAATTGAAAACGAAGAGACTAAAACCCTCATAGATCAAAATTGTTTTTTAAGATACTATACAAATAATTATATGAAGACGTTCAGGCACATGTTTTATCCACCCATTGTTTTTTTTCCTTACTAGAAACTCTTTGAACAACAACAACAACAACAACAACAAATAAAGGCAAGTAGGCCTACAGTTAACATGGGGACAAAACTGACTCCATCAACAAAACCCAGACAGGCACACACACAAACAAAAAGCTTTCCAGAACAAAGCTCACGGCAGAAAATCCACATAGCCCTAGAACAAAGAACAACAGTGACTGCATCCTGCCTACAACCCAGCACTCTCTGCCACAAGTTTACATTAGTTAATAATCCCTAGGAAAACAGCAGATGTTGAAAACCGTCCTTTCACTTTAGTCTATAAATGGATCCTTCTGATAAGACAGATATACAGTAATGGTCAGCTCTTGTCTTATTTTAGCTAGCTTTTTTGTGCGTTCACAGGTTCATCCGAAGGACTTTTGGGGAGAGTGGAGTCAGCACTGATGTCAACTCCAGGGGAAAAATCCCCTCGAACGGGAATCGAACCCGGGTTGTCAAATTGCCTACGCAATGTTCTGACCACTAGGCTATCCCGTCCCCTGTGTGTGTGTGTGTGTGTGTGTGTGTGTGTGTGTGTGTGTGTGTGTGTGTGTGTGTGTGTGTGTGTGTGTGTGTGTGTGTGTGTGTGTGTGTGTTGTGTGTGTGATAGATAGATAGAGAGAGAGAGGTGGGGGGGAGTATTTGTAGCTCTCTCTTTTTCTCTATAAGACACACCACCCCCACTACACTTCCTGTTTCATGAAATGTATTATTACTTATGGCCTTAGTGTTGCATGAATACCCAACACCTCTCTCTCTCTCTCTCTCTCTCTCTCTCTCTCTCTCTCTCTCTCTCTCTCTCTCTCTCTCACACACACACACACACACACACACACACACACACACACTAACACACACACACACACACACACACACACACACACACACACACACACACACAATTAATACAAAGAAACTAAAAACGTTGTGCCTGGTTTTAAAGTCAAAGTTAACCATTTCACATGCCATTGTCTACTTTTGAACTATAATACACTCAGAAGGGGTTAGTTAATGTAGCTGTAATGAAACTGAGCCAGCGTCAATTGCACCTAGCTCTCAGTGACCTCGACCTGTTGACCCCCCGGCTACATTGACCTTTACATGACCTCGGAGGTTCTCTCCATAGTTATGTATATGACCAATATACTTATGCACAGTGGATAGCGAGCTACCCTACCTAAGCCTGCTTAATCTTACATCACGCACCTGTCTTTTCCTGCCTGACCCGAGAGTGAATTAGTTTTCATTGCGATTGTGTAATTGAGCTATGGTGTACTTTGTCCTGATTGAATTAAAGTTGCCTGCGTTAGTAGTATTTTTACGTTTTTCGTGTCTCTCATTCGGGTGACCTACATTGTTGTTAAAATAACTGTTCTGAATATGCCGGTGGGTCTGTGCGTATGCGTGTTTGTGGGGGGGGGGGGAGGGGAGAGAAGGGGGGGTTATAGTGGAAGATATTCTTTTTATTATTATTCTTTGATATAGAGGATAATGGGATAAACACTATTGTGCTTTTTTACATCCATTCCCTGTGTGTATGCAGTTTTGCAAATGTCATCTGTTCCCAGCGGCACACGATGGCCTACTCTTACGAAAAGCGGAACAGGATTTAACGTGTGCGCAAGATGTTCTTCATGCGTTCACACACGGGGGCCTCGGTTTAAGGTCTCATCCGAAGGACTTTTGAGGAGAGTGGAGTCAGCACTGATGTTAACTCCAGAGGAAAAATCCCCTGACCGGGAATCGAACCCTGTGCCTATTGTGAGTTTGTGATAATTAATGATATCAGTGTGTGTGTGTGCGTGTGCGTGTGCGTGTGTGTGTGTGTGTGTGTGTGTGTGTGTGTGTGTGCTGGTACTGATATTTCTGTGCCTAAAGGTAACGCACCAGCCTTAAAAGCGAAAAGTCCGTGTCCGAACATCCCCGTTTCGCCAGAACACACCCCCCCTTCCCCCTCCCTCCTCCTCCATCCAATAGAGCATGAGTGATGGTCTAGGTGCTAGTCTTTCTTAGGTAGCACTCATAAAACACCTACGGCAACAAGAGAGCTGTCTCTGGCAAAATTCTGTAGGATAAAATCGCTCTGTTAAGGAAATAGATACAGATGCAGACAGGAAAAGAAAAAAAAAGGTGGCGCTGCTCTTGTGGCGACATGCTCTTTCCTGGGAGAGTAGCCTGAGTTTTCACGCAGAGAAATCTGTCGTGATTTAAAGTGGTATTAAATATATAAAAAATAATAATTTCCAAAAGTCAGTAGCGTTAGGTTTATTCTCCTGTTGAATATGTTTGTAGTCCTCCATACCCCAAAAAGGAGTTCAAGGAATCAAATCTTGAATCTGGAATCTTGTGTGTGTGTTTTCAAAAGTTTAATTGAATTCCAGTTTTCAAAGCAGTCGCCACATTTATTTTAAAAAATTCAGTCATATGTTGCCCAGAGAGAGAGAGAGAGAGAGGGAGAGAGAGATCGAACTCGAACTCGAACTCGAAAGGTTTATTCATGAAAAAAGGCCATTGGCCCATACATGAAGGGGGTTGCCGAATAACCATAACGAAAATTGCTTTAAGCTGACACACAACGCTACTCCAAGCCATGGAAACCACAGCATTGATTAGTAATGTACATTGAGACACGAAACACTTTACTGTCTGGATATGTTACGGCATTCTGAGCCTTTCTATCCTCCAGTCTTTGTCACACTACACACCCTTAGGTCTAGGCTAGCCAACAAACCGTTGTAGTAGTTCTCTAAGTGTCGCTAAGTCCCTTGAAGCACTCGATAGGGTCTCCGTGTGTAGTGTGTTCTGGATTCGCTTCCCATTCCGCAAACTGGCGAGTTTGACACGTTCCTCTTTTAACATGTTTTTCTCTTGCTGTTTGACAAACCAGTACACACATACTGGCTCAGTGTCTGGTTGGCATGCGTACTGGATCACAATGTCGTCTGACTCGCAGGTCACAATATCTTCACCGTCTGAATGATGTAGCACAGATTTTCTAAAGTGTGTATTTCTTTGTCTGTCTCTTAGCCTTTTCTGTACGGGTCTATCAGTTAGAGTAGCCACATACTGTTTGACATTTCCTGTGTCGAATGCACCAACAATATTATCATCGTTCACCTCAGGCTGCAAAACACACATATCAGCACACATATCAGCACAGTCACAACAATCAGACACACAGGGAGGTTCTAAATCAACCGATGATGGCAACTTAACTGATGTTTTTGTGTTGATGTCCTGTGTGTGCTTTGTTGGTAGGTCTATTCCATGTGTATCTACACATGCTGTATTCCCCTGTTCTACTCCACTGTCAGGCAGACTCGAGGCACTGAGGACACAGTCACTTTCACACACAACACTTGCCTGCTTCTCTTTATGCTTTCGAGTACATCTCGTACATCTCCTCGTCTTTGAGATAACGATTTCTTCCTGTAGTACTGTGCTTGTGTGCTGCGATTCACTGTTGGGGATCCGCCATGTTGGTTGACACTGCTGTGTCCACTGGTTTCAGTCGCAAGACAAAAACCACGCTGTCCCCTTCTCCTGCCACTTTCCAGCTGGAAACTGCATTGTCAGTCAGCAGGGCGCCTAAGGTCCTCTCCACAGCCGCTGGAAGTCCAGTAACTGGCATTTTTGACTGAATTTCTAGTTTTACTGCTGCTCACAGAAAATGTACACCCTGTCCGCTTCACTTCTCGTGACCGCTCCCGAGAGAGAGAGAGAGAGAGAGAGAGAGAGAGAGAGAGAGAGAGAGAGAGAGAGAGAGAGAGAGAAAACAGACAGACAGACAGACAGACAGACAGACAGACAGGCAGGCAGGCAGGCAGATAGGCAGACAGACAGGTAGACAGGCAGGCAGGCAGGCAGACAGGCAGGCAGACAGAGAGACAGACTTCAATCATATGTTGCCTAGAGAGAGAGAGACAGACAGACAGACAGGCAGGAAGACAGGTAAGCAGACAGAGAGACAGACAGAGAATTCAGTCATATGTTGCCCCGAGAGAGAGATTGATTGATTGATTGATTGATTGAATTTTATTTTCAGAAGGTGAAGGAGTAAGCATGACAATTGCTTTTTTACATCCAGCCTTCTATAATGATACAAACTAGTAAAAGCAAACTAATAACAAGAAAATGGAGAAAAAACACACCAAAAACATAGCATAATTCTGTTTGTAACAACCAATTATGTAACTTAATACTTCATAGCTGGAGAGAGAGTGAGAGAGAAGAGAGAGAGAGAGAGAGAGAGAGAGAGAGAGAGAGAGAGAGAGAGAGAGAGAGAGAGAGAGAGAGAGAGAGAGAGAGAGAGAGAGAGAGAGAGAGAGAGGGGGGGGGGGGTTATATATTGTTCGATGATAGATGGTCTCGATACATTTTCTTGAAAGAATAATGGCTTTTTAAATTTTTGAGAGGTTCTGGTAATGAATTCCATAGGGTACCTCCTGAATAATGTAGGCTTGATTTGAACAAATCTATTCGAGGCTTTGACAATGCAAGTTTGTGAGTATGTCGTTTACTATTAATTGGGAATAAATCAATAATGGTAGCAGGTACTATATGTGATATAATTCTATGCATTAGAATACCTTTGTTATATTTTAATTTGTTTTTCAGTGGTAGAATATCAAGTAATTTGTAATCTTCTGGAGTTAATGACGATGACTTAAGGAGGAGGATTTTTAGTGCTCGTCTGTAACTTTGAGTGAGTGGTTTTAATGTGTTTTCACTAGCACAGTCCCAAAGAGTGGATGCATAATCTATAGCTGATTTTATGTGAGCGTGGAAAAATTGTTTCCGAGCATGAAAAGGAAGGAAATTTTTTATTTTAGATAACTGAAAAACCTTTGTTGACACTCGTTTGGATAGTTTACTAATGTGATCAGACCATGATAAATTATTATCTACAATAAGACCTAAGACTTTATGTGACTTGACTACTTCAATTTTGTCATCGTTTATATAGATAGATGGAATATTGTCATTTAAATTTTGGCGTTTCTGCCTAGTTGTCACAAGCATTTGTTTTGTCTTTTGTGAATTTAAGGACATGTGATTCGATTCAGTCCATCTGATTAGGTCGTTAGTACTCTCTTGTAGGTTCTTGTATAATAATGGAATATCTTGATGGCTACAGGAGATGGTAGTGTCATCAGCAAAGAGTTCACAAGTAGATCTAACATAAAGAGGCAAATCATTGATATAAAGTGAAAAAAAAATAGGACCCAGAATCGATCCCTGTGGTACACCAAATTTCTGTGGGAGAATGGTGGAATATTTATTGTTTATACATACAGTTTGATGACGACAATTGAGAAAAGATGCTATGAGTGCAAGAGTATTGGCAGAGAATCTATAAACGTTGAGTTTACGGAGAAGCAGAGTATGAGAAAGTGTATCAAAAGCCTTTGCAAAATCTACAAAGACTATTCCATTAAATTTGTTATCATTTATATTTGAAAGCCATTCATCGACGATTTTTATCAAGGAAGTGTGGCATGAATGCTTCTCACGAAATCCGGATTGACTAGGATGTAGAAGATTAAATTTATTTATATGAGCAACAATATGACGTTTTATATGTTGCTCTAGAGGTTTAGAAAGGACTGATAGAATAGAAATAGGTCTGTAGTTGGAAGGCTCAGTCCTTTCACCTGATTTATTATTAGGGAGTATTTTGCTTATTTTAAATGCTTTTTGGAAAATAATTTTTGTCAATGCATAGATTAAATATGTATGTAAGTGAGTCAGTAAAATAAGATGCACAAAGTTTGATAATTTTCCCATCAAGGCCATCCATGCCTTTTGTATTAGTTTGTTTTAGTTTTACTAGACTATTATAAACTTCAAATACTGTTATAGGGTATTGATAGTTGTGTATGTATATTTTGGTTTTGCAGAATTCACTCAGAGGCGATAAATCATTCGTGGTTGATTTGTCATTTTGAATTATCTTGTCCGTTATATTTGCAAATGGTGATTCAAGTCATCCACGGATAAGTTTTGCGTTGATAAGTTCGTGTTTGAAGTTAGTTTGTTGGTCAAAGAGTTTATGCTTTCCATACAGATTTTGGATCTTTATTGGTACCTGCTAGATCTATGAAATATTTCTTTTTTGAAGCACGTAAAAGAGAGTTATATTTGTTCCTTTGTTTCTTATATTCATCATGTTTCTTAGAAGCTAGTAATGAGTCTCTAATATGTCTAGCTTCTTCTATATCTTTTGTAACCATGGTGGTTTAGGATTATGTTTTTTTTTTAGATTTTATTGGAACATGTTTGTCATATATGGATTTGAAGGTATTGTACCAAAATTGCAAAGCCTCATCGGGTCATTATAATGGTAAACATTACACAGATGAGATTGAGCTAAATCAAACAGAAATGCTTCTTTGTCAAACTTAGAAAAGCAACGATAAGTGATTGTTTTGTGTCCAGCTTTTGGAATTTTTAGCCCTTTTTGAACCATGTTATACATACAGCTTTGTGATCACTACATCCAGTAATAGGTGCGCAAACCTCAACTATGTTTTGTTTATCAGTAACGTAAATGTGATCAATTAGAGTTTCAGAAGATGCGGTAATTCTTGTAGGATTCTGTACAAGTTGGGTTAGGCAGCAATTGTCACAAACTTGTTTCCACTTGGGGTGTTTTTTCAATAAGTCTATATTAAAGTCACCCATCACTAGGGTCTCTTTAGACTGTAAAATGACGTCATCCATCATGGAATTGAAAGAATCAAACCAGTGACTTCTTTCTGTAGGGTTCCTATATAGAAAACCTGCAAGTAATGGTTTGCTATGTATTAAATGAATTTCTATCCATATAGATTCAATTCCGTGGTTAGCTAGATTGTCTATTTGCTTTATTTTCATTGATTGTGTATAATACAATAGTAGACCCGTTTCGTTTTTACGTTTTGGGTCCATACGGATAAAGCTATATCCTGGTATAGATAAGTCGGAATTGGAAATATGCTCATGTAAATGAGATTCCGCGATGCAAAAAATATGGAATTGTTTCCCACCATTACATAAGATGGACGAAATATCTGTCAATTTGTTTGCAGCGTGGTTAATATTCAAATATCCAATTCTAAGCCCTTCTTTGGAGGGCCAGGAATCTAGACAAGAAGGCATGGTGTGAAAGATAAATTTTCCTATTCTTACGAATGAAATAGCCACAAGGAATATTCTAAAATATCAGAATAATTTAAACAAGCCCACAAAGATGTTTAAAAGAACCAAACCCAGTTCCTAGTGAAGAATAAAGCCAAGATTAGAGTAACAGTCTAGATCAGAAGGAAAAGGACAGCTGGCTGAAAATATCAACAACAATTACAACAATGTAACCAAACCTCAATAACAATAAAACTGAATAATCAGAACCGAGATAGTCAATCAAATGTCAGTTTCCCCCAAAATGTAGGGAAAACTCAATACACCATGAAAACTTTGGCTGCAACAAAGCGTCTGTAGACCGTCTCTTGTGTAACTTGGGAAAGTCCGGCTTCTGACTGCACACAGTATGCACATTATAACACACACACACACACTCACGCGCTCGTGCGTGCACCCGCACTCACACACAAACACACACACATTTTCGCACGTATGCACACACAAACACAAAACACACACACACACACACACACACACACACACACACACACACACACACACACACACACACACACACACACACACACACACACACACACACACATGTATGGCTACCTATTGTTCTACAATGTTGTCAATAATATTGTTGATACAATTAAAATTTCTTTGTGCAAAGCTCTGTACAGTGACAAGCACCACATGTTTCTGCCCTACGAGTGATTGGGGTTATGCTGAGCCATCAGCTGTGAAGCAAAATAGTTCATCACCTGGACAGCCATTGGATGAAGATTATAGTTGCAGTTGTTGGCATTAGGTGATTTAACTGGTGAAATATGATTGAACATTGGCGGTTGATGAATGTTTTGATCTAAGGCAATGTGTCTGGGTTGATTTGGAAGCTGGTTTCTAGGAGTATGACAGATCTGTTGTGATAGCTGGGGATGAGGGGTGAAGAGCTGAGAGGGGTGGTCAGGAAAGGGAGGCTTTTAGGAATAGGAGAGAGAGAGAGAGAGAGAGAGAGAGAGAGAGAGAGAGAGAGAGAGAGAGAGAGAGAGAGAGAGAGAGAGAGAGAGAGAGAGAGAGAGAGACAGACAGACAGACAGACAGACAGACGGACGGACGGACGGACGGACGGACGGACAGACAGACAGACAGACAGACAGACAGAGACACAGACAGAGACAGAGAGAGAAGAACGCTTTTAGAAGCATAAGGCATTTTGCAGATTCCAGGCTGGCTTTTCTTGGCATTGTTCCGGATTCCATGTGATGCCAGACATGTCCAAGAGCAGGAAACGATATAAGCTCCACACAATTGCTGGCTTTTTTTTTTCTTCGTTTGTTTGTTTGTTTTGTTGTTGTTGTTTTAAATGCGAGGTGTCAACTACTTGTTCTTCTTCTTCTTCTTCTTCTTCTTCTTCTTCTTCTTCTTCTTCTTCTTGTTCTTCTTCTTCTTCTTCTTCTTCTTCTTCTTCTTCTTCTTCTTCTTCTTCTTCTTCTTCTTCTTCTTCTTTGCATTCTTCTTTGCATTCTTCTTCTTCTTCTTTGCATTCTTCTTCTTCTTCTTTGCATTCTTCTTCTTCTTCTTCTTCTTCTTCTTCTTAACGCTCAGACAGCAATTATTGTTGTCTGTCATATGAGCGAAAATGCGTCGCGCTGCTGTTAAGCGCCTGACAAGCCAGGCCCAGCGCACCCTAGCTGTGTAATGAATTCTCAATGTTTAAAAAAAAATCCCTATCAACTAGGCCTTGGGTAATGGTTTGGTGCTAGACTTTATTCTTTATTCTTTATTCTTTTACATCGAGGATAATGGAATAAGCCCTCTTGTGCCTTTTTCATCCAGTCCCTGTGTGTATGCAGTTTTGTAAATGTCACCTGTTCCCACCGGCACACGATGGCCTACTCTTACGAAAAGCGGAACAGGATCTAACGTGTGCGCAAGATGTTCTGCGTGCGTTCGCACACGGGGCCCCTGTTTAAAGTCTCATCCGAAGAACTTTTGGGGAGAGTGGAGTCCGCACTGATGTTAACTCCTGGAGAAAAAAATTCCTCGACCGGACTCGAACCCGGGTCTTTCTGATGAGTACGATAAACTGAGGTCTTGCGTGTAATATACATTTTAGTGTCTGTGAAAGAACTCACGTCACAAGAGACTTGTGCCCGGCAACATTCTGTAGAAAATGCCACTTTCGGAGGGAAAACAAAATATATACGCATACAGACACGGAAATAAATTCAAAAATAATAATGGGTGGCGCTGCTCTTGTGGCGACGTGTTCTCCCCGGGGAGAGCGGCTGATGTTTCATGCAGAGAGATCTGCCTATGACTGGAAGCAGTACATAGAACAGTTACTAAAGCACAGTAGGATGGATTAGTGGTCTAGAGGTAATGCGCCTGCCTAGAAAGCGAAAAAGTCCCGGTCGTTAGTGTGCGGTGGTTCGATCCCCGTTTTGGGCCCGAAACTTTTCCCCCATCCATTAGACCATGAGTGGTGGTCTGGCTGCTAGTCTTTCTAATGAGACGATAAACCGAGGTCCTGTGTGTTACACAAAATTATTTAGTGCACATAAAAGAACCCATGGCAACAAGAGAACGGTCCCTGGCAAAATTATGTAAGAAAAAGCCACTCTGATAGGGAAACAAAATGAAGTTGCTGACAGGAAAAGAAAAATGGGTGGCGCTGCTCTTGTGGCGACACGTACTCACCCTGGGGAGAGCAGCCCCAATCTCATGCAGAGAAATCTGGCATGACTTAAAGTGTAGTATGTAGTAGTAGTAGTAGTAGTAGTAGTAGAGTAGTAGTAGTAGTAGTAGTAGTAGTAGTAGTAGTAGTAGTAGTAGTAGTAGTAGTAGATAGTAGTGTAGTAGTAGAAGGAGGAGGAGGAGGAGGAGGATGACGACGATGCAACGCAACAATACAATACAATACAATACAATGCAGTACAACATAATGCAACAGAATGCAATACAACACATTGCAATACAATACAATGCAACACAACACACTGTCACACAGTACAGTACAACACAATACGACACAATACTACATAACACCACACCATACTATCATCAACACAACACCACACGGTACAAACGACCCTCTGGAGGTAGGTAGGAACAGAACCAAGGTCAGAGACAGAAAAACATGCCCTCCCCATCCCCATTCCCATCCCCCCTCCTCACTCACTCCCCTTCCCCCAACCCTGACCCCATTACTACCCACCACTACCATCACCACCCACCACCACCACCACTACTACTACTACTACTTCTACTACTACTACTACTACTATTACTACTGCTGCTGCTGCTGGGTGCTGACTACTACTACTACTACTACTACTACTACTACTACTACTACTACTACACTACTACTACTACTACTTCTACTGCTACTACTACTATACTACTACTACTACTGCTGCTGCTACTACTACTACTACTACTACTACTACTACTGCTACTACTACTACTACTACTACTACTACTACTACTACTACTACTACTACTCCTACTACGAGGCCACTCTCTATCGGCCCTTATCTCTTCCTGTTTCTAGGCCTGTATCACTGGGATCTCTGTTGCAGCTTTTTCCTGACCATAACCATCACCAGGTTGCTGATGGTGGTTGCTGATGGTGGTTGCTGATGGTTGCTTGATGGTACTGTCCGCATATCGAACAGATCTAGCTCCCTTGGGACTGTGGTGGTACAATCAAACCACGCCATCAAACCAAACGCCAGGCCGTTTCACTTCCTTGTTCCTTGTCTGCAAGAGTATCTTGTGTGATACAGCAGCAAATAATGGTGTTCAGGGCCTATTGTCTTTGTAAGGCGATGGTCACTGACTGAGGGAGAGAGGTCGAGTCATGGTGTGCGGTTGTTTATTATTGTTATTGATCCTCTTCTCTGTTTTCTTTTTTTTTTAAGGGGGGGGGGGAGGGGGTAGTGGGATGCGTAGGGAAGGAAGGCGGCAGAATGGTTAAGACGTTCGCCTGTCGACAAGTAAACCGTGAAGTTCTGGGTTCGATTCCCACCCTCCCTCGCCCTTTCTTCACAGTGTGACAAAAAAAATCGAACTGAATGTCAGTCATTCGGATGAGACTATAAACCGAGTCCCAGTGTGCGAACGCTCGCAGAACATCTTGTGAACACGTTAAAAACCCGTTCCGCCTTTCGAGTGAACAGGCCAATGTGTGCCGATATGAGCGGATGACAACAAAATCTCTTTAAAAAATTAAAAAAGCATGCACACAAGTGTCATGTTTAGACACGATCCCTGAGGAAAAATCAGGGAGTTGGAGTCCTCAGGGCGGTTCGGGGCTGTGGGCCTATATGACAACGTTCTGGCGGCTCTTGCGACGGCACTGGAACCATTCGTATCGGCGATTGCCTTTCCAATGGACCATTCCAGCGACGTGGAGAGGGGGGAGGGGGTATCTGCTGCATGGGTAGCAGCTTGCCCTCCACACTTACATACCCAGGCTTTGCGTTCTAGAGCCTAGAGCGAAACTCTATAGTCTTCCAAGACTGACCGATGCCTACCTACCTAAAGCGGTGGTCACTGAGAGGTCGATTCATAATATGTAGTGTTGTTTTTTTCTTCTCTGTTTTCCTTTCTTTTTGGGGGGGAGGGGTGGTAGTGGGCTGCATAGCACCTGGCAGTCCTCCTTCTCCCGTGCTTGTAACTCTGCAGGAGGTCTGCCCGCTAGCCTCAGACAGCATGTTTCTGACTTCGCAACAGCTCATTTTGCTGGGCATGGTCGTGTTTCCGTAACCCACCAAACGCTGACATGAATTATGGGATCAGTAATGGGCATAATATTGATCTTCTGCATGGGTATATACGCGAGGGGAATCAAGGCATGATTGATCTTTTGCATAGGTATATACGCGAAGGGAATCAAGGCACTGGCAGGGCTGCACTTTTAATTAGCCTGAGAGATCGTACAAATCACTACCCTTAATTCATCAGCTGCCGCTGCCGAGATTCGAACCCTGACTTGATGAAGCCAGGAAGGGAAGTCACACAGTCTTTAACCACTTGGCTATAGCGTCCTTCGTATGCAGATAATTTTGATCACATCTGTCCAGGCCATAAATAACCACCCTGTGTGGCTGCGGAACTGAAGTGCTAATTATTTGCCAGCCAGTACAGTTGATCATCTTATTTTGTGCAGTCCTCAGTATGCTTCATACCATTAGCGTTGTCAATTGGTGGTTTAGCCGGCGGTAAAGCACATCAGTAGAAAGATGAACATAATATAAACCAATGTATGTATGTATGTATGTATGTATGTATGTATGTATGTATGTATGTATAAGTGTATAAGTGTATAAGTGTATAAGTGTATAAGTGTATAAGTGTATAAGTGTATAAGTGTATAAGTGTATGTATAAGTGTATGTATAAATCTATGTATAAGTGTCTGTATAAGTGTATGTATAAGTGTATGTATAAGTGTATGTGTGTAGTATGTAGTAGAACATTCCCAGGAGCTGACATTGGCAGTGACCACGACCTTGTACTTACCACCATCAGGCTGAAACTGAAAGCAAAACAACAGCCAAAAAGCCCACGCATAAAATTCGACCTGGAAAAACTCAAAGACCCAACAGTGGTTGAGATCTTCCAAGCCAACATTGGAGGAAAGTTCGCCGCACTCACAGCCATTGACAATGATGTGAACACACTAGCCAACAACATCAAAGAAGTGCTAACGACAGCAGCAGAAGAAACATTAGGCAGAAGCAGAACAAAGAAACAACCCTGGGTGACAAATGAGGTTCTTGACCTCTGCGACAAAAGAAGAGAACTTAAAAAACAAAAGTTCACAAGTCAAGAAGCCAACAACAAGTACATGGATAGCCACAGAGAAGTGAGGAAAAAGATGAGAGAAGCCAAAGAAGCGTGGATAGAAGAACAATGCAACAACATCGAAGATGGAATGGCCAAGGGAAACAGCAAAACAGCTTACAACACTCTGAAAGCACTAACTAAAACCACACAGCCTAAAGCCTCTGTTATTGAAGACAAAGAAGGAAATCTTTTAACGGAAAACAATGCCATCCTCCAACGCTGGACAGAATACTGTGAGGGATTGTATAACTACCCACTACGCCCAGATACCAACATAGTTTCCAACAAACCCCCTGAACACCAAGATAAAGACCCACCAATACTAAGGTGTGAAGTAGACACAGCTATTAAACAATTGAAGAAGGGGAAGTCCCCTGGAATCGATAACATCCCAGCTGAACTCATAAAAAATGGAGGGAATGAAACAGCAAGGCGATTCACAGATCTTTGTCAGAAGATCCACGACACCAAAGAATGGCCAAAAGAATGGACACAGTCTCTTGTAATACCCCTGCCAAAGAAAGGAAACCTCAAGCAATGTCAGAACTACAGAACCATCAGTCTCATAAGCCATCCTAGCAAGATCATGCTGCAGGTAGTCCTCAACAGACTGAAAAACCAAGCAGAAAAACTCCTGGCAGAAGAACAAGCGGGCTTTAGACCAAAACGCAGCACAATGGAACAAATTTTCAACCTGAGAATTCTGATAGAGAAGCATCTCCAACACCAAAAAGACTTGTACCACAATTTTATAGACTTCAAAAAGGCCTTTGACAGGGTATGGCATGACGGCCTCTGGCAAGTACTCAGGCACTTCAACATTGACAACTGCCTAATTGAAGTCATCAAGGCTCTGTACGAGAATGCAAGAAGTGCAGTTTTCATGAACAATCACGTGGGCGAGTTCTTCAAGACCACGGTTGGAGTCCGCCAGGGCTGCCTTCTCTCACCTGTACTCTTCAACCTCTTCCTCGAAAACATCATGACAGAGACACTGCAAAACCACCACACTTCCATCTCCATTGGTGGAAGACCCCTTTGCAACCTCAGATTTGCAGATGACATTGACCTCATGGGCAGCAGCAAACAAGAACTGCAAATCCTCACAGACAGTCTAACAGATCGAGCGAGCGCATACGGCATGGAGGTCAGTACAGAGAAATCGAAGATCATGGTCAACAGCGCGAGTAATGACAGCACGGAAATAAAGATGAATGGAGAAATATTGGAAGAGGTGAGCCAATTCAAATACTTAGGCTCCATCCTAACAAAAGATGGCACATCAAACAATGAGGTGAAAGCTCGCATTGCAACAGCAACATCTGCTCTAGTCAGACTCCAGAGGGTCATCAGAAGCAACAACATCAGCTTCTGCACCAAATACCACCTCTACAAATCCCTCGTGATATCTATCCTCCTATATGGCTGTGAATCATGGACTCTGACAGCAGAGTTAGAGAGAAGAATCCAAGCATTCGAGAACAAGTGCCACAGAAGACTCCTCAAAATATCATACAAAGAACACAAGACCAATAACTATGTGAAAGAAGAAATCAAAAAGCGTGTGGGCCCCCAAGAGCCTTTGCTCTCCACCATAAAGAGGAGAAAGCTGATGTGGTTTGGTCACACCACAAGACACAACACCCTAGCAAAAACCATCTTGCAAGGAACAGTCGAGGGCAAGAGAAGAAGAGGCCGCCAAAAGAAATCATGGGTTGACAACATCAAAGACTGGACTGCCCAACCCCTGCAACGCCTCCTACTAGCCACACAGGATCGTGAAGCATGGAAAAAGATCTCCGTTGCGTCTTCTCTCATGTCCCCCCTACGTCCTTTGGGACATGGGACTGAGTGAGTGAGTGAGTGATGTATGTAGTGTATTGTGTATGCAAATGAATTTATGTATATATGTGTGTATGTCTAATATGTGTGTAGCTAGCTAGCTAACCAAATAGATAGATAGATAGATAGATAGATAGATAGATAGATAGATAGATAGATAGATAGATAGATAGATAGATAGATAGATAGACGGATAGACGGATAGATGGATAGATAGATGGATAGATGGATGGATAGATAGATAGATAGATAGATAGATAGATAGATAGATAGATAGATAGATAGATAGATAGATAGATAGATAGATAGATAGATGGATAGATAGATGGATAGATAGATGGATGGATGGATAGATGGATGGATGGATAGATAGATAGATAGATAGATAGATAGATAGATAGATAGATAGATAGATAGATAGATAGATAGATAGATAGATAGATAGACGGATAGACGGATAGACGGATAGATAGATGGATGGATGGATGGATGGATGGATAGATAGATAGATAGATAGATAGATAGATAGATAGATAGATAGATAGATAGATAGATAGATAGATAGATAGATAGATAGATAGATGGACGGACGGATAGATAGATAGATAGATAGATAGATAGATAGATAGATAGATAGATAGATAGATAGATAGATAGATAGATAGACGGATAGATGGATAGATAGATGGATAGATGGATGGATAGATAGATAGATAGATAGATAGATAGATAGATAGATAGATAGATAGATAGATAGATAGATAGATAGATAGATGGATGGATGGATAGATGGATGGATGGATAGATGGATGGATGGATAGATAGATAGATAGATAGATAGATAGATAGATAGATAGATAGATAGATAGATAGATAGATAGATGGATGGATGGATAGATGGATGGATGGATGGATAGATGGATGGATAGATAGATAGATAGATAGATAGATAGATAGATAGATAGATAGATAGATAGATAGATAGATAGATAGATAGATAGATAGATAGATGGATGGACGGATAGATAGATAGATAGATAGATAGATAGATAGATAGATAGATAGATAGATAGATAGATAGTCTACCGTGCTACACTGCACCAGCTAGATGTTTACTTGTCATGTACATAGTCTATGTCTGTATTTAATTCATGTTTTGTAAAAACACGGTGTTTGGGAGAAGTACAATTCCGTGGTATAGTAGCATGTATTTGGTTCTACATCAGGGATGTTGTGTTGAATGAGGGCACAAGCCCCATCATTCTCAGCCAGGATTCAGCATGGGCTATTCTTTTTTTATTTCGGCTTGGGCTTTTGTTTTTGTGAACTATTGATCTTGCCTGCCTTCGTCTCATTAAACCCGAGAGATGACAGCCGCCTGTCATTAGGGCCTCTGTGGTCGGCTTCGTGATAAGCATGAGGACTGATTGCATCCCCCCCCCCCCTTTTCCCTCTCCACCCTGCCAACAGAACAAGCATCTTCCTTCTTCCCTCGGGCTGTGCTCTGAATGGCGAATAGAGCTCAAGGGAGGCCATTATCAGCCCGAGAAATTGTCGTCCTTGATCGATCTGGTACCGAGTTATTACTGCTGACCAGGTCACCTTAGGTTAGGGGACAGTGAACGGTCACTTGCCTGATCGAATTTTGTAATGTCTTGTTCATGGTGTTGTGTGATGTGTGTTTGTATTTTGTTTTGTGTGTTGTATAGCAGACGACTTGAGGGGAAGACGTGTTACAGTCACAGACACTGATTTAGTCTGTGTGGAGGGGAGCTACCAGACTGTGTTTGGAACTTGAAAAGCAGCGTGTGTGTTAAAGTCAGTGTCAAGGGTTGTTTTGGGTTTTTTTTATTCAGATGATGCATTGAATCATTAATGCATTGGGAGCTCATCAAGCCATCTATCTAAAAAAATATATATAAAAAATCCCCCCCCCCCAAAGGAAACAAACAAACCCACAACAACCACAACAACAACCACAACAACAACCACAACAACAACCACAACAACAACACAACAACAACAACAACCACAACAACAACAAGGACCCAAAGTGGTCAGAGGATATCAAACCTCCAGGAAGGACTGGGAGGGAAGGTACCTACCCATTTTTTTCCCCTCAGGGATGGTGTCTAAACACGGCACCTGTGTGCATCTCTCTCTGCGAAAGTGGAATACACCCTCTGAGAAAATGTGAATGCTTAGCTGTTGGTGACTTCAACAGCCATGGAACCAGTTGGGGTTCCAAATCAAATGATCAAAAGGAAGTGTAATGGAGTACTGGCGGATTGAAAATGATATGCTTCTGCTGAATGACCCAAATGACCCACCTTGTTTCTTCTCACTCTGGTAGATCACCACGTCTACCCCAGACTTAGACTTTTTTTTTAATGCGTTCAATATCTTAATAGAATAGTGTACAAATTTTATTGGTATTTGTCTTATCATACAATATGTTATAACAATTTGGTTTATGTCTTAAAATGCGTGCGCATAGGTGCGAAAGTTTTTAATATTTAGTGTGTGTGTGTGTGTGTGTGTGTGTGTGTGTGTGGTGTTGTGTGTGTGTGTGTGTGTGTGTGTGTGTGTGTGTGTGTGTGTGTGTGTGTGTGTGTGTGTGTGTGTGTGTGCGTGCGTGTGTGTGTGTGTGTGCGTGTGTGTGTGTGTGTGTGTGTGTGTGTGTGTGTGTGGTGTGTGTGTGTGTGTGTGTGGTGTGTGTGTGTTGTGTGTGTGTGTGTGTGTGCGTGTGTGTACGTGAGCCATGTTTGAGTGTGTATGTGTGGATGCGTGGGCATACTGGTGCGAACACGAATGTTTGTGATTTTACTTGGGTGAGTTTGCGGCTGGCTGAGGTTTTGCTGACTTGTGGATGCTCTTTCTGTTGTGATGGGTTCGTGCTGATATTCAGAACTGTGTTGAGCTATATTGATGTTATTTTTGTGTGGTTATTGTTTTTATATATGGCTTGTAACCCACGGGAATTTCACTGTTTTAGAGATAATGAAGTATTTTGAATTTGAATTTGAAACTGAAGACCTCTCCAGTAAAACCAACAGAAACAGAGCCAGTTTGGAAGGGGGTGGGGGTCAGTGATCACAGGCCAGTATTACTGACCATCAATCTGCAATACTGGCCCAACAGCCCAAAAACCTCTCCAAGACAGAACTTTCAGAACGCTGATTGAATGAAGTTTCCTACATTTCTGAAGATTATCCTTCAAGAGTACATGTGGAGGATTACAACATCAACACAGCCATTATACACCTCAGTCACGCCATCCTGAAGGCAGCCACAGAAACTATTCTACGTGGTGCCCGAACGTTAAATCCTGCTCCGCTTTTCGTAAGTGTAGGCCATCGTGTGCCGGTGGGAACAGATGACAAGATTTACAAAACTGCATACACACGGGAACTGGATGTAAAAAAAGCACAACAGTGCTTATTCCAATATCCTCGATATAAAAGAATAAAATAAATAAATAATAAGATAAAGAAAGAACTGTCAACAATACCGGACCACAGAACTACAAGACCATGAGAATGAGATTGCTGGATCCAGAGCGGAGTTGGAGAACAGCCCCACACCAGAGAACAATGCAGCCTTCAGAGCCTGCTCTGCCACTTATTAAAAAAAAATTTAAGCCAGCATGCACACAGGTGTCGTGTTTAGACACCATCCCTGAGGAAAAATCGGGGAGTTTGGAGTCCCAAGGCTGCTCGGGGCTCTATATAGCAACGTTCTGGTGGCTCCTGCGACAATACTGGAACCATTCGTATCGGTCATTACCTTTCCAATGGATCATTCCAGTGGCGTGGAGAGGGGGGGGGGGTCTGCTGCATGGGTAACAGCTTGCCCTCCATACTTACTTACCCAGGCTTTGCGCTCTAAAGACTAGAGCGCAACTCCATAGTCTTCTGAGACTGATGGGTGCCTACTACTACTACTACTACTACTACTACTACTACTACTACTACTACTACTACTACTACTACTACTACTACTACTACTACTACTACTACTACCACTGCTACTACTACTACTACTACTACTACTACTACTACTACTACTACTACTACTACTACTACTACTACTACTACTACTACTACTACTAAGGGCCAATCGGACGAAGAAGACCAAAAAGTGGATATTATTTGATAGAGATGGCAACAAGCTCTGGAAGCTCACTAAGACCATAAAGGAGAGAAGACAAGATCGGCTGCTATTGGGATTGAGAGAGATCAGCAGATAGCAGTGACAGGGAGGAATGCATGCAGCCAAACGCCCCAAAGACAGCTATGACCAGGCCACTAATACCCCAGTGCTGAGGATAGAAAACTGTAAATCCATGATAACACAAAGAACCATCAGAGAAGTCGAGACCCTTCACAGTACAACACCAGACCTTTCAACAGAAAAGAATCAGAAGAACCAGCCGCCATGGCGCAGTGGTTAGCGCCTTGGATTTCGGACTGGAAGGTCGCGGGTTCGAATCCCACAAGAGTCATTGGGATTTTTCAGACTCCGGCCGGCACCTACCCAGAGTGAGTGTGCTGTGGGCTCATTGGGGAGACTAGGACCACACAGTCGAGCTTCATTCACTTTACAGATACGAATTTGAGAGTGTTGCTCAAATTACCTGACCAACACTGCAGGTGTCTGTATCTCTCGGGCCAGTTGATGCCCGGATATATTATGATAGTAAGCGTAGACTACAACCCTGTCAGGTAGTCTCAAAGCGGATGCACTTCCACAGCAGCAGCATTACATCATCCTCATCATCATTGATTATCATGCATTAATTAAAAAAAAATAGATATATATACATATACATAAATTTTAAATTAAAATATTGCCTCTGGTTCGGTATCCCCCGTTGCTCTGGTCTCATGGTGACCTCAGATTTGGTTTCCCCATACGCTTCTGTGCCTGTGGTGTTTGTGTCAAAACCTTTGAAGTTGGAGGTTGGAGGATGGCGGTGTTGAAGGGACGTTGTGGTGTCACCACCTCGGGTGGGCGTCTCACTCAGTCTGGCCCCACGACTGAGCTAATACTCTCGTTATCAGGGGCTTAGTAGGTGGTGACCTGCGTATGTTAGCTCAGAACAGGCACCACTGAACACCACCAAAGTGACCCAGCAGAAGTGCAGGGCCCCTCTGGCTGGTGGCCCCATGGTGACCTAATATTGATGGGCTCCTTGCGGACGCCCGAACCTGATGATGAGACACAACGAATCTGGGTATGGCTGTAATGGGGAGACTGGAATGAGCGACGTGGGAACAGCAGGACGGGGACTTGCAGAAGATGAGGCAGCAAAAAAAACGAATCAAAAGAAGCTCTTAATATCTTGAAGCCTAACAAATTCCCTAGTCCTGACAAAGTTACCAATGAGATATTCCTGGAGAAAGACACCAGCATGACTGCAAATCAGGCAGGATTTAGACAACTTTATTCCACAGAAAAACAGGTGACTTGCATAGCGTAGAAGGTCAAGAATGGTTTCCAGGAAAAACACTGACTGTGTCAGTAGATATGGAGAAGGCCTATGCTAAGGTCTGGAGGGATGGGCTCCGCCTGAAATTTCTAACGAGTGCTGTGGCTGGATGGATGCACCAGAGGATCTCCCGATATCTGACCAACAGGAAGGCTTGAGTCTGCGTGAAAGGAGCATACAGCCGAAAGGAGACTCTGAGAGGAGTCCCCCAGGGAGGTGTCTTGAGCTTTACCCTATTCCTAGTCTTCATAAACAACATTGTCAAAGATTTGCCCCCCCCCCCCCCCCCCCAAAAAAAAAAAAAAAAAAAAAAAAGTTCATGGAGCCATACATACCGACGATCTTGTGGTGCTCGGAGGAATAATTACCTTACAACTGCAAACTTCACACGGCATTTTTTTTTTTTTAATTATTATTCTTTTATATCGAGGATAATGGGATAAGCACTCTAGTGCTTTTTTTTACAACCAGTCCCCGTGTGTATGCAGTTTTGTAAATCTTGTCATCTGTTCCCACCGGCACACGATGGCCTACTCTTACGAAAAGCGGGACAGAATTTAACGTGTGCGCAAGATGTTCTGTGTGCGTTCACACACGGGGGCTCGGTTTATAGTCTCATCACGCGCTGAACATTCTTGAAGCCTGGACACAACAATGGCGCAACTAGTTTTCTTGTGCTGGTTGTTGGCACCCATGCTGCATTGTACAGGTCTCATGCAGAGTCACAGACCCTGGAGAAAACCAGGCACTGCTCATCTCACCTAGGACATGGTCAAAATGGAATACCGGCCAAACTCACGTGTTGGCATTATCTGGTCAATCCTAGCAGTGTATGTGTCTGTCAGACTGATTTCACTGTTGCCAGGAATTAGTAAGAAAGAGTTAGTTGAATGCAGTCGTTTGTCGCATAGAGCCTCCGACCTAATGTATTAGTTTTACCATCTTTCAACATCACAGCAGCTCAACTCAACAGTCTCCAACGCCCCTGTCGTGAGTAGGAGCCCCACACAATGCCACCAGGGTTCACCATCTCTCTCTGTCTGTCTCTGCTGAGTTTTACCATCTCCTGTAGCCCTCCCAGATCACGGGTCTCAGTGATGTTGGCAATGTAGGATGTTGACGGTAAAGGGACACTCATTAGTCAGATTCAGTGACTGTTGGTGTACCCTGATCATTGTGATTGATATCACTCTGCTTTTCTTCTGTACTTAAGCCTGAGTTTCCATTTACTTTCAGACCTGAGCGGCGTGCTATAAAACTGTATGGTAGCCAGGTGATCTTTCTACAGTTGGTGCACTGTTTCTCTCTCTGCTCTGCATTCGCTCACTGGATGGGATGCATAGTGGTATTGATGCCTGGTCTTCTCTTGTGCTTGTAACTCTAGAGAAGGTCTGCCGAATGACCTCAGCTGATAAAGGCTTATTCCCACCTCAGAGCAGCTCATATGCTTGTACATGATGCATGCTGGTATGCCCGTGTTTTTTGTAACCCATCGAACGCTGACATGAATCATAGGATTTCTAATGTGCATATTCAGATCTTCAGAATGTGTATACTATAATTATACACGGTGGGAATGAAGGCACTGGCATAATTATGTGTGCTGTAAGTTGACCTTGAGGATCTAAAAGATCCCCAACTTTGTATCAACATATAGCCTACTGCTATCAATTTTGAACCCACAACTTCATGGATTACAAGACTGAAGTCAAACGGTCTTAACCACCCGGCTATAGCATCCACCTTAGAGTGATGGTACACATGGTTACATGCCTTAGGGACCAAGCTTTTCAGCCTTGCCTATAGCCACTCACCCCCAGTGCTTCTGCTCTGTGTGGCTTAAAAAAAGTTATATGAACCAAAGATCGTGTGTTTGGGACCTTCCCATGCTGTTCAATGACCACATTAGTATCTCTAAGCTGCTCACACACACACACACACACACACACACACACACACACACACACACACACACACACACACATACACACACACATTCACAGGCATGCATGCACGCACGCACGCATGCATGCACACACACACACACAAACACACACACACTCACACGCATGCATGCACGCACACACGCACACACACACACACACAAACGCATGCATGCATGCACACACACACACACTACACACAAGCACACACACACACACACACACACACACACACACACACACACACACACACACACACACACACACACACACACACACACACACACACACACACACTTTCTGACAAAAAAGTAGTAATAGGATAACATGACATTTTTTTCATAATTTTTAATAATATATATCACACAGCTTTAATTTCAGTTGGAAAAGAATTCCTTTTGGGGAAGCAAAAAAAGTAATGATGTGGATGAAATATCAAATCTTAGACAGTGTGATGTGTATACATTTTCTTCAAAAACGTCATCCAATTTTCAACATAAAAATAACTGTTAATGTGATTGTTTCTTTAAGTACAGTTATCACAAAAAATGTAAAATGTCTGGATAAACATATCAATCTATTTTCTTAAAATCTAATATCTAAAAGAATGGATTTTACTATAGATAGATCTATACCGAACACACTTCTATTAATTCTAATACAACTGATTTGCATTAACTTGTAAAAACTTGATTTGTCATCAGAGCAGGGCTAAAAGCAAAGAGAAATGGGGAAGAACAAAATTAATGACACAGGGAAAGTAGGACACTATTTTCCTTGTAAACTTACTCATTCCAATGATCATTCTTCAGCTCACTTTATCCTTCTTTTTTTTTCAAACCAATACCTGCATTCAAATGCAACCATTTTTGAAAAGATACACATAGAATTAAGATCAATACCAGTAAACAAGAGATTTTTTTTTTTGAAGGATTTTTTTTTTTGGTAACCCATGTCAACGTTATCTTTTCTTCTTAATGCTGTTATTTTAGTTCTAGTATAGTATTACAGCACTGCATGATTTTTTTTAATCTTTTTTTTTTCCAATTCATCAATACTGGTTTCCTTTCTTTTCCTCCACTAGAACAACTTCATGCTTTTAGTTTTGTTTTCTATTCATCAAAAATCTTTAAAATGTCAAAAAAAAACTTGTTTTTCTTTTAAATGCTTCAAAATTTAATGCTGAGTTTCCAAAATAAGTTCAATAAAAAAAAAAGTTGTTTTTTTTAAGAGCTGGGCAGTCACATATTAAAAATTGTATAAATATACATGCAGTGAAAAACATGAAAAAGAGCCTTTCGGTCAGTATAGACACAAGGGTGTGATAGTGCATTGATGAGCAGAGCACTAGCAAATCAAATAATTATATTAGTGAAGGCACTCAAAAACATCATCATCACAGTGATAAGTCAATACAAAATTTTAAGCCAATATCACAGATTTAGCAACAATGCATAAAAATAATCATATGGGTGAGCAGAAAAAGGCTGACTGACATTGAGCAGTTGGAATACAAGTGCAAACCCTGCTTGAATACTGTGATGATTTCAAATCTAAAAAGAAAACAGAACATTTGCATACAGGTGTACGAGAATAAAGTATTGATAGCTTATCACAATATATGTGCATGCGCATGCATGCACACACACACACACACACACAACACACACACACACACACACACACACAAACACACACACACACACACACACAAACACACACACACACAAACACACACACACATACACACACAAACACACACACACATACACACACACACACACACACACACACACACACACAACACACACACACACCACACACACACACACAAACACACACACACACACACACAGAGTCCAAACCACACAAAGGGAAGCAACAACAAACACCCACTCAAAGACAGGCACACAGACACTGAACAGACAGAAGTTCAACAGACAGACTATATACAGACCAGACACACAGAGAAACTGAAAATCAAACGGGGGAAAAGCTGAAGCAAGAAACACTAACAAGAAAGGCACTCATACAACAAAACAACCTTCTAAAACAGGTTAATACAATGTCAAAGTCCCACTCAAAAAGTACACCAATGAACAGACTTTCAAAGGCTTTTAGTGCAAGGCTTTCATTTTCAAAGAAGAAAAAATATTCAAAAAAGAAAACAAACAAAATAACTTAAGTACTTACAACAACAACACAACAACAACATTCTTAAATTCACTGAAGATCAGTTCTTCAACACTGAGAAAAAGTTAAAGGGGGGGGGGGGGGTTTCAAAGAGAAAACCTTGCAGAACTGTCCCACTTTGAAAAAAATCAATTCCAGCACATGAAAGAAAGACCGACTTGTTTTGATCATAACACCGTGTAACTTTTCAATCACAGCGCTATGTAGGCTCACCCACCCAGTGTCAGTATGGGTTTGACAGGAACATTTTCCCCGTGTCTTTCATTTGTCAGTTTCAAAGAGCTTTCCAACCATCACGGTGACTGCTATAACTTGCAGAAGGTGTGTGTGGTGTGTTGCGGGTGTGTATGGGTGTGTCTGTGTGTGAGTGTGAGTGGATAGGTGGGTGTGAAGTGTGTGTGTGAGTGGATAGGTGGGTGTAAAGTGTGTGTGAGGGGATAGGTGGGTGTAAAGTGTGTGTGTGTGGATAGGTGTGTGTGTGTGTGTGTGAGTGGATAGGTGAGTGTGAAGTGTGTGTGTGTTTGTGGCTGTCTGTATGTGGGTCTGTGTGTATCCTATGTTTTGAAGGCACTTCGCTATTTGATAGAACTTTTACCTTTAGTCTGATTCCTTCTTTTCACCCCCACCCCTCCACCCCCACCCCACCCCCACCCTACCCCCCTCCAATAACAAGACAAGAAGTTCTCCATGCTCGTTTGGAAATTCAAAATCAGAAGAAAAGTCCCAAAGTTGGAATGCAGCTACCTTAATGATAGGGAGGGGGGGGGATGGTTGCATAGGCAAAATCTCACCATTGATGAAGCTCAGAGCTGTAACTGAGGAACAGGGAAAAAAAACACCAAAAAAAAAAGGAAGAACAAAAGTCCATAAAGTGTCACTGTAGAAAAGCACACACACAAAAATAACTAAAACAATCAAAATCACATCAAGTTGAGACAGATATCAATACTGTTTAGAGCAAAGACACAAGATAAAGGTGAGACCATTAATACTGCTGTATTCAGTTTCAGGTATTTTACCTACAACTTTTTGTAATGCTTTTAACTTGTTGTGTTGTTGTTGTTGTTGTTGTTGTTTTTAAAGCTTGAAGCAGAGTGCAGTCTCTGAGGTTTGTCCTCCAGGTAGTAATACTGAATATTAATCTGTGTTCCATCCATCTTCGTTATCTTTGGAAAGAAAAATGCTACCCAAATCAAATATAGACATGAAAGTAAGTAAAGCTTGGAAAGTTGTGGCACAATTCAGCACAGTTACTCACAATAAGATGAAAACATCTGTCACGGGTGTATTCGTGTATGTGCGCGAGAACACACACACACACACACACACACACACACACACACACACACACACACACACACACACACCAAAAGAGCATATCTTCTTTCCACACTATATCATGTCAGTGACACACGTACATACAACAGCATTCAGCACATGACAACAAGAAATTCACAGAGAAAAAAAGCTCCTCTCCATTTCTCCATCACCTGCGCACCTCACCCCAGACAAACTGCAAGTCACTCTGAGAGTCACAGAGTAGCCAACAGCCTCCCCCACAGATACCTATGGTAGGATCTTGCAAACTGTCACTCTGAGAGTCACAGAGTAGCCAACAGCCTCCCCCACAGATACCTATGGTAGGATCTTGCAAACTGTCACTCTGAGAGTCACAGAGTAGCCAACAGCCTCCCCCACAGATACCTATGGTAGGATCTTGCAAACTGTCACTCTGAGAGTCACAGAGTAGCCAACAGCCTCCCCCACAGATACCTACGGTAGGATCTTGCAAACTGTCACTCTGAGAGTCACAGAGTAGCCAACAGCCTCCCCCACAGATACCTACGGTAGGATCTTGCAAACTGTCACTCTGAGAGTCACAGAGTAGCCAACAGCCTCCCCCACAGATACCTATGGTTAGGATCTTGCAAACTGTCACTCTCAGAGTCACAGAACAGCCAACAGCCTTCTCACAGATTTCTATGATTTCATGCTGCCATCATTCATACCGAAACCGAAATCACACAGTGCAGAAAATAGTGGCACCACTACACAATAGATATGCTCTGAAGTTGATATAATGCCCACACACACCATAGCTAGCTGTACCTGGCATCTGGCTGCCATTGGAAGGGACTGATTGATTTACTGTCAAACATTGTCATTGACATTTTCTTCCCAAGATCACTCACACATGCAATGCTCACATATGTACGAACGAATACACACACACACATACACAATATATTATGTAGTATTGATATAATGCTCATATGGTTTGTATTTCAGGTGAAAGACAAAAAGCTGATGAAATACACTGTTTTAAAGTAGATCTGTAAACAAGATACTGTTAACTTGTTTTGCAATTATTTTTTGTTGTCCCTTTTCCTTATCCTGTTTGATGAAATGTGTCCATGTGGTATGCAATTTCTGTCAGTAAGGCTGGGGAAATTTATGCATACCAGAATGTGTGTGCACATACATGGCATGCGTGTGTGCATGTGTGCATGTGTGTGTGTGTGTGTGTGTGTGTGTGTGTGTGTGTGTGCGTGCATGCGTGCGTGCATGCATGCGTTGTGCGTGCGCGTGTGCAGGGGGGGGGGGGGGGGTGATGTTATCTTTGTTAATGTTCATGACATACAACTAATCATAGTTCCAAATGTGTGTTCATTAATTTCCATAACGACCAACTTATCATAACGGTGCCAAAACAAACACTCAAAAAAAAAAGAACTTACAAGGAAAACCAAAGTATGCACACAAGACAGATATGAATTAATGCATAAAGAAAGCATTGTACAGCCAATCTTTCAAAATTCATCAAACTTGGGTACAAAAAAAAAAATAGTCCAAAAAGAACCAAATACAGTGGATATCAGAGAAATACCATAATAGGCAGTACAGTCAAAAACCAACAGTCAGACACAATACTGAATGCATATCATATCACAGCACAAGAATAAAACAGAAAGGTGGATTTAGAAACAGGTGGATTGGAAAAATACTTGTGGTACTACACAGCAAAGGCAGGGTTCAAATACTGGCTGATTGTGCGCAGGTGCAAAAAACGTGGCAACGTTGCTGAAAAGTTTTACAAAATTTAAACGTGTAAAAACTTCAGTTTTTTTTTTCATCAATCTACATCTCAAGTCATATCACTGATCACTATAGAAATTTGAGCACACAGTCATGCATGATTAAAGAAGGGGAAAGGATCCAAAACAGTCACTCCCATAGAACAAAAAAAATGAATGCAGAAAATTGAAAACGAAATGAGACAGTGATTAACCAGCATTCCTGAGAATAAACTCAGATCGCATGTCTCCTAAACTTCACCCAACATCCATCCCCTTCACAAAAGAGACTGTGAGAAAAAGACACAAAGATATCAAGAAAAAAAAAAAAGACCAAGGCAACGTTTGAAAACAAGATGAAAGCATACGAAGATGGATTTTCGAAATAAAAATAAAAAGAGAGAAGAAGAAGAAGATCAAGAACAAGAACAAGAAAAACAAGAACAAGTACAAGGAGAACAAGAAGAAAAAGAAGAAAAAGCAAAAACAGAAACAAGAACAAGAGCAAGAAGAAGACTATTTACAAAAGGAAAATAATACAACTTTCTGGGTTGTAAAAAAAAAAAAAGAAAAAAAAAAGCCATAGACACACAAAAATTTACACGGAAACATTGGTGATCTCCGACGGCAGTTTCTCGGGGGACTTCATGATGGCAGTGTTGCGCAGGTGAAGATCCTTCAGCGTCTTGTTGACAGGGTGCAGCGTGGTGGAGTCACTCTTGGGCGTGGCGTAGCGGGTCTTCACCATCTTGTCCACGGGCAGGTCCTGATAACTCACAGAGTAAGTGGAGAGGTAGTCTCCCCGTGTCTCGTCAGCGATCTGTGAGGCCCAGTCCTTCTGCATTTTCCCCAGCAGGCCAAAGTTGGTGGCAGGCTCTGCAATAAAACAAAAACAAAAAAAAACCCTTAAATGAATAAAATTGATGAATATTTTAGAAAGAACATGGCAGGGTGGTTTAGATGTTAACAACCTGCCCTACAAGTAAACTGTTGAGGGTCTGTCTGGGTTTGATTCCTAGCTTTGCCTTTTTTTCCATGTTTGACATGACAGTTAAAACTCTCTCTCTCTCTCTCTCTCTCTCTCTCTCTCTCTCTCTCTCTCTCTCTCTCTCTCTCTCTCTCTTTCTCTAAGTCCTTCGGATGAGACTTTAAACTGAAGCCCCATGTGCGAATGCACGCGGAACATCTTGCACACACGTTAAATCCTGTTCCACTTTTAGTAAGAGTAGGCCATCGTGTGCCGATGGGAACAGATGACATATACAAAACTGCATACACAACGGGGAATGGATGTAAAAAAGCACAAGAGTGCTTATTCCATTATCCTCGATATAAAAGAATAAATCAAATCAAATCAAATCAATCTCTCTCTCTCTCTCTCTCTCTCTCTCTCTCTCTCTCTCTCTCTCTCTCTCTCTCTCTCTCTCTCTCTCCTCTCTGGTGCCTGGTCTTCTCCTGTGCTTGTAATTTTGCACAAGGTTGGCCTGATGGCCTCAGCCAACACATTTCAAAGTCAGGGCAGCTCATTTCATAGTACAGGTTGCATGCTGGGTATGTTCATGTTTCCGTAACCCAATGAATGCTGACATGAATTATGGCATCTCTAATGTGCATGTTTGATCTTCTATATGAATATTATCCTCGATATAAAAGAATAAATAAATACTTCCAATGCTGTCACCAACCACTCTTGATCTTTTGTAGTCTAAGGGAAGCAACTCCAACCTTGTACAAAAGGACAAGACATAGAGTTTTCTTTCTTACATTCATTTTTTGTTTTGTTTTTTGTTTTGTTTTCTTTTTCACTTTTTTTCTTTTTTTATATTTTTCTTTTTCATGATTCTATTTTTCTTCTTTTAAACTGTTTAATTTTGTCAAATTTGTCCCTTATTTTATCTGCCTCAAATCTAACTAATCCAAAAAAGTTGTTAAGCTACAACTTTTATAGCATTGTTTTTTTCCTTTCTCTGCTTAATCTTCGTATCAGGCCTGGTCCATTTTTACATGAGTAATATACAAACCAACATACATCTGAGTTACAAGCATGTGTTCAACTACACAGAAAATTCTCAAATGGCAGAAAGATAACATCCTACAAAAGATATTGCCGTCATTCTCCGCAACTTTCCAATAACTCCATCTGAACTTTCCCAAACAAGAATTTGAGGGGGGGTTGTTGGGGGGTTTTTTGGGGGGGGGTTTGCTTTGGGTTTTTTGGGGGAGAAGGGATAGATTTGTGGGAGTTTGGGGGAAGGGTTTTTTAGTTTTGTATTGTTTGGGGGGGGGGGGGGAAGTTGGGGCTGTTGTTTTATGTGTGTGTGTGTGTGTGTGTGTGTGTGTGTGTGTGTGTTGTGTGTGTGTGTGTGTGTGTGTGTGTGTGTGTGTGTGTGATATCTAGGTAAGACCACATACAGATGTTAGAAAATGAAAATACTTATTTAAGCCCATTTCTCTTTCAAAGACTGACAACCAGAAAAAAAAAATTCTGCTGGTCTTTGTGTGTGTGTGTGTGTGTGTGTGTGTGTGTGTGTGTGTGTGTGTGTTGTGTGTGTGTGTGTGTGTGGGGCACCTTGTGCACACATTAAAACCTGTTCCGCTTTTTGGAAGAGTAGGCTAATTTGTGCTTGTGGGAAAGGATGACAAAATTTACAAAACTGCATATACACAGGGACTGGATGTAAAATAAAAAAAAAAGCACATGAATGCTTATACCATCATGCTTGAAATAAAAGATTTTTTTTAATAATAATAAAATAAATAAACAGTGCATGCATGCACTGATGACCAAAAATACCCCCCCCCCCACCACACACACACACCCTAACACTAACACAACACACACACACACACACACACACACACACACACACACACACACACACACACACACAACCCAAAGGCACCCACTCACTCAACTAACCTTGCACGGGGTGATCATTCTTTTCCGGCATCCATGCCAGCTGATGGGAGTTCCAGTCTCGCAGACCGGCAGTTTCTTCTCGCGCCATTCGGCCGTTATAGTCCTCATCATACCAAGACACCATGTTGCTGGCGTATTTGTTACGTGGTGATGGAAAACCAGCTCTGGGGGGAGGCCATGGTTCCTGTTTTCTCCTTGTCTGCGAATGACCACATCAGGACGATGGGACCCAAAGTTCCGAAAATCCGCTCGCTGTGTGCTGTTGTGCTTGTAATCCCCTTTCATAAACTGTAGAATGAAAACATCAGAAAAAGGAAAATTTGATTAACCAAGTAAACGACTTATAAAATTGATCATTAAAACGTTAAAAGGAAATCTTCCTGACTTATAAAATTCTTATAAAAAATTAAAAGGAAATCATTCCTGACTTATAAAAAAACACCACATAAAAAGTTATCTTGCAGTATATTTCTTTCATTTGCACTTTAGGTTTACTGATTCTATACATGTATGCAGGTATATTACACAAATTGTACACACTGCTACTACAGCTGGAGAGAATCTTGGTTATATTTTCATAGCTCTTTTTTTCTAAACTGAGAAGTTGTAAAACTGTAAAGAGACAATTGCGTACACACAGAAATGACTGTACAAAACAGCAAAAAATATGTACAATAATGAGATAAAGGCTTCAAGTCACTCCTTAGAGGCCTACATGACTATATGATACTACTTTTACCTCTTCAGTTCAATGTACATATACTGCCTCGGGACATTTTTTCATCATAACATGAGGATTTTTCAATTGTCTTTTACAGAGATATCAGAATCAATTACAACAGCTTTAAGTGAATATGATAACAAGATTG
This sequence comes from Stramonita haemastoma, assembly GCA_030674155.1. Taxonomy (NCBI): domain Eukaryota; kingdom Metazoa; phylum Mollusca; class Gastropoda; order Neogastropoda; family Muricidae; genus Stramonita; species Stramonita haemastoma. The sequence continues at coordinate 30,044,144 of CM060335.1, read as the reverse complement.
TCCCATAATAATTAATAGTACCACACACACACACACACACACACACACACACACCACACACACACCACACACTATACTTACAAATTACAATAGGTTTATCCATATAAAATAATTAATATAATAAAAAAAAAAATTAAAAGATTGATGAACGAACTACCGTTTATTTATACTGATACCAGGTAAGTTTGTGTCTGACAATACTTTCACAAACTTTTCAATGACTTTGATCTTCTACTCTGACTGTGTGAGCAGGCGAGTGCAACTTCTCCAAACCACACACTTACTGTGTGACGATCCTCGGACCAGTTTCCGATCAAAACGCCAGGCGAAAATTTCTGTTCGATTCTCCATCCTGGCATGTGCCATTTCCGAGGATCCATCTGTGCTCCCGCCATCCTGCAATATACAAAATCTTCAAGCAACCGTCAGTAGGCTTCGTTGTTTCACTCTTTTCTTTTCAACGAAGGCACTTTGCAGCGATGCCGGAGTACACACCTCGCGGATGAACACCTCAAGTATATTATGTTCTTTTTCTATTCAACTAAAACACAGCTTTTAAATAAAGTTTAAGCAATAGAAAGAAAACTGATGTACACACTTGTTCAATCTGTCTGGGATGTGTTTATGGCTGTATTTGAAAGGTTGGATTTTTTTAACTAATGAACTTTCCTCTCTAGCGGAATGATAAAACCTAGGCAGGTGTCCCCGTTGCTATCAACGTTGCTATTTTGAAGAGTAGCTTCCCTTTTTACACAATGGACATCAGAGAATAAGGAGGAGGAAGGGGGAGGGAGGGGTCAAATCAAATCAAATAATCAAATCAGATTTTTATTTCCAGATGGTACATTGAATAAGCATTGATTTGCTTTTTTCATCAAGCCATCTATCTAAAGAAAAACAAACAAACAAACAAACAAAACGAAAAAAATAGAGAAACCAAAAAAACATTTCACCAACATTAATTTACTAACATGATTTCAACAGCCTTAAAAATAAAATATGCCTATAGTTAATACAAGCAACAACAATAACAACAAAAACAACCCAAGGTGTGTGTGTGTGTGTGTGTGTGTGTGTGTGTGTGTGTGTGTGTGTGTGTGTGTGTCTTTATTTTAACATCTATCCACTAAAAAGTGATTTTAGACAAAGGATCTATCTAAAGCCAAAGGATCTATCTAAAGTGTGTGTGTGGTGTGTGTGTGTGTGTGTGTGTGTGTGTGTGTGTGTGTGTGTGTGTGTGTGTGTGTGTGTGTGTGTGAGTGTGTGTGTGTGTGGTGTGTGTGTGTAGTAAGTAAGTCTTCTTTGTGTGTGGGGTGTGTTGTGTGTGTAATGATGACTTTTTCTTTCTCTCATTTCCTTTTTTTCCATTTTTTTTTCTATGTTCTGCTTTTCTGTCTGTCTGGGTGGTTTTGGTTTTTGTTTGGGTTTTGGTTTGTTTTGTTGTTGTGTTGTTGGGTTGTTGTTGTTGTTGTTGTTGTTTTTTTGGGGGGTTGGGTTGGGTTTTTTTTTTTTTTTTTTTTGGGGGGGGGTTCTTCCTAGTCTTTAGTCTAGCTTTCCTGTTCCTTGTTTTTTCCTTTTCTGTCTTTTCCCCTTTTCTTTTCTTTTCGTTGTATCTTTTTTCTGTTAATTTCTTTCTATCATATTCCTCTTTAATCTTCTCTTCCTTTCCTTCTTTCTTTGTTCTTTCTCAGTGTTCTCTTTTTCTTTCCTTTGTTTCGCGCTCGAGCACGTATGTTCGTATATGTGCGCGCGCAAATGTGCGAATGTAGGCAGAGCAGCTTACACACAAGTTGAAAACCTATACCGCCTTTCAAAAGAGTATGTTATTTTTATGCCAGTGATAACGATTTTTTTTTTCTTTAAAGCATGCATAACTCTTCTCGTGTTTAAACACTATCCCCGGAATGAGAACGCGGCCACTTAAAAGGGGAGAGGTAGAGAGGGAGGGGGGGGGTGCAACGCAATAGCCTCATTATTGGTGAACCTCGATACTCAAGCAGATGAAAAAAAACAAAAGCCAAAAAAAAAAAAAAACCCACTTGTTGTACAGTGCTGAAAAGACGCAGTCATTGGGTTTTGTATTAAGTATTTACCCTAGATAAGCTGAGGTCACTGATGCATCGCTCCCCTACAACCACATAGGTTATGGGACGCCCTTTTTTAAAAATTATCATTTATTTATTTATTTTATCATTGTCTCATCAGACACACGACCAAGGGCGCAGATTCTGTGACGTCATACCGAAGTTCCGACGAGAGCTAGGCCTACGTCATTGTTCGCGACTTACGGTCCGCAACAGTAGCTTCCCTTATCTAGTTCCGGAAGTGTGGTGTGACGGGGCAACCAGAACGAAATCTTGGGCTGGATACGTGCGATCTGCTGTAAAAATCAGTCAGGTTAAAAGGTAAATCATGACACTTTGTCACGTTTAAAGACTCATCGGCCTTGGCCCTGGTCTAGTACTGATGAAAATCCTCCCAACATGCAGAACTGAGAAAGAAGCAGCAGCTTTCTTCAAAGGGAAATTCTCTCGTGTGTTGGTATTATATCTTTCTTCGTGATCAAAACAAAGCTTGTTATTAAAAAACAAAACAAAAAAGATCATGAAAAAAATTGATAATGAACCAGGGGGTAGTTTCGCTTGAAGGGGTATGGGACAACGCCCCTTGATCTCTACATATTTGTTCTCTGATAGTGATTACCAGTACTCGTCATTATGATCTCGTCCTAGTGATCGTGACGGATGAGCCTAGAAATACTAGTATTACTAACGTGTGTGTGTCTGTCTGTGTGTTGTTGTCTGTTGTGTGTTGTGTGTGTGTGTGTGTGTGTGGTGTGTGTGTGTGTGAGTGTGTAGATATTCACTCTGTGTGTGTGTGTATGTGTGTGTGCGTATTTTTTGTACTTTTTTTTGTTTGTTTTGGTTTTTTTTTCAAAACACAAAAGAAAGATAAGAGACTATAATACTTTTTTTTCAATGGTTTTGGGGAGGGGTCAGTTTGTTTTCAAATTTCAGCTTTTTAAAGTCTGTCATGACATGTTTAGCACATTCCCTCTTCTCCCATTATTTTTTTAATATATTGCTTTTTACATGCAATTCCTGTGTGTATGCAGTTTTGTAAATGTTGTCATCTGTTCGGACTGGCACACAATAGGCTATTCTTCCAAAAAGCGGAGCAGGTTTTAACATGTGTGCAAGATGTTTTCTTCATGTATCACACTTCGACGTATAGTCTCAGCTAAAAGACGGGGGGGGGGAGTGGAGTCAGTACTGATGTTAACTCCAGAGGAAAAATCCTCTTGAACGAGATCTGAACCCGGGTCAGCAGATCACGAGTGCGATCACTCTAACCACCAGGCTCACTTGTCCCCCTACTATAATGTATTTGAAATGTAATTCTCAGTTGTGTTGTTTTGTGTTAGGGTTGGACTGACAGTGGTGAGTAGCGACAACAACAAATCCTGAAATGAAGTGAATGAGCACGTCTGCAGAACCAGCAGCACAGGTCTGTATCACTATCAGCATGCGCATCCGTCGCTTCAAGCGATGTTACATCGCTGTCCTCGCCGCCCCTCTTCTCCTCATCCTCATCTTCCTCAGTGGCTACTCCCCCCTGCTGTATGGCCAGGACCCGTCTGTACAACGGCCTCGCATCCCCTTTGAGGCAGTGGCAGATCGCATCGACCACCACAAGCCTCGCATCATGGTCACATGGTACGGGCGCCTGGGCAACCACATGTTCCAGTACTCCACGTTGATCGGAGTAGCCAAGCGCAAACAACATGACGCCCATCATTCCCCCCGACATCGATCTGCTGGACGTCTTCAACCTGCCCACACCTCAAGGCCCCAAAACGTTGCTGCGGGATCCTGTGACGTATCCTGGGCGAACTGCCGGGGAAGTACGACGTCAAGACGGAGCATTTAGATCCCGGCCGCGACGCTTTCATCAAGGGCTACCACCAGTCGTGGAAGTATTACCAGAAGTGCGAGACGAACTGCTGGACAAGCACTTTGTCTTTCACAAACCCTATCCTGGCTCCTGCCCTCAACTATATCAGACTCCGTGCGGCAGAAGCTGAACAAGCGCGATCTCTGCTGGTCACGTGCACGTGCGGCGTGGGGACTTTGTGCGGCAGCGCATCAAAGGCTTCACGGCCGCGCCCATCCCCTACTACTACAAGGCCATGAACTACTTCCGCCGCAAGTACGGCAACGTGCTGTTCATCGTCTGCACCAACGACATCTTCTGGGCGCAGGACAACCTGGACCAGGGCCCCGACATCCACTACTCCACCAACACCGACGCCGCTGTCGACTTAGCCATCATGGCCAGCAGCGACCACATCGTCGTCACCTCCGGCTCCTACTCCTGGTGGGCCGGTTACCTGGTCAGGGGGGAGGTCATCTACTACCACGGCTTCCCTGAACCCAACACCATCATCGGCAACAAGACTGTGCGCGCCGATTATTACCCTCCCAACTGGAAACCTCTGTGATCGGGATGTGTGTGTGTGTAAGTGGTGGGGGAGGAGGAGGGAGTGAGCAAATCTTTTTTTTTTTTTTTTAATTTCCTACACATACTTTGGCAGTGTTGTGTGTTCATGTATACTAAAACAAGTATGAAAAATAAGAGAGTTTGTATTCTGTATGCATGTGTGTGGATTAAATCTGTATACTTCTTCAAGTCGGTGACTTATGAATTGTGTGTCAGTTTGGGTGATTTGTACTCTGGGAGTGACATCTTGTATCAGAGTGCCAAAATTATCTTATCAGGTGATCAAATGTGGCGTCGTAACAAAGGGAAAAAAAGAGTGCTGTGGAAAAGCTGTGTCTTGTAACTTTGTTTTTGGTTTTTTTGGCACTTATTGTTTGATGTCATAATGTGTGGCTGTTTTTTTTTTTAGACATATAAATTGTTTTTTGCTTTGACCATGTATATTACTAGTCATTGATATCATAAAGACAATGAATGGTAAGAGAAAAGTAGTGATCATCAGTCACTCCTAAAGTAATTTATAAAGATTGCTTGATTTTTTTTTTTTTTTTTGCACACTAATGATTTGAACCTTCAACAAATTCAAAGGAAGCATTTTATGTAGCTCTACAAATACACTTAAATTCTCATTAATTCATTTTAAAAAGATTGTGATATGATATTGATAGATTGAGGATTCTGTCTGCAAGATGCAAATTTTGCACATTTGACAGAAAAGGCAGGAAGGATGTTGTCTGTAACAAAATTCTGTATGAAAAAAAACTACTGTCATAAATTTAGGGTGTTTTTGTTTTTGTTGGGTTTTTTTTTTTTGCTCCTCGACTAGAGCACCAAGGTTCACCAATGGTGAGATTTTTGTGTATGTGACTGTTTTTGCCCACAAATTAGGTAGCTGTGTTCGCACTTCAGGGATTCATAATGTCTAAACTTGACACCAGTATGCCTGTTGGTTTGTGTGTTTTGTTTTGGGGAGGGGGGGGGGGTATATTTTTTGTCATCTGTTCTTACCAGCACGAAATGACCCGCTCTTTTGAAAGGCAGAATGGGTTTTAACGTGTGTGCAATGCATTCTGCGTGCGTTTGCTCACAGGGCCTCAGTTTGTAGTCTCACCTGAAGGACTTTCGGGAGTGGAGTCTACTGGTGAGAACTCCAGGGGAAAACTCCCCTGAATGGACAAACGCCTCAGTGCTGGCTCCAGTCTGAGCCTACTCCTGTACAAGTAGGTGGGGGAAGGTTTGTTTTGGAGGTAATGGTAGGAAAGTTTACTGGTCAGCATTGCATTATGGCGACATATACTATATATAGTGATATATATATATATATGTCTGTAATGAGAGCAGCTCAAATTTCACACATGGGAGCTTCATGTTTGTGATGCTTAAAGAGTAATGCATTTGTGGGTAAGTGGGTGATTTTTTTTTTTTTGGGGGGGGGGGGGATGTTTGTGTGTGTGTGTGTGTGTGTGTGTTGTGTGTGCACTAATGAAATAAAACAGTTTGATACGTGTACATGTGCTAGTTCCACCAAAAATTGAAACTAGAGAAATGATCGTGATTGTTCAAAGTTGTGTGCATGTGAGTAAAATAGTTGAAGGATTGCTTAAAATCATGCATTCTGTAAAACAGATGAAGAATCGTTTGAAATTGTGTGTTCTTTAAAACAGATGAATGATTGCTTAAAATTGTGTGTTCTTTAATTAAAACAGATGAACTAGCAGGTACCACCACACCTCTTCCTTGTCACTCTCAAAAATTAATATGAACTCTCATTGATGATCATGATTATTATTGTTATTTAAATACATCATTGTGGGTTGGTGGTGATGGTTTAATCGTTGTACATCCTCCATTCCCTCATCCCCAACTGATCACACCATTTTCCTGGGCATTTATAGTAGAAGGGAAATTTTATTTTAAAGATCACACATTCAGTGCCGAGTATGTTTAATAGTGAAATGAAAGCAAAAAAAAAAAAAAGTACAACAAATCTGAGATGTGAAATATATTTTTTGTTTCCAGATCAGGCAAACCAAATATTTTGTTATGTTTTCATTGTCAAGTGTGTGTGTCTTTGCCGATTGAAACAGGACGAGTTAATGGCATTCAACGCAAAAATTGTCTTTGTAAACAATGTAACATGAAAGCGATAGGAGATGAGTTTCACTTTATAATGGAATGTCCAAAGTTTTCGGAGCTTCAGAAGAATGTCATACCTCAGGAGTATCTCTATCCAAGATCCATGTTCACATTTTGTAATTTGTTCTCTTCTGACAAACATACTTTATTAAAAACTTAGCAAATTTCTAGTTAAGAGTAAGGTTGCATAACATTGATGAAAAGGTTGACTATATTTCAGTTTCTGTGAAATTTTGTCTTGTAAACATATTTTGTTAATGCAAATTATATATATATGTTCAGTTGATTTTGTTTACTGAAATCTTCCATGCCACAAGAGGGGTCATAGGCGAATTAAATCTTGAACCTTGAAATCTTGTGTGTGTGTGTGTGTGTGTGTGTGTGTGTGTGTGTGTGTGTGTGTGTGTGAAAAGAATTATAATGATGAAGTGTTCATTGTGGTAACTACTTTTTAAAAAAAATTACAATCAATGGATAAATTTTTCAATATGTTATGATTGTATGTATGCTGGCTAATTGTTTTATTTATCTGATTTCTTTCTTATTTTGATGTGGAGAGGGGGGTGGGTTTGTTTGTTTATATTTTTCTTTTTTTCCTTGTACATTCACAGGTAAACAAGTAAGAATTTAAAAGAACTTCTAATTAGATACTATTTTTTTTCTTTACAACAATTAATTTTGTGACTTCTAGGTCTAGTATGTAAGCTTAGTGTAATCATAGAATGTTGCTGAGGTAATTAAAGTCAAATCAAATATTTTAAGTTAAAACCTTGCAAATGTTCACAACAACTTTTTACTCATAAGATGGTGCGAGTATATTATATATAATATATAAAACACACACACACACACACACACACACACACACACACACACACACACACAAAAACCGAGTTCTGATCTCTCAAAAGGAAAGTCTGCAGAATTCTTGTCCCTACTTTCATTTGCTCAGTTTCATCACAAACATATATATACATTATTTATTTATTTATATAATATATATATATATATATATATATATATATATATATATATATATATATATTATATATATATATATATATATATATGTAGTCAGTGACATATATTTTCCGTTCATGAGCAATAATTAGAATTAAAACATAACAGCCACTTCAGCCAGTATATTGTTGAATGTTTTTTGGTGCCCATAAACACAAACTAAGGTTCAACACCATTTTGGATAAGATTGTCCAAGACTTTTTAACATGTTTAAATCTATTTTCAGTTTCAAAATGCGTCATCCATATATTATAGAAGAAAAGACTTTGACCACACTCCTACTCAGCAAGTTCAGAAGATCCATAGGATATCCAGTCAGCTTTGAAATATTGCAATTTTTTTTTATACTTTATTTAACAAACGAATTCCAAGAGCAATCAAACATGGAAAAATTCAATACTTGCTTGACAATCAAAGGATTCCTTGACAGTCTTAACTAACAGATTCCAAGGACTGAAAGCATTTACATCCACAGATTCTAGCAGAAGACAGATGCTTTGTCATTAGAACATTCCATTTATTAATTTATGACATACTATATTACAGATTTCAACAGTTGCCAACTTCAAATTAACAAACCGTTTCTTACAAACTGCCAGATCGTGGATTATGTCTGGATAAAGGGCAGATAACCAGCTGAATGGACAGAGCGATGGTCTTCACAGTCCCCTATCATTGTCCTGGTTACAAGTGGATCACGGGCTTAAATCTCATTGGCACTTTGGGGATTAAGGCTAACAATCCAATCCTATTCCAGGTCGCTTTAAATGCAGAGCTACTAGTGCCTATACTCCCCTGTCATATGTACATGTATTCATATTTACAAAATATCAGATATATACAAAGATCCAAAGTCATGTTAGGGTTTGATGGGTTATGTAAACACAAGTTTTCATTGCGTTGCAGAAGCACTCAAGTTCTTGCCTGCTGTATGTGTTTGAAGCAGAAGTCTGAAAATGATATATATTCATAGAGGCCTTTGGCACATACATGAAGGGAGTTGCATGTGCGCTGAAATCTGTACTGAACTCAGAAACGATTTATTCATGAATGATAAAGATGCCATAAGCCCATATATTGTATGATTATGAAGGGGGTTGCATGTGCTGGAAGCTGTGCATGTATGTCAGGTCATGCAGTTAGTCGGAAAGTGGATTTTTGGAACAGATGTGAAGTAGTGTACATGGACTCTGACCTCTGGGAGAAAAAATCTTTTTCAGCCTGGATTGGTACAGACAGATACTCAGGGCTAAGCTGTTGCAGCTTGAGGAACTTCCATTGATGTACATGATCAAATTGTGGGTGTATGATATGCTTACATTATGTGTCTGTGTTCTCTTTTCATTACTTCAAAGCATTTCAGATATGACAAGTTAGAAATGAAGATGAATGTGAGGTTGGTTTGAAATTGGCGGATTCTTATTTTGTACCCAGTGACTGTGGTCACAAAGATGTATTTTTTTCCACCTTTCAGTGGGCAATGGTGTTTTGTTTTTTTATTATTGTTTTCCTCTGAATTTCAGCTGATGTATATTGTTGATATGTTTTGGGGAGTGGAGTTGTGAAGTTGTCTGGGCTATGAACAAGAGGAATGACAGGATTTTTTTTTTTTGCTACAAGAGTGTGTGTGCGTGGTCTATTTTTTTTAATAAAATGGTGAAATGGATTTCAGTTTTGATGAGTGTTTTGGGGTAAACAAAAGTGTGTCTGTGTGAACATGTGTAATAAATGAAATGAAGTGGTGGTGTCAAAAAATGTGCCAGAAGTGTGTTGCTAAGAGATGATGAACAACAGCGTGAATTATTACACACGCCTGTATGTTTGTATGGGTAGTGTCTGCTAGTCATGTAGGTGTTAAAGATATTTCTAGCTCAGCTCTCAACTCAAAAATTTTGAATTTATTTATTTTATTTATTTATACCACTTTAGGTTACGGCAAATTTCTCCAGCTGCTGTCCCTGAGGAGAGCATGTTGCCACAAGAGCAACACCACCCATTATTTGTTTTTCTTTTTTCCTGTCTGCAACTGTATTTGTTTCCCTATCAGAATGGCTTTTTCTACAGAATTTTGCCAGGAACAACTCTCTTGTTACCATGGGTTCATTAACATACACTAAATATGTTAACACACTGGACCTCGGGTTTATTGTCTCATTAAAAGACTAGCACCCAGACCACCACTCATGGATGGGGAGAAAGTTTTGGGCCCAAACAGGATTTGAACCACTGCACACTTCCGACCTGGACTTTTGCTTTCTAGGCAGGCGCATTACCTCACGACCAGATGCCTGTATTAAAATGTTTTTTCATTTAAAAACAAAAAAATACCCAACTGAGCTGGAGTCTCCCTAAAACAATGCACTCATTTCACAAAGAACATGCACACTTGGAACAGAACAATTTTCGTTGTATGTGGATTTATTGTTTACAAAAGATCTGATAAAGAAAAAAGAACTAAAATAAAATGAAATAAAATCAAAACGATCATAAAAGAAGCCAGTTTCGTCATGCTAGAACTAGAGAACTAAACAGAAATGACATGCCCCAAACAGATACCGACAAGTGAAGTTATTTGAATCATTCTCATAACTTAAGGCTTTCTTCAATAACAACACACAGATTCTGACAAGTGAAATCAGTTGATCATTCTCAAGCAGAACGTGTGCAAGAGCTGTTATGTAACAACATTACAAGCAGCTCTGGTGTGTCGCTTGGAGCAGCGATCGTCGTCACTTCAGGTAACAATGGTTGCCAGTTTGTGGCAGACCTGATGCCAAACAACTCTTGTATCTCTAAGTCAGTCTGTGAGGATAAAAACCATTCCAATTCTATCATGTCATTCAGTCATAACTACACAAAATGAAAATCTCGTAAGGTTTAAACAAAAAATTTTCAAAAAGAAGAAAAAAAGATGGAAGGAATTAATCTTTAACATTACAGTAACAAAAAGAAACAAAATGAAATGAAAATTATACCGAAAGATAAAAAAAAAAAGTTAAATGATGGAATCAGAAAATGATGAGTTAACCAGCTTTGACATTAAACTGGTTTGAGATTTCCATCAACAGCCATGGCTCCAAAGTATATGTGGTCTCCAGCATAACAGTAATACAACAAAATAATGAAAATGATCACTCAGCTGATCAAAATACACCTGGTATCAATCTGTGAGCAACGAAGTATCAGGATGAAAACAATTACAATTCAGTTCAATTCAAATCACTTAATCCTTCAACCTTAAAAGGTATTTGAAAAAAACAATATTTTAACACAGTTTCAAAATACATCACACAGAAAATGGAGCGTCAGAAGGAAAAGATAACAAAGCCAAAAAGTACAGCAACATTGGCCTGACTACAAAGCTGGTCCCATATACTCCAGAACGGAGTCTAGGGTTTATTTATTTTATTTAATGTTTATTTATTTATACCACTTTATGTCACAGCAGATTTCTCTGCATGAAATTCAGGCTGCTCTCCCCAGGGAGAGCGTGTTACCACAAATGCAGCGCCTACCCATTTTTTTTTTCTTTTTCCTGTCTGCAACTGTATTTGTTTCCGTATCAGAGCGGCTTTATTCTACAGAATTTTGCCAGGGTCAACCCCCTCGTTGCCATGGCTTATTTTACGTGCGCTAGATAATGATGTGTGGCACACAGGACCTCGGTTTATCGTCTCATCCGAAAGACTAGCGCCCAGACCACCACTCATGGTCTAATGGATGGGGAAAAGTTTTGGGCCCAAATGGGATTCCAAACACCACACAATCCAACCCGGACTTTTTGCTTTCTAGGCAGGCGCGTTACCACCTAGACCACCGATCCACCTTGAAGCAAAGTGTGTCTTTTATCTTGCTGTAATTATTACAGTTTTTTTGATGACTGCCTGCAGTCACTCCCCAATAAATGGTCTCCTTCAAAGTCTAGCAGAGACTGCAAGGAAGGAAATTAATCTGACTCTAGAAGGTGATGGAAGTATACAGACAGACATGCAAAAGCCTTGCTCCTTTCCTAAGCCAACATAGGCAAAAGAACACTGAAAAACCTACAAGAGGGTGGAATGGTCTCGTGGTTAGAGCATTCAGCTCCTGGTGTTACATACTGAATCTGAGTCACCACTGAGACACCCGTTTGATAGGAATTTTCTCCTGGAGTTAACATCAGAACTGACTCCACTCCCCTTTAAGTCCTTCAGATAAGACTACCCGAGGTCCCAATAGCAAATACATGCAGCACAGTATTCCTCTATGGCACAAAACACTTTCACACCCAATTCGGATTCAATCCAACTTCTTGATTAAAACACAGTATCAAATGAAAGAAAAAAAAACCCAAAACAATTCAAAAGTCAAAGACCAAACTTGGACACAAGTTGTGCTTAACAATCTCCACATTTCAATCCAAAAAAGCCAAGGGTACCACAAAAAAACCTATGTACCCAAAAAAACCTATCGTTGTTTTTTTGTGTGTGCTACTGAGAAGCTTTCCACAATTAGACAATGACTTTCTGCACAAGTTGCAACTGCTTAGCAACACAGGAATTTGGCTTTAGTTTCATAATGCTTCCAATTAATTTAAAACAAACATGTATCATGCATAACTTAAAAATGATAATATGGAAGACTGAAAAAAGATGAGCAACAAAGTCTTGGCCTTATACCATAGGACGAGATAGTATAGTTTGCAAATGACTTTACAAAAAAAAAAACACACTCCCAAGCCAAGAAAAAAAGTCAAAAACATTGGAAAGTTGGGGCTGAATGCCAAACCATAGTTACAGCCTACTACAAGTTTAGCTCAGTGTGTGTGTGTGTTGGCTACGTCGCATTGCATAGAAACCTACTAAGGTGAAAGAATAGAAAGAGTCCACATTAAAATCCTTATAAACCATCCCCTTTGTGTGTGTGTGTGTGTGTGTGTGTGTGTGTGTGTGTGTGTGTGTGTGTGTGTGTGTGTGTTCGTACATGCATTTTAAGATATATTGCAATCATAAACAAGAGATATTGTTTGCCAGAGGTGGCTCACTTTTTGATGCCATGAGTCCTTTAACATGTCTGCATTCTTGCTCTGACTACACTGATGCAGAACCAGTGGTTGTCATCCCAACAGAAAGACAAGCAACCACACCAGGCCTCCAGTCAGAGCCAGTAGGACACAGAAAAAAGGAAAAACAATATTGAACGGGAATAATCAAGTCTTAATGTCTAAGACTGTCCAGGTTTAGCACAACACATCACAAATAACAAAGCATGACACTTACTCGTAAAAACCTCAACAGTCTTCAGCTTTAAAAAATAAAAAAAATTAAAAAAGCAAAAAAATTAAACCCTCATAAAGTACCTCACGTTTACCGTGCTCATAAAAAATCTGAACGCTTACACTATGGTAATTTATGTCACCCTGGTATTCAAATGCCTAGCTAAAGCATTACTGTGTTGATGGCTAACGCATGAAAAATGGAGCAGCCTGGTCATGACAACCCTATGGTTGAGAACACTGCAAGATATGTACTGCAATGCAAACACAAAATCTGGGCTGATCTTCAGAAATCTGTAACACAGCATGTCACAAAACAAAGTTATACCACAACCACACCACCTTTTTTTTTTTTTTTAACCCTTTCAAATTCAGCCTGTGTATGTATTTGTTTATCATTCAAAGTGGATTTTTTTTGGTTCAATAACATTTTTTGCTGAAGATTTTCATATTTTTGTTTTGCCATGGGGTTTTGTACATGTGTGGTTTACAAGGTGAGCTCTGAAAATGCTCAACGCTGACACTCCAAGCTTGTAACGATGGTTTGCAATACTGACGATGATTTATGCAATGTCACACAAGCACCTAGGGGCAAACAAACGCCATGTATCTTGGTTAGCAAAAACAGGCACAAGTTGAACAAACATCTCTAAAAATGCTCTCCCAGCATCAAGTTTAGTGAGAGCAAATCTGTGTGAGAGCTTGTCTCCACAATAAACCTTTCAAAAAAAAAAACTGCAATCACCTGTCTGAATGTTCTAAGATAACTAAACCCCAATAAATCACTGATGATCTTACAATACTTAAAACTGGAGACTTTATTTTGAAGGGGGTTAACTAGGACACGTTGCTGAAAAAAGACAGAAAGAAAAAGGGTATACACGCTGCAGTGAAGAGGCAGTGTATAACGACCACAGAATGCTGCACACATCACAGCCTACCTGCCTACCTGCCTGCCCATGACTTTGAAGTACAGCGCCAGCGCTGTTCCAACACACACACTCTTGTCTTGATGCAGCACCAACCACATCTCAAACCACCTTCACACCTCACTGCCCACTCTAGCAACAAGGGGTAGTCATTAGCACCTGTCTACTTACTTATCTCCCATACACTGCCCACACTAGTAGCAGCATGGGGTAGTAATTAGTACCTGTCTACTTACTTATCTCCCATACACTGCCCACACTAGTAGCAGCATGGGGTAGTAATTAGTACCTGTCTACTTACTTATCTCCCACACACTGCCCACACTAGTAGCAGCATGGGGTAGTAATTAGTACCTGTCTACTTACTTATCTCCCACACACTGCCCACACTAGTAGCAGCATGGGGTAGTAATTAGTACCTGTCTACTTACTTATCTCCCATACACTTCCCACATTAGCAGCATGGGGTAGTAATTAGTATCTGTCTACTTACTTATCTCCCACACACTGCCCACACTAGTAGCAGCATGGGGTAGTAATTAGTATCTGTCTACTTACTTATCTCCCATACATTGCCCACACTAGCAATATTATACTTATTGATATGCATGCTTTTTGTTATCTCTATAGCTCAAAAGAGTTAATGGGAATAAACTATTGTGAATTGTGAATTATTGTGAACAAGGGGTAGTATTTAGCACCTGTCTACTTACTTATCTCCCATACAGTTCCCCACACTAGCAACCAGGGGTAGTAATTAGTATCTGTTTACTTACTTATCTCCCATACACTTCCCCACACTAGCAACCAGGGGTAGTAAAATTAGTACCTGTCTACTTACTTATCTCCCATATTCTACCAGCCAAGCTCAATCCAACTTCTTACTGTTCATAATAATAATAATAATAATAATAATAATAATGATAATAATAATAATATTTTTAAGAGCACACTACCATCCAAGCATGTACTAGGGACAAGAGAGCCAACAATTTATAAAGATGAGAGGGGAAAGGTAAAAAAGCAAAGAGAGAAACTAGACCATCATGAAAACATGTGTGGAAACAAGCGAGAAAATAAACATGCCAGGACAGGGTTGGGCGCTTTCGGGCATTGTGCCAAGCAAAGGGTTAAGTGCACCCCTGTTGATGCTGTTTTCAGCTTAAAAAACAACAACAAATTGCTTGAGAATATCAACACTACCACAAGAGGGCTGGCATGTTCAACAGGTGTTTGATACGATGTCAAAGTTTACTGCAGTTGGGAGGGGAGGGGGGGGGGGGGGGTCAAAAACATTATATGACCAATTTAATGGAGATGTGTATGAAGATATGAATTAGTAAGCATGTTTAGAACTCTTTTTGTTCACCTCATGCATACTTTATGTATGATCTACATTGTATCCCCGACGTCAGAATGCGTCTACATTAACGGTGGGTAAAAATAGTTGCATGCCCTAGCTGAGAAACCCAGGGGAGTGGGGGGGGGGGGGGGGGGAATCTACATTTGCAGTATACATACAAATGAATGAACACACAAACACAGAAAACTTCAGACTGGTATAGCCTTGGCATACTTTGACAATGGGCTTCAGTTAATGATTAAAACAAAAAAAACAAAAAACACCAAAAATTGCATAAACTTTTTATATTCTTACACCGACTTTTATCATGTCCACTTTCTCAATTTGTTATTTTGTTTAGTGATCAGACCAGAGTTTTTGTTACAGTTAGTGGTTGTTACAGGTTTTTTTGTTTTGACTATGACGGGGCTGCAATTGATTTTACTATTTGCCCAACCCCCCCCCCCCAAACACTTGTCCAGATATTTTGCATTTTATTTTATACCACTTTATGTCACAGCAGATTTCTCTGCATGAAATTCGGGCTGCTCTTCCCGGGGAGAGCGCGTCGCCACAAGTGCAGCGCCTACCCATTATGCTACCTGTGCAAGTGGAGATTACAGTGATCATCTCTCCTTTCTATTAGCACCAAGACGTTGTTGCTGACCAAACTGCCAGCAAAATGTATCCCTCCCCAATTCTTTTGCCAGGGACACTCTTTCTTCAGACTAATATTCAGAACAGGTTTTCATTTCATTTCATGGTGTTTATAGCCCCGCTGACCACTAAAGCCATATTAGGGCTATCACCTTATATCAAAATTGTCCTTTAGCCCCATTTTTTCATTCTTATTGTTTTTACATTATTGATTTCTATTAAATGGAGAAACTTTTTTTTTTTCTTGTTTTGTTCTGTGCTTGTTTTGTGGGGTTGGAGTTTTCTGAGGTTGGGGTTTTCTGTTTTTGTTTGTTTTGGTTGGGTGTTTTTTGCGAGGATTTTATGTACGGTTTTTAATCCTTGTTGGCTTGTGGGGGGGGGGGGGGGGGGGGGGGGGGGGTTGTTTGTTGTTGTTTTTTTTGGGGGGTATGGGTAGTTTTTTGTTTTGTTGTTGTTTTTGTACAGTGGGAAGGTTTGTAATTTCTCTCTTCTGTATTGGAAAGTGACAGGTCTTCTTCAAGTTTGACAGCGGAAATATCACGTTACTTCCCCCACCCCCCTCTCCTCCCCCCTGAAAATCAAAACTGAAATAAATTTCCCGAAAAAAAACCCCACACATTTAAATGATATTAATAACAATAAAATATAAATTGAAAAACTTAAAAGAGAAAAGACCACATATTCTTATGTGAAGAAAGATTAAATACAGTTTAAACAAATCAAAAAAACCCAAACAACACATACATAGTTATGTAATGCTTCAGCACAGGCTTACAAGCAGTAACAGAAAGAAAACAACTATCATTCACAGTTGTAGATGTGTGCACTCTATACAAGAGACAAAAAAAAACTCAACTCTTTGCTACAGTAACATCTATGTTTTTGGTTTTTTTAAACCTTGGCCTCAATGGAAATTTTTGCGACAAGAAAAAAAAAAAAAAAGACAACAGAAGACAGCTGAAAAAAACACAAAAAAATCTGGACCAAAATCTGCTACAATAGTTGTTTGGGGTTTTTGTGTGTGTTTTTTTTAAAATAAAATAT
This sequence comes from Stramonita haemastoma, assembly GCA_030674155.1. Lineage (NCBI taxonomy): Eukaryota > Metazoa > Mollusca > Gastropoda > Neogastropoda > Muricidae > Stramonita > Stramonita haemastoma. The sequence continues at coordinate 30,027,262 of CM060335.1, read as the reverse complement.
GCAACATGTAAACAGATATTTTCTTCTGGGTTAATGATGTTTAAAACCCAGTAAACGAGAACATTTTCACAGAACTGACATACACAACTAAAGTTTCTGAACACCACAAAATTAATGGCAGGCTAAGCAAATTTGCATAACTCCTTTCCGACTTTTTGTAATGCCCCATTCCCCAATCACTAATTACATGCACATACAATTTGATTTGAATATTCAAAAGATGAATCAAGCATATAAATGATTTACAATTTGTTTTGTTTCAAAATGACAATTATCATTTCAAAAACCAATTTCAGTCTTAATACAACAAATTATCACAATTAAGTATCTGCAGCAAAACAAACAAAAAAAAAGTATATATATAATTATGTGATTATTATTTTCTCCTGAATAGCAACATATAACAAACCTCTCAATATACAAAACACACGCTTCAAGTGAAACAGTAAATACACTATAAATATACTGTACAAACAAGACAAATTTTCAATATCTTTTCCTTGATTTTATAAACCTCCATACAGAGAAGCGGTCTTTAGCAATACAAACACGAATGATATTTACCATTCAAGACAGAACAAAAGACGGTGATCAACACAGATGGATTTGTTAACAAAGTAGTACACTCACCTTCATTCTTCAAAAAGAGAGAGAGAGAGAGAGAGAGAGAGAGAGAGAGAGAGAGAGAGAGAGAGAGAGGAGAGAGAGAGAGGAGAGAGAGAGAGAGAGAGAGAGATGGAGAGAGAGACAGAGAGAGAGAGAGAAAGAAAGACGAAGAAAAAAAGCAAAACAAAAATCAAATGAAAACACATTTTCATAAGATCCTTTTCTAAAAGCATTACTGCGCAACTTGATTGAAAAATTAAGAGAAATTCTTGTGCAGAAAAAAAAAACTCTGAAAACTGTAATTCAATCCCCCATCACCAGCACTAACT
>CM060335.1:29996327-30021327 GCA_030674155.1 Stramonita haemastoma | reverse complement strand
GGCAAGTTATATATTTTTTTTTTTAATGCAGACACTCTGCAACAAGTCCTCATGCACTGCAGAGTTCCAGATGCACGCATAGCAGGCCTCACACGTAAAAGGCTAAAAAATACAGCCATACCAGATTTGCTCAAAATGAGCAACAGTTACAAATGTCAATGGCATTTTGGTTTATATCTATGCAAACAAGTCTCAATTCCAAATATTTGGTCTCAACAAAGTTAAGATGGCGGAGGAGTGCCCAAATCAGTAACACAAAGTCGCATTCAGCTGCCAGGCAGGAAACCCATTCCAGAAGAAAGAATAGGACAAAGAGAAAAGCAAAAAAAAAGATAAAAATTTATCATCCCTGCTACATCCCTGTTACTTACCCTATCTGTAGGTGATGTACCATTTTGTAAGTCTTCTGCTCTGTTTATCAAGGCAAGGCAAAAGAAAAGAAAAAGAAAAACAGGTGGAGGAAGATTTAAATGGATGGATCTGAAGATGTTTCGATCCATCACACGCAGATTTCGTTTTTAAATCGCAACTTACCTCTAAGATAAAGTTGATTTTTTTTCATGCCAATTCTTCATTGCAAGTTTGTGTTCAATGCACTGTACTTTGATACTGGAGTGTTTGCACACACCTCCCTCTGTATCCATAACACTGTCAGGTTCTTCAACCACAACTGATCCCTATACCCACACCATTTTTCCATGCCACACCTTTAGTCCTAAACGTACCATGTACACTCAAACATCGGCATACAGACTTTTCTCTGACAATTTATCCACTACTCAAATATGAGATGCTTCGTGTTGATGGTTTCTTTCAATTTCAACACAAAGAATCTATTCTGTGTTTGTGATGCTTTAGCCTAAACATCAATACTATTGTACCTGTAGACAAAAAAGGGGACAATGAACAGAATCAGACAGCAGGTGTGCTTAATTTAAACCTGAAGCACCTAACGAGAGCACAAGTGTACCTCAATATCTACAAATATCACAAAATAACGTTTGAATTTTTCAAAATTCTTAACAAATATATACATATAAAAAACAAAAAAAGGACAAAAGCGGAACAAGAGGGGGAGGGAGGAGTTCAGGGACATTTTCTTGTTATAAATCATGACTTCTTCCAACTGTTTTCGTATACATCATACCCCATTTTGCCAAGCAACACTCTTTTACTCTCAGGGTACAGTGGTTCACTGGATGTTGATTTCTGTTACACATACAGGTGTATTATTTCCACTCTACACATCTTGTTCTTCCTGTCACTCCCCCCCAAAGCCCTCCCTCTCTCCAAGCATTTTCCGTCGGAGCTTGGTTTTGGAAAATACTCCCCCCACCCCCACCCCTTTAATTTTTGGTCTTTTCTCACCTACTATATGTTGCTCCTGCCCACCTCTCCACTCTCCCTAATCTTCTGCAATCTTCTATGAATTCTCTCCACATACTACCAGTCCCCCCCCCCCCCCCCCCCCCTCTCCGACTTTCTGCTTCCAAAAAATCTCCTAAACGATTCTCTGAAGTTTGAACCAGGAGACGTAGTTAGTTATCCTGACACATCATCTTTTCTCTCACTCCTCTCTTCTCCCTCTCTCTTCTCTTCCTTCATTCCATCAGTCCTTTCTTCTTCCTTAACATTCTCCGACACACACTCACTCACTCCTCCCATTTTCTCTCTCTCCACGTTGTCTCTCTGTCTTGGGAGAAAACCAAGGTCTGGCCCGGGCTCAGTGTTTGCGCTTGATGAATTCCTGGACGTCAGCATAGAGGGGGTCTTCCTCAAAGTGCTTGTTGAGCTCCTTGAAGGTGGGGCGGTTGGCGGCCTCTGTCTGCCAGCATCGCAGCATGATGTTGTACACAGTCTCTGGAGCCTTCTCAGGTCTGGCCAGGCGTTTTCCTCGCTCGATGAAATTCACCACCTGGGGAATGATAGATGTGTGTGTTGATTGTGTTAGGAGTGTTGTGTTGTGTTGTGTTCAACTCCTAACACACACACACACACACACACACACACACACACACACACACACACACACACACACACACGGTCGAGGAAATTTTCTTCCTGGAGTTAACATCAGTGCTGACTCCACTCTCCCCAAAAGTCCTTCGGATGCAGGGTTCATACAGACTTGGTGGAGCAAAATTTAGGGCTTTTTAGGGCCTTTTTTTAGGGCCTTTTAATCCAAATTTAGGGCCTAGCTACGGGGTAACAAATGTATAGATAGCAACCTAAATACACCTAACAATGTGTGTGTGTGAGTGTGTGTATGTGTGTGACTGTTTTGATTTATTTGATTGATTGATTCTTTTATATCAAGGATAATGGAATAACGAGTGAGTGAGTGAGTGAGTGAGTGAGTGAGTGAGTGAGTGAGTGAGTGAGTGAGTGAGTGAGTGAGTGAGTGAATGTGTGTGTGTGTGTGTGTGTGTGTGTGTGTGTGTGTGTGTGTGTGTGTGTGTGTGTGTGTGTGTGTGTGTTGTGTCAGGGGTGGGAATTGACAGAGTCAAAAAACTCTGAAAAGTGGGGGGGTCCAGGGGGCTTTGCCCCCTGGTGGGGTCAAGGGGCAGAGCCCCTTGTGGGGGTCAGGGGGCAATGCCCCCTGAAGTTGAAGGTTTTTCAACAATTCTAGCCTGTTTAACAGCCTCTCCTTGAACTAATTTCAGTTTTTGATACTAAGCAATTTCTGCCCTAAAATAAGCTCTCCAAGAATGACTTTCTGTCATTTCTTCAATCTAAAGGAGGTTCTATACCCAAGTAATCACATAGCAAAATGATTATATTTCTGAACAAATGTGCACTAATGCAGATACAGGAAGAAAGAGAAAGAAAGTGCTGACACACATAGAGAAACAGAGAGAAAAAACCAGAGAGAAAGAAAGGGGGGGGGGGGGGGAGAGAGAGGTGTGTGTGTGTGTCTGTGCGTGTAAGAAACAGGGAGAGGTGGAGAAAATGAGACAGAGAGAGAATGTGTGTGTGTGTGTGTGTGTGTGTGTGTGTGTGTGTGTGTGTGTGTGTGTGTGTGTGTGTGAGAGAGGGAGAGAGAGGGAGAGAGAGAGAGATCAATACACACTTAGGAAGACTGAAGAAGATCCTATGTCTTTCTCATTTTAAAATCAAGTTGAAGCCCCCGTACAAAAGCAGATTAAAAATTCATCTGATTTCAGAGTGAACTCACCATGACAGTTTGCATGGCCAAAAAACAAGTTCTGTGTGTGTACTTTCCGGCTGTCCGGTACAACGGAGGCTGTGTTCCACGCGATGCAACTTTAGAACAGTCACTCTGCCGTTTTAACGATCAACTGATTTCCCGAAGATGCGAAAGGGTTACTGTTCCATGATTTGCCAAGAAATTAGCGCTTCTATAACTAAAGTGCTGTGGTTTGTTATTTTCCGACCGTGTTCCAATTTCCGACACCATTTGCTAATGAAAGCGCAACTTTCACTATCAAGAGACATAGCGCAAGTTTTAAACATTGCTCGGCAAAACGAACCAATTTTTCTGTTTGTGCATCTATATCGGCAACTGTACCTCTTCTAGCCCCATCATGGACTGTTAGCGTCATTTTGCGTTTATTCCGCGTCTTTCTTTGCTTGTAAGTGTGTCAGTTCGATCTGTTTTTCCACGAAAGTCTACACTACTTTCCGCCATTTTGTTTTGAAAGAGATGCTGTGCGCATGCGCTATAAGGGGAGACAACTGAACGATAGGATCTAGCAGACGACATAATGCATCTCATCGCTTAACGATAGAAGACTATATTTTTGATTTTCGGATTTTTTTAAAGACAAAAATTGGATTTTTATTAATTAAACTGTATTTTCTTATTTTACAACTTTTTTTCCGGAACAAATACAGAAGGTGCACAGGTCTGCACAAGGTTGCACACCACTTTTTGCGAAGCAAAGCGATCACATTTCCAAGGGAGGCAATTACTATTACCTCCCTTTATGAAATAGGTGGCCCGACGCGAGAGTAGCAGACGACAAGCATTCTATCAGCGATAATACGATCTTCGGACAAGCTTCTCGGATTTATTTCTCCAAAGTTTTATTTGAATATATATTTTTTAATTTTTAAAATAAAATCTCACACACGACTTCCATTTTTAGGGCTTTTTAGGGCCTCCAGGGCAATATGTCTCATTTTTAGGGCTTTTTAGGGGCCCTATTTTGGCTTTCCCAAAATTAGGGCTTTTTTAGGGCTTTTTAGGGACTTGTGCAAACCCTGGGATGAGACTTTAAACCGAGGCCCCAAGTGCGAACGCACGCAGAACATCTTGCACACATGTTAAATCCTATTCCACTTTTCGTAAGAGTAGGCCATCGTGTGCCGGTGGGAACAGATGACAATATTTACAAAACTGCATACACACGGGGACCGGATGAAAAAAAGCATATGATTGCTTATTCTGTTATCCTCGATATAAAAGAATAAATAAATAAATAAAAACACACACACACACACACACACACACACACACACACACACACACACACACACACACACACACACACACACACACACACACAACACAACACAACACACACAAAACACACACACACACACAGAGGACAATGCCAGCAATTTTCTTCCACACTATCATACCCCCTGGCTGTGCTGGCTCTCTTACCTCAATGCCCTTCATCTCTCCATAGGGAGACTCCCCATAGCTGAACATTTCCCACAGAGTCACCCCAACTATATCACACACACACACACACACACACACACACACACACACACACACACACACACAACCCCCCACACACTATACACACACACACACACACACACACACACACACACACACACACACACACACACACACACACACACACTCACCTCAATGCCCTTTATCTCTCCATAGGGAGATTCCTCATAGCTGAACATCTCCCACAGAGTCACCTCAACACACACACACACAACACACAACACACACAACACACATAACACACACACACAACAATGTCAACAATGCTGGCTCGCTTACCTCAATGCCCTTCATCTCTCCATAGGGAGACTCCCCATAGCTGAACATTTCCCACAGAGTCACCCCAAAGCTCCACACGTCGCTGGCATGGGAAAAGTGACCGTAGTTCACACTCTCTGGGGCATACCTGCATCACAGGGCCAGGTAAACACACACTGTTTGATGGGGAAACTATCTCACTCACTCTGTGTGTGTGTGTGTGTGTGTGTGTGTGTGTGTGTGTGTGTGTGTGTGTGTGTGTGTGTGTGTGTGTGTGTGTGTGTGTGTGTGTCTCTGTCTCTCTGTCTGTCTTTCTCTCTCTGTGTCTCTCTGTCTCTGTCTCTCTCTCTCTGTCTGTCTGTCTGTCTGTCTCTGTCTGTCTCTCTTTCTCACTCTTTCTCTCTTTTTCTCTCTCTCTCTCTCTCTCTCTCACTCAGTCACTCAGTCACTCACTCCCTCTCACTCTCTCTCTCTCTTTCAACTCTCTCTCTCTGATTAAGCGCAAGATTTTTTCTTCCTTTCCGTTCTTTTTGTTTCAAACAACAACAACAAAGCTGTAACTACACAATAACATTTTTCTTTGTTTTGCAGTGTCCTTGCCCATTGTTGTTGTTTTTTTCAAATATTTCAGGTGGGGGGGAGGGTTGTTTGTTTGTTTTACTGGACTGTTTTATTTCACATTGTTATTACTACTTTCAGTTTTTTATGTTGGGTTATTCCTGTTTTCCTTTTTCTTTTTTCTTTTTCTTTTTTTTTTTGGGGGGAGGGGGGGGTGTCAGGGGGAGGGAAAACGGGGGATTCCGGGAATAAAAATTTGAAAATACAGAAAAACAATTTTTCATTTTGACTTCTTTTTTTTTTAATGAAAATGTTTTTTTTCTGTATTTTTCTTTTTTTTTTTTTTTTAATTTGGAAATACAGACAAGGACAGACGATGTACAGACAGAGAGACAGACATACCACTTGATGGGCCAGCGACCTCCGTGAGAAGCCTTGTAGTAGTCGTTGTCTGACCCTGTGGCTCTGGACAGCCCAAAGTCGCTGATCTTCACCTGCACAGCAAAAAGGCACTGCCTTCACTTCACACCTCTCCTGGCCTTTTGCCAAGGTGCTAGTCAAGTCAAGTCAAGTCAAAATTTTATTCCCAGATGGTACATTGAGTAAGCAATAAATGTGCTTTTTTTCATCAAGCCATCTATCTAGCAAAAAAACCCAAAAAATCAAAAACAAACAAACAAAAACAACCTAAAAAGACCACTTAAACAAAACGATATCCAATCCATAACACTCAAACCAAGCTAGCTACCACATGCAGAACATGCCACATACTCTGCAGTGTGGAGGAGGGAAAAAGGGGGAGGGGAGGGGGGGCTTGACAGCCTACTGGTTATAGCATTGCCCTGGCAATTTGACAGCCTGGGGTTGTTGTTGTTGTAGTTTAATTTAAAGTCTATTCACACTTGGTGATATTAGACTAAACAAACAAAACAAAGCAAACAAACAAACAAAACAAAAACAAAAAAAGAAACAAACAAACCAACCAACCAAACAAACAAACAAACAAACAAACAAACAAAAACAAACAAAAAACCTCCAAAAAACAAATACCCTACCATAAAAAATTTACACAAGACTTGGAAATAATCCTAGCAACATCAGTAATCAACGGTTTTCACAAAACTACGTCCAATGGTTCTCTTTGAATTTCAATGCCATTTTCTTTGTAAACTGAATTTAGAACTGAATATTGAAAAAGAATATGTTCACAAGATAGTGGCTCAGATAGGCCTGGGTCAAGCCTGGCACAGCGCCCAACTCCAACATAACTCAGTTAAGGCTCCAGGGCTCAGTGCTTAATTCAGCACATGCCTTCCTTTCACCAAAACCCAAGTGCAGTCAGTTCTTATTTATTTATTTTATTTATTTATTTATTTATTCTTTTATATCGAGGATAACAGAATAAGCAATCATGTGCTTTTTTTCATCCGGTCCCCGTGTGTATGCAGTTTTGTAAATATTGTCATCTGTTCCCACCGGCACACGATGGCCTACTCTTACGAAAAGCAGAACAGGATTTAACCTGTGCGCAAGATGTTCTGCGTGCGTTCGCACACGGGGCCTCGGTTTAAAGTCTCATCCGAAGGACTTTTGGGGAGAGTGGAGTCAGCACTGATGTTAACTCCAGGAAGAAAATTTCCTCGACCGGACTCGAACCCGGGTCTTCAAATTGCCAGCGCAATGTTCTGACCACTAGGCTATCCGCCCCCCGCTAAGTATAGTTCTTGCTATACTTAGCACCAGCTGGCCCCACCTGGTTGGGATGGGATGGGATGGGATGGATAGCAGCTGAGAGGAGCTGAAAGTGGGGGACTCTGACAGCTGTGGGCAAGGTTTCAGCCATCAATGAACCGTCTCCTCCACCTCAAGGGGATTTTTCCCCCATGGAGTTAACATTAGTGTTGGCTGACTCCACTCCCTTGAAATTCCTATGGATGAGGCTGTTAACCAACCAAGCCTTGTACACGAACACAAGCAGAATATCCACACCACACCACACCACACCACACTGCAGCGCAGACCAATGCAACGCAATACAACGCAACGCGCCACACCACACCACACCACAGCACACCAGTTCACACCACACCACACATGTTTCACACCACACCACATCTGTTTCACACCACACCACACCACCCACACACCACACCACACCCCACCTTTTCACACCACACCACACCTGTTTCACACCACCCACACAACACCACACACCACCCCAACACACCACACCACCCCACACCACACACCCCCACTCACCCCCCCCCCCCCCCCCCCCCCATCACACACACACACACCTGTTTCTTGGTCTTGACGAGGATGTTGCGAGCAGCCAGGTCGCGGTGGACAAACTGCTGCTTCTCCAGGTACATCATGCCCCAGGCGATCTGGGAGGCCCACAGGTACAGCTCCGGCTTCACCTGCACTTCTTTGGCGTAGTCCAGCAGAAAGTCCAGCATCGACCCCCTAGGTAGGTACTCCTCCACCTGCCAGCCAGTCACATTCAGATTAAGTTAAGTTAAAGTTAAAGTCTGTCCCGAGCCTAAGGCTCATCAGGCCGGTGCTTATCCCGGTTTCTGTGGCGGCGTTAAGCGACTGAGAGTCATAGACTCCCCCCTGGATAGGATGCCAATCTATCGCAGGGTTAACCCCCAACACAAGGTTGGTACCCCTTTTACACCTGGGTGGGGTGAGAAAATAGCTGTAAAGTGCCTTTTCCAAGGGCACAACGCCATAGTCAAAAGCTGGGATCGAACCCGCAACCTTTAGATTATGAGTCCAACGCCCTAACCACTAGACTACAGCGGCAGCTACATTCAGATTATTTTATCCTAAAAGTTGTGTGTGTGTGTGCGGGGGCGGGATAACTCAGTGGTCAGAGCGCTCGCTTCCCCCCCCCCCCCCCCAAGTCAAGTTAAGTGGCGTTGAGCGTGGTTACCAGTTGGATGGGTGGGTGACTGTTTGCGCACCTTGGCTTCAGTACAGTCCCCCCCCCCCACCCCCACCCCAGTTCACCCAGTAGCTATCAATGAGTACCTGCCCTCTTTAGGGTCAGGGAAGGTAAAGCAGCGAGGGAGAGGAGATGGGTGCTGCTGCCCTCAATATGCTAGCCCCTAGAGAAGCTGAGGTCTCTGATGCCTCGCTCGCCTACGACCGACAAGGTTATGGGACACCTTTACCTTTTTTTAGTTGTGTATGTGTGTCACATACTTGTACAGTGTGTGCATGTCAAGCCTGCTAGTCAGAGAGTCACAGTCGAGCACTAAAGACTAAGGTGTCAAGTGGAATTCCGTGAGTGGGGAAAGAAAGCGACTGATCATGCATATAGGAACAAGTAGTCAAGTCAAAGTCAAGTCAGGTCAAAAACACTTTAATCATCCCTGAAGGGCAATTACAATACTGACAGGCATATTGATACGAATCATAACCAAAGACACAAGATAGCTACATTTCATATTTGTTCAAACATTATATATAGCTTCAAATAAAAGTGTCACAAACACTCACACTCATACGCGGCATGCACGCACGCAACATGCACGCACGCACACATGCACGCACGCACATACACACACACACACACACCAAGTCTTTCAATGAGACTATAAACCAAGGCCCCATGTGCGAACGCACACAGAACATCTTGCACACACGTTAAAACCTGTTCTGCTTTTCGTAAGAGAAGGCCATCGTGTGCCAATGGGAACAGATGACATTTACAAAACTGCGTACACATGGGGACTGGATGTAAAAAAGCACATGAGTGCTTATTCCATTATGCTCAATATGAAAGATTAAATAAATTATATTTAAAAAAATTAATAAAACCAATGTATGGATACAATGTTATTAAAACCATTGACTAGGAAAGTCATATGACCACTATTATTTATTTATTTATCTTTTTTTTTATATATATATCAAGGATGATGGGATAAGCACTCATGTGCTTTTTTACATCCAGTCCCCGTGTGTATGCAGTTTTGTAATTTTACGCATTGTAGTAAAGACAACAACAACAACAACAGCGACAGCAACTGACCAGCATGAGAGGTGGGCCCTGACACACCCACAACAACAACAGCAGCAGCAGCAGCAGCAGCAGCAGCACAACAACATCAACAACAACAACAGCAACACCACCACCACCACAACAGCAACAACAACACCAACAACAACAACACCACCAACACCACCACCAACAACAACAACAACACCAACAACAACAACAACAACACCAACAACAACTGAACAGCAAGACCAACAACCCAAGCAACGAACAACACAGCAACACATCACCACACCACACCAACAACAACACCAACACCACCACACAACAACAACAACAACACAACACCACCAACACAGCAACAACTGACCAGCATGAGAGGTGGGCCCTGACAGACCCCAAGCAGCTGAACGATACAGTCGTGCTCCAAGTGCTGCATCACCAACTGCCTCGCGGAGGAAGTTCTCTCGATTCTCCACAGAGGTGTCGTGGAACACTTTCAGGGCCACCTCCATTGCTGGCTGTGGATCAGCATTGTCGCTTGATTAGTCGTGGATGTCTTTAGGAGGTGTGTGTGGGGGGTGGATGTGGGGGGGGGGGGGTGTGATGTGGGAGAGATGTGATGGGGTGTGGGGTGGTGGTGGGGGGGGGGGATGTGGTGATGTGTGTATAAGTATGTGATGGGTGTGTGTGTGTGTGTGTGTGTGTGTGTGTGTGTGTGTGTGTGTGTGTGTGTGTGTGTGTGTGTGTGTGTGTGTGTGTGTGTGTTTGATTTTGATTTGATTTTGATTTATTCTTTTATATCGAGGATAATGGAATAAGCACTCTTGTGCTTTTTTTACATCCAGTCCCCGTGTGTATGCAGTTTTGTGGATGAGCGTTGTCGCTTGATTAGTCGTGGCCGATTTTAGGAGGTGGGTGGGTGGGAGTGGTGTGGGTGTGTATGTGATGTGTGTGTGTGTGTGTGTGTGTGTGTTTTATTTATTCTTTTATATTCTTTTAAATCGAGGATAACAGAATAAGCATCATGTGCTTTTTTTGCATCCGAGTCCCGTGTGTATGCAGTTTTGTAAATATTGTCATCTGTTCCCACCGGCACACGATGGCCTACTCTTACAAAAGCAGAACAGGATTTAACGTGTGCACAAGATGTTCTGCGTGCGTTCGCACATGGGGCCTCGGTTTAAAGTCTCATCCGAAGGATGTGTGTGTGTGTGTGTGTGTGTGTGTATGTGTGTGGTGTGTTGCGTGTGTGTGGTTGTTGGCGTGCGCTGCATGGCCTGCGCATGAGTGCATGCGTGTGTGTGTGTTTGTGTGTGAGCATAGATACATGCATTTGTAAGAAAGAGAGAGAGAAAGAAAGAGTGTCTGTAAATGCATCCAAGCCCTTGTGTATAGATATGAAAGTGTGAGCAATACACAAGTAACCCATAGAATGCTACAGAGATGGTTGAAAACACATAAAAACAAAGGGTTTTTTTTTAATATGAAGAGAAACAAGTACCAAAAGATTCGATTCTACTACAATGAATTGCTAATTAATTAACCAAGGATTTATTTACCATGACTAACAATATAATGTTTACTGGAAAAATGCTCACAAAGATTATGTAAACCAACAAAATCATCATCCTTTTGACAGCAAAATGAAATATATGGATTGCCCAATAGATTGAAGAGTATTCAATGTATAAATCAACACAAAAAAACCCACAACAGTACTTGCTTTATTGAAAAAAATACCTGATGTAATACATTCATTGTTGTAGTAGTCGTAGTAGTAGTAGTAGTAGTAGTAGTTAGTAGTAGTAGTAGTAGTAGTAGTAGTAGTAGTAGTAGCAGCAGCAGCAGTAGTAGTAGTAGTAGTAGTAGTGTAGCAGTAGCAGTAGCAGTAGCAGCAGCAGCAGCAGTAGCAGTAGCAGCAGCAGCAGCAGCAGCAGCAGCAGCAGCAGCAGTAGCAGTAGTAGTAGTAGTAGTAGTAGCAGAAGCAGCAGCAGTGGTAGTAGTAGTAGTAGTAGTAGTAGTAGTAGTCGTAGTAGTCGTAGTAGTCGTAGTAGTAGTAGTAGTAGTATAGTAGTAGTAGTAGTAGTAGTAGTAGTAGTAGTAGTAGTAGTAGTAGTAGCAGCAGCAGCAGCAGCAGCAGCAGCAGCAGCAGCAGCAGCAGCAGCAGCAGCAGCAGCAGTAGTAGTAGTGGTAGCAGTAGCAGAAACAGTAGCAGCAGCAGCAGGAGTAGTAGGAGTACCAGTAAGAGTAGTAGTAGTAGTAGTAGTAGTAGTAGTAGTAGTAGTAGTAGTAGTAGTAGTAGTAGTAGTAGTAGTAGTAGTAGTATCAGCAGCAGCAGCAGGAGTAGTAGGAGTACCAGTAAGAGTAGTAGTAGTAGTAGTAGTAGTAGTAGTAGTAGTAGTAGTAGTAGTAGTAGTAGTAGTATGAGCAGCAGCAGCAGCAGTAGCAGTAGCAGTAGCAGTAATAGTAGTTGTGCAGATACTATAGGTCCTGGTAGTAAAAGTACTAGCAGTTGTAACAGTATTTTCTTATCCTTTCTGTCACCACCATACAAAACATACTACTGCTGTAATGAACTCCAAGCTTACAGCTGTCTGTCACACATAAAGGAAGGAAGGAAAGAAAGAACAGACAAGAAAGGAAGGAAAGAACAGAAAAGAAAGGAAGGAAGGAAAGAACAGAAAAGAAAGGAAGGAAGGAAAGAATGTCAGAAAGAACAGACCCTCACCTTCTGTTTCTTTGACTTGTACTCCAAGAGAGTTCCTTTCAGCACCGAACCATACTCCCCTGTCCAATTTCAGCACCTGTACAGCCACACAACAAGGTACGTGTGTCAATCAATCAATCAATCAATCAATCAATCAATCACTTGTGTGTGTGCGTGTGTGTGTGCGTGTGCGTGTGCGTGTGTGTGTGTGTGTGTGTGTACACACTCACAATATAGTAATGCACATGTATGCATGCACACACTCACATTTATGTACACACAATCCCTTTTTCTCCCCTACCACTCTCTCTCTCTCTCTCTCTCTCTCTCTCTCTCTCTCTCTCTCTCTCTCTCTCTCTCTCTCTCTCTCTCATATTTTTACTTGCAAGTGCAATGAAGTTTCCCTCCTATGACAGACAAAACAGTTGCAGTCTGAGCATTCGACAAAGAAGAAACAAGACATAAACATTTTGATGAGTTTGACATGAATACTGTGCAGTATATACAGCTCATTTTTTTTCTTTTATTCTTTTATATCAAGGATAATGGAATAAGCACTCATGTGCTTTGTACATCCAGTCCCCATGAGTATGCAGTTTTTGTAAATCTTTGTAATCTGTTCCCGTTTCTGCTCAGAAAAAAAAATGTGGGGACACATCACTCTCTGCCAAACAAGTAAACGATGAGGTACTGAGTTCGATTCCCAGCCTTGCCCCTTTTTTTCACGGTTTGATGGAGAAAATCGAACTGAATATCAAGTCTTTCAGATGAGATTCTAAACCCCAGTCGGAACCTTGGTGCTTATTTATTTATTTATTTATTTATTTATTCTTTTATATCGAGGATAATGAAATAAACATTCATGTGCTTTTTTTTACATCCAGTTCCCGTGTGTATGCAGTTTTGTACATCTTGTCGTCTGTTCCCACTGGCACACAATGGCCTTCTCTTACGAAAAGCGGAACAGGATTTAATGTGTACGTAAGTTGTTCTGCATGTGTTTGCACACGGGACCTCGGTTTATGGTCTAATCCAAAGGACTTTTGGGGGGAGTTGGAGTCAGCACTAATGTTAACTCCAGGGGAAAAATCCCCTCTAACAGGAATCAAACCCGGGTCTTCAAATTGCGAGAGCAATGTTCTGACCACTAGGTTATCCCGTCCAGTCCCCTTACAGACTTGTGCATGTCAGAAAAACCCATGTGAGTTGAAAATTGGAAAGAGCAAGGAGGTATTTTCTGACTGTCCTGGCAAAATTGATAGGTTCAGTTTCAAACTGCATCTCTGAAGTCAGAATGCAGCTACCTTAATTGTGGAGGGGGGGGGGGAATGGTCACATGTGCCAAAAATCTTACTATTGATAAACCACTGAACTATAGCCAAGGAAAAACAACAAAAATCACCCTCAAAATGTTTAATACTGATATTGATTTGTTTTGACAAGATAAAGCACTATTAAATTCCATCTCATCATCATCATTATTATTATTATTATTATTATTATTATTATTATTATTATTATCATCATTATTATTATTGTTGTTGTTGTTGTTGTTGTTGTTGTTGTTGTTGTTATTATTGTTATTATCATCATTATCATTATTACTATTATTATTATTATTATTATTATTATTATTATCATCATTATCATTATTATTATTATTATTATTATTATTATTATTATTATTATTATTATCATTATTATCATCATTATCATTATTATTATTATTATCATTATTATCATTATTTACTCCTCCATACCTTTTTTGATGTGTTTGATGTTGATTCTGTACAGCTCTCCTTCTCCTTTGGCTGCAGGGGGTCGGCCGGTAGGAGGGGGCTGCAAAATGATTGATATCGCATAATTATTGTCATTATCATGATTGATATCGCATAATTATTGTCATTATCATGATTGATATCGCGTAATTATTGTCATTATAATGATTCATATCGCATAATTATTGTCATTATCATGATTGATATCGCATAATTATTGTCATTATCATGATTTATATCGCATAATTATTGTCATTATAATGATTGATATCGCATAATGACTGTCATTGTCATGATTGATATCGCATAATTACTGTCATTATCATGATTTATATCGCATATCACACACACACACACACACACACATCACACACACACACACACTACACACACACACACACTAAACACACAAACACACACACACACACACACACACACACACACACAACACACACACACACTAAACACACACACACACACACACACACACACACACACACATACACACACATACTCACACGCACACACACACACACACATACACTTTTTTTTTTCTTTTTTTTTCTTTGGAATTGCTGTTTTTGTTAAGAATTGTTAGAACTGCATTTTCCTTTTTGTTCATTGTAGTTTATTAGGAAAGTAATGTTAAGGGGATTTTTTTTTTTTTTTTTCAATCCACGTGTAGGCCGTATTGATCCTCTGAAATTCCACCTTCCATACATTACCAACTACGCCCTCTTCCCCTGACATTCACACACCCTTCCCCCTCTGTCTTTCTTTGTCTCTCTCTCCCACATTTCTGTCTAATATCACAATTTGTGAAAAGATGTTAAAAGAAATTGAACACAATGGAAACATTAGCACAGACAGATATATATCAAGGGACATGACTCACCATGACAGGCACAGGAGGGCGGGTAACTGGGCTCTGAGGTTCAGGGGTGGAGGGGGAGGGGGGGGAGAAATCTCCGCCGGCGGAGGGGGGGCGAGGGGGCAGACTGGGTTTTTCTGAAACAGTCACATTTTACTTTTATTTTGTTGTTGTTGTTGTTGTTGTTGTTGTTGTTGTTACATTTTACAAGGGTTTTTTTCTTTAAATACTTCTGTAAAGAGGGAGGGAGGGAGGGAGGGAGAGAGAGAGAGAGAGAGAGAGAGAGAGAGAGAGAGAGGGGGGGGGGGGGGGGTGTGTGTGTGTGTGTGTGTGTGTGTGTGTGTGTGTGTGTGTACTCTGTGTGTGTACTCTGTGTGTGTGTGTGTATGTGTGTTTGTGTTCTCTGTGTGTGTGTGTGAGTGTGTGTGTACGCATGTGTGAATGTGTGTGTGTTGTGTGCATGTGTGTGAGTGTGTGTGTGTGTATGCAAGTACAGTTAAAAATGAGTGTGTGTGTGTGTGCATTCATAAGAAGTGTGTGAAAAAAAACCCTGACATTGATCTACTGTAGTTTGACATATTACAGTACATGACAAGAACAACACACGTCTCTACCAAATGAAACCCTCCATTACAACTGGAGGAAGCATGTAAGGAAGAGGACACCACACAGCTTCCAGAAACAGCCTCCAGTAACATCGATATCATGGTGTCCCATAACCTAGGCGGTCGTAGGGGAGCGAGGCACCAGAGACCTCAGCTTCTCTAGGGGCCAGCATAATGAAGGTGGCGCCCATCTCCTCTCCATCACTGCTTTACCTTCACTGACCCCTAAAGAGGGCAGGTACCCATTTACAACTGGGTGGACTGGGGGACTGTACTGAAGCCAAGGCGTGCAAACAGTCACCCATCCAATTGGTAACCATGCTTGATGCTGCTCAGCTTTGACTTGGGGGGAAAGCGAGCACCCTGACCACTTAGCTATCCTGCCCAAAAATACTGTGGCTTGATAAAAATATTTCTTTCCACAGCTACAGCCCTTAGGTTCACCAATATTCAGATTTTTGTGTGTGAGACTGTTTTTGCTCACCTTTAAAGGTAAGCGATTTTTGTGTGTGAGACTGTTTTTGCTCACCTTTAAAGGTAAGCGATTTTTGTGTGTGAGACTGTTTTTGCTCACCTTTAAAGGTAAGCGATTTTTGTGTGTGAGACTGTTTTTGCTCACCTTTAAAGGTAAGCGATTTTTGTGTGTGAGACTGTTTTTGCTCACCTTTAAAGGTAAGCGATTTTTGTGTGTGAGACTGTTTTTGCTCACCTTTAAAGGTAAGCGATTTTTGTGTGTGAGACTGTTTTTGCTCACCTTTAAAGGTAAGCGATTTTTGTGTGTGAGACTGTTTTTGCTCACCTTTAAAGGTAAGCGATTTTTGTGTGTGAGACTGTTTTTGCTCACCTTTAAAGGTAAGCGATTTTTGTGTGTGAGACTGTTTTTGCTCACCTTTAAAGGTAAGCCACATTCCGACTTCAGAGAAACGCAATAAATAAACATTTCTATGGGAGAAAAACTTCTAGAAAATAGCCGTACCAAACTAAAGACTTCATCGATGACAGATGAGGTTGTCTTTTTTTCCCTTCATTCCTTAACCCTCTTGCATTCAGATTCTCTGAACACACACTGCCCCTAGATTTCACATTCCATCATGAAATCAGGTCAGGCACACATGATGGCTGGCCTTTTCCTCCTTCCGAGTACATACCAGCAGCTATAATTACTTCCAGACTCTCAGCAAGGTTTCTCCTTCTAGCCTGGTAGAGCTTTGACATGTGGTAGCAATTAGTGATGGTCACAGCGTGATGGAAATCTACTGTATGTAAATCCCGCAAATCCCAGTTCAGGACTTAGGGGGGGTAATTATTCAATCCCGGCAAATCCCGGATCGGGACTAAGAGGGTTAACTAGAGCTCTAAGGTTCACCAATGATGAGATTTTTGCGGTGTGCGACCAAAGATGGCCTCTGTGCTTGGTGAAGAAGACTGAGTTGGATTCTAGCTATGGGTGAGAATCCTGCAGGTGAGTGACTTAGTGTGCATGTGCAAGATGTGAGGGACGGGATAGCCTAGTGGTTAGAACATTGCGCTCGCAATTTGACGATCCAGATCCGATTCCTGTTCGAAGGGATTTTTCTCCTGTAGTTAACATCAGTGCTGACTCCACTCTCTCCAAAAGTCCTATGGATGAGACTATAAACGGAGGCCCTGTGTGCAAACACACGCATAACATCTTGCACACACGTTAAATCCTGTTCCGCTTTTCATAAGAGAAGGCCATTGTGTGCCGGTGGGAACTGATGACAATATTTACAAAACTGCTTACACACGGGGACTGGATGTAAAAAAGTACATGAGTGCTTATTCCATTATCCTTGATATAAAAAAATAAATAAATTTTAAAAAATTAAATAAATAAATAAATGCATTCCTGCTATGGGCCAGAGCCCTGCAGGTGAGTGACTTGGTGTGCATGCTGAACTGTTGAGGTTGCTGGCTGTCCCTGGCTGTGGGTGAGAGCCCCAGTCACAGTGCACAAATCCAACATCACTCAGTAGGGCCTTGTCAAGAGTGCTAAATTTAGCACTCTCCTTCCTTTTCCCTAGTCCATGTGTGGTCAGCTCCTGCTATAAATAGCACCAGCTGTCCGCATCTGGGCTGGGATGGGATGGGATAATTAGCAGCTGAGAGGAGCTGAAAGTGGGGGATACTGACAGCTGTGCTGCAGTGAGACAGACAGACAGACAGACAGACAGACAGATAGCCTAGTGGTCAGAACATTGCGCTGGCAATTTGAAGACCCGGGTTCGAATCTGGTCGAGGAGATTTTTCTCCTGGAGTTAACATCAGTGCTGACTCCACTCTCCCCACAAGTCCTTCGGATGAGACTTTAAACCGAGGCCCTGTGTGCGAACGCACGCAGAACATCTTGCGCACACGTTAAATCCTGTTCCGCTTTTCGTAAGAGTAGGCCATCGTGTGCCGGTGGGAACAGATGACATTTACAAAACTGCATACACACGGGGACTGGATGTAAAAAAGCACAAGAGTGCTTATCCCATTATCCTCGATATAAAAGAATAAATCAAATCAAATCAAATCAAACAGACAGACAGGCACCCACCCTGTGCAGATGAGGGCGAGGTCACGGGGGTGCTGTATGTCTCCAGACTGGGCATCTCCACCACCTTGCGGGCTGCAACACACACGTTACATCACATCATCATCATCAGTCATCATACATGTTACATCACATCATCAGTGGTTATACACGTTACATCACATCATCAGAGGTTATACACGTTACATCACATCATCAGAGGTTATACACGTTACATCACATCATCAGTGGTTATACACGTTACATCACATCATCAGTGGTTATACACGTTACATCACATCATCAGTGGTTATACATGTTACATCACATCATCAGAGGTTATACACGTTACATCACATCATCAGAGGTTATACACGTTACATCACATCATCAGTGGTTATACACGTTACATCACATCATCAGAGGTTATACACGTTACATCACATCATCAGAGGTTATACACGTTACATCACATCATCAGTGGTTATACATGTTACATCACATCATCAGTGGTTATACACGTTACATCACATCATCAGAGGTTATACACGTTACATCACATCATCAGTGGTTATACATGTTACATCACATCATCAGAGGTTATACACGTTACATCACATCATCAGTGGTTATACACGTTACATCACATCGTCATCATCAGTCATCACACACGTTACATCACATCGTCATCATCAGTCATCACACACGTTACATCACATCATCATCAGTCATCATACACGTTACATCACATTGTCATCATCAGTCATCATACATGTTACATCACATCATCATCATCAGTCATCACACACGTCACATCACATCGTCATCATCAGTCATCATACATGTTACATCACATCATCATCATCAGTCATCACACACGTTACATCACATCGTCATCATCAGTCATCATACATGTTACATCACATCATCATCATCAGTCATCACACACGTTACATCACATCGTCATCATCAGTCATCATACATGTTACATCACATCATCACCATCAGTCATCACACACGTTACATCACATCGTCATCATCAGTCATCATACATGTTACATCACATCATCATCATCAGTCATCACACACGTTACATCACATCGTCATCATCAGTCATCATACATGTTACATCACATCATCATCATCAGTCATCACACACGTTACATCACATCGTCATCATCAGTCATCACACACGTTACATCACATCGTCATCATCAGTCATCACACACGTTACATCACATCGTCATCATCAGTGGTTATACACGTTACATCACATCATCATCAGTCATCATACACGTTACATCACATCATCATCAGTCATCATACACATCACATCATCATCATCAGTCATCATACACGTTACATCACATCATCATCATCATCTGTGATCATACACAGGGTAAAGGAATAACTGTCAGCAAGATTCACATGATTATTGCTGACATGCACGTTACATCACATCGTCATCATCTGTGATCTTACACAGGGTAAAGCAGCAAATATGAGCAAGATTCACATGATCACTGCTGACACAAAATGCACACAGAATGGTGGCCAAGATACAGCTACAGAACCTTTGGCACACAAGCAAGATGGCTCGAGGGAATAAACAACTGCATGAGTGTGACAAAAATGTGGTGAAATATCCAGAGGCATCTGTGTGCGTGTGTGTGTGTGTGTGTGTGTGTGTGTGTGTGTGGGTGTGGGTGCGTGCGTGCGTGCGTGTGTGCGTATATGTGTGCGCATGTATCTGTGTCTGTGTGTGTCTGTGTGTGTGTCTGTGTGAATTTAAAATCTGTTCATCTTATTTGTAAATGGTCACATGCGAGTGAACGGTTTGAATGCAAGCGCTTTGACCTGTTTATTTTAACCCTCTTGCATTCGGATTCTCTGAACACAAACTGCCCCTAGATTTCGCATTCCATCACGACATCAGGTCAGGCACACATGCTCGCTGGCCTTTTCCTCCTTCCAAGTACATACCAGCAGCTATGATTACTTCCAGACTCTCAACAGGGTTTCTCCTTCTAGCCTGATAGAGGTTTAACATGTGGTAGCAATTAGTGATGGTCACAGCGTGATGGATATCTACTATGTGAAAATCCCGGCAAATCCCGGATTGGGACTTAGGGGGGTAATTATTCAATCCTGGCAAATCCCGGATCAGGACTAAGAGGGTTAACAAGGTTCGGCACAATTAAAAATTCCACATATTACCATTATCATTCCTTGGTATATGTACACACTCACCTGTGTTGATGGACTGGCGCAGGGCACAGATTCCTAGGTATGTGTACACACTCACCTGTGTTGATGGACTGGCGCAGGGCACAGATTCCTAGGTATGTGTACACACTCACCTGTGTTGATGGACTGGCGCAGGGCACAGATTCCTAGGTATGTGTACACACTCACCTGTGTTGATGGACTGGCGCAGGGCACAGATTCCTAGGTATGTGTATGTACACACTCACCTGTGTTGATGGACTGGCGCAGGTACACAGATTCCTAGGTATGTGTATGTACACACTCACCTGTGTTGATGGACTGGCGCAGTCACAGATTCCTAGGTATGTGTATGTACACACTCACCTGTGTTGATGGACTGGCGCAGTGCACAGATTCCTAGGTATGTGTATGTACACACTCACCTGTGTTGATGGACTGGCGCAGTGCACAGATTCCTAGGTATGTGTATGTACGCACTCACCTGTGTTGATGGACTGGCGCAGTGCACAGATTCCTAGGTATGTGTATGTACGCACTCACCTGTGTTGATGGACTGGCGCAGTGCACAGATTCCTAGGTATGTGTATGTACACACTCACCTGTGTTGATGGACTGGCGCAGTGCACAGGGCAGGCCATCAGCACGACAACTGTAGTGCTCCACCACGTGTTCCAGAGACAGCAGGAAGGGGCCGTCATCAATGAAGTGCACCAGACGATTCCTATAGTGCTGTAATATAAACTGTGGTCATAAGAAAGTGGCTTCACATTATTCTTCTCTTCTTTTTTTCCTTCTTTGCTCAGCTAGAGCTCTGAGGTTCTTCACCTTGGTGAGATTTTTGTCTTTTCCTCACCAAAAAGGTAGCCACATTCCTCCTCCTCCTCCTCTGCCTTCTTCTTCTCTGAATACTAAGGTAGCAACTACTGTGAAAACTGTGTTGTCCACACACACACACAGTCACACACACACACACATACACAATTTACAAACACAACACACATACACACATACACACAAAACACACACACACACACACACACACACACACACACAACACACACACACTCACACACACACACCACACACACACACACACACACACACACACACACACACACACCACACACACACACCACACACACACACACGCACATAACACACACAGAGACACACACAGAGGCACATACAGACACAGACACAGACACAAACACACACACACAACACACCACACACACACCACCACACAAAACCACACACAACACACAACAACACAACACACACACACACCACAAACACACACACACACTGAGCTGAGTATCTCACCATATTTTGATCATAGTGGTAGGGGTACGTTGATAGCAGAGACTGAGGGCATGCCAGCTGTCTGGCGTTTGCTGGGACGATCAGAAACAGGCCAGACTGCAGGCCTTGCATCTCCAGCAGTTCTATGGCTCTGCCACACCATGCATATATCACACACACACACGCACGCACACACACACGCAACACACGCACGCACACACACATACACAAAACACACACACACACACCACACACACAATATACAACATACAACACACACACACATATACATAACACACACCACACACGACATATACTACAGACAAATACACAACACACTACATCACACACACACAACCAACACACACACACTACCACAATCACAAAACAACACAAACTACACACTACAACCTCACACATCATATACATAACACCACCACACACAACACACACGACCAATACACCCCACAATACATACACACACACACACACACACACACACACAAAACACACACACACACACACACACACACAATACACATACACACACACACACACACAAACATAACACAACACACACACACACACACACACACACAACACACCACACACACCACACACAACACACACACACACAACATACACACCACACACACACACACACACACACATCATGGGTTGTTTTTTTTCATCATAATCTCAGTAAAACAATCTCTTTTTTTTTCAATTATAATCCCGGTATGATCTTTTTTTCACCATAACCCAGAAAAACAATCTTTTTTTCACCATAACCCCAGAAAAACAATCTTTTTTCACCATAACCCAGAAAAACAATCCTTTTTTCACCACAACCCCAGAAAAACAATCTTTTTTCACCATAACCCAGAAAAAGCAATCTTTTTTTCACCATAACCCAGAAAAACAATCCTTTTTTCACTACAACCCCAGAAAAAACAATCTTTTTTTCACCACAACCCCAGAAAAACAATCTTTTTTTTCACCATAACCTCAGAAAAACAATCTTTTTTTCACCATAACCCTAGAAAAACAATCTTTTTTTCACCATAACCCAGAAAAACAATCCTTTTTTCACCATAACCCTAGAAAAAACAATACTTTTTTCACCATAACCCAGAAAAACAATACTTTTCCACCATAACCCAGAAAAACAATCTTTTATCGCCATCATCCCAGAAAACCTTTCTTTTTCACTATAATCCCAGTAAAACAATCTTTCTGTTTTATCATAATCTTAACCATTATTTTCCCCCACCACAATCCTGATAAAAAAAAACCATCATATTCATCTGTAAAACCTTTCTTCATCCCAGAAACGCACCTGTCGATCCAACTCTGGGTGATACCAGTCTCTTCTGCTCGTTCGAGCCGGCATGGGCTGGAAGCTCTCTGTAACAGAAAGAAGACACAGAATATAGGGCATCACATCGGCCATTTCCAACCATAAAATGAAAGATCAACTTTTCTTGAAGTCGGAATGCAGCAACCTTAAAGAGGGCAAAAATGCTCACATGTGTAAAATCTCTTTGTTGGTGAAACTTGGAGCTCTAATCAAAAGGGAAAAAAAAGGAAAGGGGGGGGAGGAGAGAATACAAATAATGTCAAAATGAGAAAAACCAAATGGAAATTGAGTCAGAGACACCTACACAGAGATAGAGAGAGATAGTGAGAGAGATAGTGAGAGAGATACAGACAGACAGACAGACAGACAGACAGACAGACAGACAGACAGACAGATAGACAGGCAGACAGACAGACAGACAGAGATTAAAACATGATTAAGATTTAAAACAAATAAGCAAAACAAGGTACACTCTCTGTGTGCATATATTTACCAACATGTGTGTGTGTGTGCGTGTGAGTGAGTGCATGCGTGTGTGTTTTGTGTGTGTGTGTGTGGGGCGCATGTGTCTCCGTGTCTGTATGCATAAGTGCATGTGAGCATACATGTGTACATATTTAAAACATCCACTTTCATGCAACATGTAACTGCATGATAATAATCACATACACATTCCCAGATCTATCTTTGATAACTTGTGCATGCAAGATGGTACCCTCCATAATGATACTTACACTTCATTTTCACAGAATGATTTACAGTCTTCTATGAAAAACACCCTGGAATATACAAACACATAACACACACATAACATACACACACCACACACACACACACACACACACACACACACACACACACACTCACACTCACACACACCCTGTCTAAAATCACTTTTTAGTGGATAGACGTTACAACACACACACACATACAACACACCCCACACACACACACACACACACACACACACACACACACACACACACACACACTAAAAAAAAGAGCTCTTACTTAAATCACTTACCAAAAACTTGCATAACGTCCAGGCGTCGATATTTTTCCGCGACATCCACTGGTGTTTCTCCATTGTCGTTACGGGGGTAGGGGGTAGCATGGAGCTCCAACAGGGCCTGTCAACAGGACATGTGGCCACTTGGTGTTACAGGCTGTACCTACCCTATTATTATTACTACTGTTATCATCACCATCATCATCATCATCATCATCATCATCATCATCATTATTATTATTATTACCATTATTATTAGCATTATTATTATTATTTATTATTATTATTATTATCATTATCATCATCATTAGCATTATTATTAGCATTATTAGCATTATTAGTCTTATAATGATTATCATTGTTATCATTATTGTTATCATTCTTCTTCTTCTTCTTCTTAATTTTATCATTAATTCTTTTATATCTTTTTTTAATTATTCTTTTATATCGAGGATAATGGGATAAGCACTCATGTCCTTTTTTACATCCAATCCCCATGTGTATGCAGTTGTGTAAATATTGTCATCTGTTCCCACCGGCACACAATGGCCTTCTCTTACGAAAAGCGGAACAGGTTTTAACATGTGCTTAAGATGTTCTACATACGTTCGCACACAGGGCCTCAGTTTAAAGTCTCATCTGAAAGACTTTTGGGCAGAGTTAAGTCATCACTGATGTTAACTCCAGGGGAAAAATCCCCTTGACCGGGAATCGAACCCGGGTCATCAAATTGGGAGCGCAATGTTCTGACCACAAGGCTATCCCGTCCTCTATCCACTTCATGCCCAAACTCTCTGTTAGCTTTGCTTTGGGTCTTTTTTGGTTATTTTTCATTCCTCAGTTAGAGCTCAGAGGTTCACCCATTGTGAGATTTTTTAGTATGCGACCGTCCCTCCCCCGTACCCTTTAGGTAGCTGCATTCTGACTTCAGGGATAATGTCTTAACATGACATCTGTGTGCATGCGTTTTTTAAAAATTTTTCATCTATTTCTACCCACATGAAATCCTTCGGATGAGACTTTAAACCGGGGCCCCATGTGCAAACGCACGCAGAACATCT
>CM060335.1:29981327-29988827 GCA_030674155.1 Stramonita haemastoma | reverse complement strand
ACAATAAAACAGTATTTTCAATCATTCAAACTGCAAAGCTTTAGCAGTAACTTGAGTATTGACAATAAAACAGTATTTTCAATCATTCAAACTGCAAAATTTAGCAGTAACTTGAATATTGACAATAAAACAGTATTTTCAATCATTCAAACTGCAAAGCTTTAGCAGTAACTTGAGTATTGACAATAAAACAGTATTTTCAATCATTAAACTGCAAAGCTTTAGCAGTAACTTGAGTATTGACAATAAAACAGTATTTTCAATCATTCAAACTGCAAAGCTTTAGCAGTAACTTGAGTATTGACAATAAAACAGTATTTTCAATCATTCAAACTGCAAAGCTTTAGCAGTAACTTGAGTATTGACAATAAAACAGTATTTTCAATCATTCAAACTGCAAAATTTAGCAGTAACTTGAATATTGACAATAAAACAGTATTTTCAATCATTCAAACTGCAAAGCTTTAGCAGTAACTTGAGTATTGACAATAAAACAGTATTTTCAATATTACTGAAGCTTAGCAGTAACTATTTGACAATAAAACTGTTTCATCATCAAATGCAAGCTTTAGCAGTAACTTGAGTATTGACAATAAAACAGTATTTTCAATCATTAAAACTGCAAAATTTAGCAGTAACTTGAGTATTGACAATAAAACGGCATTTTCAATCAATAAAACTGCAAAATTTAGCAGTAACTCGAGTATTGACAATAAAACGGCATTTTCAATCATTACATTGCAAAGCTTAAGCCCTCAGCTTTCACTCCAGGCATGAAAGAAGGATACATAATACAAATAATCACAATGTATACATGTATACATAATATACAAAATCATGATGTATACATGTATACATAATATACATAATCACAATGATATCTTTCACTTGTTAGGCATTGTTCTGCTCAGCATTTAGTAAGTGATTTACATCAGTTCTCAAAGATGGATGACACAATGGGGTTACTCCATTGCTCAGACCATTAACTGATTACATACTGGCTCACTGCTTCTTTCCACATACATGCATCCTGTTTCTATGCTGGTCCACTTGTATAGGTTACAAGAAAAAAAAATTGTTTAAAAATTGCAACTGAACATGAATGTAAAATTTGAAGAATAGAACAGATGTAAGATGAAATTTAAGCTCATTAACAGCAGAGTTTGACAATGTTTTCTTCATTAAATGACATAGGAATATTTTTTGGTTAAATATCTTTTTTTTACATAATTCTACTAAATGGAAGTGCTACATTACCATAAAACAGAAAATTCATAAATGTTGATTCTCACAATGCAATGCAATACATAGAAAAGTAATAGAATGTTATGCAATTCAATGCAATAAAATGCTATACAACAAAATACAAATCAATGCAACAGAAATCAATAAAATAAACTGAATAACAGTGAATATACAATGATTCTTTTTCTAGACAGATAGCTTGATGAAAAAAAAGCAAAACAATGCTTATTCAATGTACCATCTGGAAATAAAAAATTTGACTTTGACAACACTGAACTGAACTGTGTTTAATCTTAGTTTTTGGAAGCAAAAACACTGCTCAAAGACTAACCATTCACAGACTAACCATGGCACAATCGGTCATCAAGATCCATGGCATTATCACGAAGTTCAAGTCTATTCAAAATTACACTTTGAAGTTTTGAACTGAGCCAAGGGTGGCTCTGTGTTGGAGTGTGTGTGTGTGTGTGTGTGTGTGTGTGTGTGTGTGTGTGTGTGTGTGTGTGTGTGTGTGTGTGTGTGTGTGTGTGTGTGTGTGTTGTGTGTGTTCATTTTAACGTCTATCCACTAACAAGTGATTTTAGACTCTGTGTGTGTGCGTGTGTGTGTGGTGTGTGTATGTAAGTACAGTAGTGTAACTGTAAGAGTATCCCTTGTGCATGCTTATGCAGGCATGCGCAAACACACACACACACACACACACACACACAGACACACACACACACACACACACACACTCAACACACTCACAAAGGAACACAAATCCTTACAATTACATGTTATGTTACATAACATGTATCCACTAGTACAAGTGCTCATGTTTTTAGCCCACGCACTCAATTACACTTTAACACATACTTAAATGAATCCAAGCACAAAGCTAGGTTTTGTTGCTGTTTTTGCTTTGGGTTCAGGTTTTTTGGTTTTTGCTTTAAAATCACTTTTTGAGAAGAGTTGTAAAATTGAAGAACACACACACACACACACACACACACACACACACACACACACACACACACACACACACCACACACAACGGGAGACGGGATAGCCTAGTGGTCAGAACATTGCGCTCGCAATTTGACGACCCGAGTTCGATTCCCATTCAAGGGGACTTTTCCCCTGGAGTTGACATCAGTGCTGACTCCACTCTCCCAAGTCTTTCAGATGAGACTGTAAACCGAGGCCCCATGTATGACAGCACGCAGAACATCTTGTGCACACATTAAATCCTGTTCCGCTTTTCGTAAGAGTAGGCGAATATGTGCCAGTGGGAACAGATGACAAGATTTACCAAACTGCACACACACTGGGACTGGATGAAATAAAAGCACATGAATGCTTATTCCATTATCCTTGATATAAAAGAATTTAACCAAAATAACACACACACACACACACACACACACACACACACACACACACACACACACACACACACACACACACACACAGCTATTTGGTTGTGGTGTTCACCATTTGGGCTATACTATGTCCATCTTCTGGATTTTTTATGTGGGCCAAGTGTATTCACTAGCTGGAGATTGTTGTTACTGTGTTACTGGCAAACTCCAGGAGTCTCAAGACTCTTTCATTTGTTTCTTTGTTGCAGTGTGGTCCACAAATGCCCTCCCAGTCTTTGTGGGCATCTATTCCAATCTTGGCATTCCAGTCACCTTGTACAAAAAGGATGTCTTTCTTGGGAATTTGATTTAGAACCCCTTGTAGTTAGTCCTTGAAATAAAAGAATAAAATAAAATAAAATTAACACACACACACACACACACACACACACACACACACACACACACATCACACACACACACACACACACACACACACACACACACAACACACACACACCACAGAGTTGTTCAGACATGTATACCATTTATCAGAGGACCATCGTCGATGTGGTAGTAGCCCTCTTTTTTTTCCTGGATCTGAAAGTGGTAGGTCCGACCAGCCACGGTGAGGGACAAGGAAAAGTCTGTAGATGACACTGTGCTGTTCCTCACCAGAAACAAGCCTCCCATGTCACTCTTGTGTCGATACTTGATTACCGCTGAAACACAAAATTGAATGTTAAAGATCACATGAGTGTGAGTGGGGTGAGTGTGTGTGTGGGGTGTGTGTGTGTGTGTGTGTTGTGTGTGTGTGTGTGTGTGTGTGTGTGTGTGTGTGTGTGTTGTGTGTGTGTCTGTGCCTGTGTGCATGCGTGTGTGCATGCTTGTGTGCATGCTTGTGCATGCATGCATGCATGCATGCTTGTGTGCATGCATGCATGCATGCTTGTGTGCATGCATGCATGCATGCATGTGTGCATGTGTGTGTGCGTGTGTGTGCATACATATATTCATGCATGCATAAATGTGTGTATGTATGTGAGTCAACACACACATGCATGTAAATGATGGGAGGCAGGGGGGCATAATTTGGGGAGGGGGAGGGGGAAGATGGGGGGTGGGGGGTGGAACTGTAACATGCATAATTTATTTAAATGTATTTAGCATGCTACTTGAGTGCAATCATACAGTCTACATGCGTGCAATGCATGGGAGCATACAAGTATATAATGTGCAGCCATTCACAAGCAAGTGTATGCATGCACTGCTCTTCTATAAATAAATTATATATTGAACATGTAGGATAAGCGCACATGCCATAGTCAAAAGCATTACCATTAAAGGTAGTAAGTAATGGTATCACATATCAACCACTTTTTTCCTTGAACAATCAAACTTCTACATGCGTGGAATGTAATACACTTCCTGGACCCGTGAGCCTTTCGAGAAAAAAAAAAAAAGAAAGAAAAAAAAGAGAAAAAAGCTCCCATGTTGTGGGTGTGATTAATCAACAAAACACTACAACGGGTCTGATTCACACCACTGCCTGTGCGTGACTAGGCAACTTCCTCTTTGTCTAAATATAGAGGGTCTCTTTTCACCAAGGTCTACTATCAATGTATCATTGTATCAACAAAGTAAATAATACAGCACAGAAAAAAAATGTGTGGTTAACCTCAAACACAAAAACCATGTGATGTATACACATGTGGTTAGAGCACTGCACTTGTGATCTGATGGCCCAGGTTCAAGCCACCACCAAGGCATCTGTTCAAGGGGATATTTTTCCCTGGAGTTAACATCAGTACTGACTCCACTCCCCTGAAAGCAGGGTTCGCGCTAGGATTTTTTAAAACCGGTACTGCGAGTTGCCATTTCAGAGACATCTTGACCAACTCCCCCAAAATCGGTCCCCAGAAAATAAAATCCGGTACGTACTGTGAACAAAACGAAACTATTCAGTGAGGGGGTGGGGGAGGGGGGGATTGTTCGGCAGCAAAACTAAATCTAAATTGAACGCAAATCTCTAAGACTTTGACTGCCGTGCTGCTTGCTGCCACTCGCTTCTTGGGCACGAAGCCACGAAGGAAATAGGTTTTTTTTTCTAGCGCCTGTGCCACTGTCCGTGTCAGTCTGTTGTTTTGCATGGCATCATTCATGTGACTTTTATTCTTTTTTCTTGTTTCTATGCTTAGCGCATAGATCCAGAGGATCATCAGAAGCAACAACATCAGCTTCCGCACCAAATACCACCTCTACAAATCCCTCGTGATATCTATCCTCCTATATGGCTGTGAATCATGGACTCTGACAGCAGAGTTAGAGAGAAGAATCCAAGCATTCGAGAACAAGTGCCACAGAAGACTCCTCAAAATATCATACAAAGAACACAAGACCAATAACTATGTGAAAGAAGAAATCAAAAAGCGTGTGGGCCCCCAAGAGCCTTTGCTCTCCACCATAAAGAGGAGAAAGCTGATGTGGTTTGGTCACACCACAAGACACAACACCCTAGCAAAAACCATCTTGCAAGGAACAGTCGAGGGCAAGAGAAGAAGAGGCCGCCAAAAGAAATCATGGGTTGACAACATCAAAGACTGGACCGCCCAACCCCTGCAACACCTCCTACTAGCCACACAGGATCCTGAAGCATGGAAAAAGATCTCCGTTGCGTCTTCTCTCATGTCCCCCCTACGTCCTTTGGGACATGGGACTGAGTGAGAGTGAGTGATGCTTAGCGCTCATCTAGATCTTTGTTCATTTTAGATTTGGTTTTCGACTCTTCTCTCTGAAAGCTACGCGTAAGTTCATAGTCATAGACCCTCGCTTTTCGTAAGAGCAGGCTGTCGTGTGCCGGTTGGAACGGATTACATTTACAAAACTGCATACACACGGGGACTGGATGTGAAAAAGCACAGGAGTGCTTATTGCATTATCCTCGATATAAAAGATTAAAAGAATACAGAATAAATAAATCTAGGCCCCATTTACTCAGTCAATGTAAATGGAAGTCGCTGTCATGCCGAGAAGAGCGCGAAGCTCTATTCTTTCACAGTAAAGCTTGCTGTTCTGCGTGCTAGGCTAATGAGGCTGGCGCTAAAGATGTTCGTCGGAAGGGGTGGGAAGGGGTAGGTGCGGTAAGCACAGTACAGGCCCATGACAGACTGTCAGAAAACGTCACTTCAGACTTTTTTTTTTGAGACGGAAATCTAATCGGTCACAGGCAAACAGAATCGGTACGCGGTACCGGCTGCTTCGAAAATTTTCGGTATTCCCTGTTTACAATCGGTAAAATACCGACAATTACCGGTTATCGCGAACCCTGTGAAAGTCCATCAGAACAGATAAGACTATAAATTAAAGGTCCCATGTGCAAATGCATGCTAAACATTTGGGCATTTTTGCACACACATTAAAACCCGTTTCATTACCCTTCAAAAGAGTAGGCCATTGTGTGCTGGTAGGAATGGGTGACAATATTTTTAAAAAGCATGCACACTGATGATGTGTTTGTAGACATCATCCCTAAAGTTGGAATGTGGCAACCTTAAACGATGGGCAAATTGTAACTGGCATATAATACTTAGAAATGCAAAATCTCAACATTGGTGAAATTTCGGGCTCTAGCAAAGAAACAAACCAAAAAAACAACAACAGCAACAAACACATACAACATTATCAAGTGATAATTTAACTACTAAACTAGTAATATATTCAATGCCATGCTGAATGTAAATCAAAGTGTGGGAAGTAAACATAATCTTCTGCTACTGCCTCAGTACAGGGGTTAGTGATGTTAGTTCTAAAGTCAACACCAAAACTTAGGTTTGATTATCATCAATAACGGTACATCACATTCACTGTATTGATTATGGTTTTTGTTGTTTTTGTTTATGGACTGGAAAGTCACAGGCTCCTACACAGAGTGAGTTTGCTAAAGGCTCTTTGGAAAAACTGAGACTGGTTACACAGTCAAGCTTCATAGTTAATCCAATTTATTGATGCAATTTTGAGAGTGTTGCTCAAATTACCTTACCAACACTGTAGGTGTCTTTATCTCTCAGGGCCTGTTTGACTCTGGAATACCTTATGATAGGAAGTGTACAGTTTTATGATAAGAAATAAAGAAGCATATGAGATAGTTCTACCCTGTCAAGAGATCTCAAAGCACATGCACTTCCATAGCAGCATCATTACATCATCCTCATAGTCATACTCATAGTCATAGTCACTGATCATCACGCAATAAAATGTCTTTGAATTGGTGCTCCCCGTTACTTTGACTTCATGGTTATGGTAACTTCAGTTTTGGTTTCCCCATACACATTTGTGCATGAGGTCAGTTTGTGTCAATGCCTCCAGGATTGGAGGTTCACAGGAGAAAGCCACTGGAACTTGTGGAAGGACGTTGTCATGATTGCCACCCTGGATCACACTCAGTGGGTGGGAATCTCACTCAGTCTGGCTCTGCGACTGAGCAATTACTGTTGTCAGTAGAGAGCTTAGTAGGTGGTACCCTGTGTATGTTATTGTTAACTCAGAACAGGCACCTCTCTACACCATCAAAGTGATCCAGGAGCAGTGCAGGGCCCATCTGGCTGGTGGCCTCATGCTGGCCTGACACTGAAATGCTCCCTGTGGACTTCTGATCCTGCGGATGTGACATGATAAATCTGGGTATGGTTGGGGCCAAAAGATTAAAATGAGCAGTGTGGGAACAGCAGAACAAGATCACAGAGAATGAGGCAACCAAACTGGAGCCCATCCCTCCCCAGATCATAAATTGCTGGCTGAATATGTTTGTGTCAGCCACCATAATGTATTCACTAACCATAACTGACTCAGTGACTGTCTCTTACAGTCTTAGTTGTACCAGGTATTTGGGTAATTCTAACTCTAAGGCATGCAC
>CM060335.1:29948827-29973827 GCA_030674155.1 Stramonita haemastoma | reverse complement strand
TTCTTCCTATTGAAAAAAAAGCAAAACAAAACACTACCCCCCCCCCCCCTTTTTTTTTTTTTTTTTTTAATTTTAGAGGCTATGGTTATCTTTTGATCAAAAGGACGTACAAAAACAATACTGCAAGGCAATGTGCAAGGAGGAAGAAAAAGAGGCAGACCAAGGAAGAGATGGGAGGTCAACATCAGCGAATGGACAGACCTAGAACTCGACAAAATTCTTACAAGGGCAGAACAGAGAGAGGAATGGAGGGAACTGGTTGTCAAGTCTTCAGGGGTGCCCCCAGGGTCACCAGACTAATCTATTTTTTAAAATTTATTTTATTCTTTCATATCGAGGATAATGGAATAAGCATTCTTGTACTTTTTTACACCCAGTCCCCATGTGTATGCAGTTTTGTAAATGTTATCTGTTCCCACCGGCACACGATGGCCTACTCTTACGAAAAGCGGAACAGGATTTAACGTGTGCACAAGATGTTCTGCGTGCGTTCACACACGGGCCTCGGTTTATAGTCTCATTCGAAGGACTTTGGGGGAGAGTGGAGTCCGCAAAGATGTAACTCCAGGAGATAGATAGATAATAGATGGTTATCTTTAGGTGTTTTGGGAGTTTCTGTCACACGTTCACTCATTAACTCGTGGGGACTTCAGGTGGAATTTACTAACGAGGTGACAGCCACGATATAGCCTAGGCCTATAGGTTGGCAGGGCTAAACATGAATCTGTACAATTGATCACAATAATATTGGGTTGGCTCAATTTGCTTTTCTGTCTCCTCTGTCTGATGAATGTGTACCGCTACATGTAGACATAAGTGATCTGGTGTCTTACGAGTGTTGATTAACTTTTGTTTTGAATGCTTCCTTTGTCTTATTTGTAGTAATGTTGCACTTGCCAATTTTTTTTCTTATTTTACGATATTATTATCTATCATGTTGTCTTGAAAGTGAATCATCAGTTCGTTTATTAATTCAAAGCTGCTGGCCGGCAGCTATACGGGAGAAAGCTAAACAAAACAAATTAAATCTGGAAGTAACATCACACGCGCTTGTTCCGATTAGGCCTTTCGTGGGTGGGGCTAGCTAGGCCTAGGCTTTTGTTTGTTTTAGTCGAATTATATCCTTTCCAGATTTCTCCGATATCAGGACTGAATCCCCCGAAAGGCCTAGGCCTAGCGCAGTCCCCCTAAGAAGCCTATCGTCAGGGCTGCTAGCCTATCTTGTGCAGATTAGGTAACAAGCCTCCGCCCAATAAAAAGGTGACGAGGGAGTAGGGCCTAGCCTACTTCTGTTTAAAATGAGTGTACGCTTAAATGTGTGAACTAGTCATGGACATGAAGTGTTCAGTTATATTTCATTGGCATTGATTTACAAGATATCATTTAAGGCAGAGAAAATACTTTACAAAGAAATAGTGTTGTGTTTCAATTTTTTCAACCAACTTGCAAAACGAAACGACCCTCGGAGTGAGACTTCCGGTCATGCACGCGCCAACACAACACTAGGTAACACCAACAGAAATGACCGAAACTTGTCGTCTGAAACAGCGATGGCCTGTTCTTCGACGTCATCTGTTCCCAGTTCAAACAAAGAATCTCTCGAGGACTGTATGTGTACTATTTGTCTGTGCATTCTTATTCATCCGGTAACTTTACCATGTGGACATGAGCTGTGTATGCCGTGTTTCAAGCAAAGTGTCGAAGAAGCAAGTCTGACATGTCCATTGTGCAGAACTCGCATTTCTACCTGGGCTCGGAAAGCTTCCAGAACCAATACTCTGGTGAATCAGAAGCGCTGGGAGCAGATTCAAAAGCTCTTTCCCCAACGAGTTCAGAGACGCCTTGATGGATTTGATGACGAAACAGACGAGGAAATCCAAGAAAAAGAAGAGATTCGTAAGTTACGGCTGGATTCGTCTCAGTCATCTGGCAGTGCTCTCAGTTAGGCCTAGCCTATTAGAGAATTTGGTATTATAGTAATACTAATAGGCCTAATCACACCGCTTCCCAAACGTGATGTTAGAGTAAGACCAAGCAAACCATACCAAATGCCTAAGCTACTGTCAAGTCAAATATTTGTACAGGTCTGTAGGTCTACAGATCTACATCATGTCCTGATGTAGATGTGTACTTACTACTAAACATGTATATATATTGTTCATGTATACAAGTTGTAGTTTATCACTGTTATGCCGTTCCAGTCTGTTAAAATCTTAAATTAGAAACTTAGCATCTGATTTTAAAAAATCATTGGCATGTTTCTATTGTTGTTTGGGTGCGGGGATAGCCTAGTAATTAGAACATTGCCCTGGAAATTTGACAACCCAGGTTTGTTCTGTTCCAGGGGATTTTTCCATAAGTGCAGACCCCATTCTCCCCAAAAGTCCTTTGGATGAGACCTGTGTGCGAACGCACGCAGAACATCTTGCGACACACGTTAAACCCTGTTCTGCTTTTCATAATACTATTAATAGTAGACCATTGACATGTGCCAGTGGGAACAGATGACAAGATTTACAAAACTGCATACACATGGGGACTGGCTGTAAAAAAACAACACTTGAGTGCTTATTCCATTATCCTCGATATAAAAGAATAAATAAATTTATATAAAAAAAAATTAGTGTTACTGTTAGTATACATTACACACACAACACACACATACACAACACACACATGTATGTATACACAACACACACATACACATACACAGAGTGACACACACACACACAGTGACGCGCGTGCACGCACACACACACACACACACACACACACACACACACACACACACACACACACACACACACACACACACACACACACACACACACACACACACAAGAGCGCACCCCCCTGCATGTGTACACATATCAACAGTGACATATTAATTATTATGCACACAGACAATGAGACATGCAAACCCTTTACACTCAAACTCGTGCACACACTCTTTACTGTCTCTCTGGATCTCATTGGGCCCCTTGTCTTGCAAGTTGCATACACTAATGCAGTAATGGTGAGTGATAGTCTTACAAACACACTGACAACAGACACATGCACACACATGTTATACCACACACACATGCCACACACACACACACACACACACACACACACACACACACAACACACACACACACACACACACACACACACACACACACACAGGCCTGCATTGATACATTGTATACTTGTGTGACTTTATTCCCAGTTTACATACATACGTACATCTATATAGATCCTAAAAATGTAAAATAAAATTTAAAAAAACCCACTTACTTTTAGTGTTAAATATCACAAATGACTGAGATGTTACTTATAGCTATAAGATACAGATTTTAATTTGTCAATGTCATACGGCTATTTTATGTATATATTTAAACCAAAACATTCTCAACATCTTTACGTTTATCATTTTATGATACACAAAAAATCTCATTCATTCAATTATTGTGACTGGGAGTGTTATCTTTTAGTCAATGGGTCACAGAAATATATAGTATATATATATATATATATATATATATATATATATATATATATATATATATATATAATATATATATATATTTATATGTGTATTCATACTATTATGGTTGTGATTGATAGTACTTCAGACTTGTAAATTTATGAAGTGTCTGGCTGTGTAAGGAACACTATCAGGTAGCTGTAACTGAGGTATGTTTTAATTTAAAGTTTTTAAAAACATTGCGAGGACTTCTCAAAAGTGCTCATCTAGCTTAGGGGTCAAAACATGGGTCATGTGAGAAAAAACAAATGCTCTTACTGAAAAATAAGAAATGTTATTGAAAGTTTTATACTCTGGAACAATTTGCTTGACAAGTGTGGTTTATAACATTTATTATCTTTTCCCCAGATAATGAAGGAGCTATACAATGTTGAAATACACTTTAGTTTAAATAACTAGTTTTCAGTTTGCTCCTTTGTTTGAATTAATTTTTTGTGCAGTTTGTAATAAAAGCTACAAAATATAGAATTTGTACTGTTCATAGTTTTATTATTATTATTTTTTTTTTTTTTAATTGGGGCGTCATAAATTTTTTACGAAGTGTCTTCGTTTGAAATTTTCAGATTATGAAGATTATCTTTCTCAAAGGAATGTTGATTAATGAAAGTTTGTACTTTTTTGATAATGGTACAATGTTTTCTTTGAACAATGTCTTGGATAAATTATATAATATATTATATATTATATATATATTATATAATACTACTTTTTATTGTTTTTCAGATGCAAGTTACAGGCAAATGGTTCAGTTGTCTGAGCCAGGAGAGATTCGTAAAGAGTATGAAGAAGAATTGAAACGAGTGAGTTTTATTATAATTTTCTTCTTTTTTGTACATTTAAATGTGTTCTATTTTGTGTTACTGTTTCTACTTATTGTCAGTTTTTGTTTTGTTAAGTTTTTCAATTATTTTGGTGTTTTTGTTTAATCATTATGTCATGTCTTCAGTGTGAATGCCACAATTTACACATTTGGGTGCAAGTTTGTAACTTTGTTGCATAACAGTTAACACACATATCTGTCAGTGTGTGTGTGTCACTGAGTGCATGTGTGCATGTGTGCATGCATGCCTGCCGCAGTGTATCCAACATCATGTTTTTTGTTGTTGTGATTGCAAGACCTGTTTGAATTTAAATAAAAATCTGCTGTATACATTTTTGTGTACACACTATGAACTGTATTGGTGTTAATTGCTGTTTATTTTATTATTGACATTTTTTTTATGGCATCATACATTGCTACAGGTGATAAAACTAAAAGCACTCACGGGTATACATGTGTCAAAATCTTTAGTTCTCTGTAAACATGCAATTTTTCTTATGGTCATGTGATGGTCTATGTAGTACCATGCATGTACTGGGATGGTGCAAATTATATTTAACCCTCTTCATCCCATACTGGGATTTGCCAGGATTAATCATTCCCACCCGTGAATCCCAAACCGGGATTTGCCAGGATTTACACACAGTAGTTTTCCATCACGCAGTGACCTCCACCAATCGCTAGTACTGTAATATATATATATATATATATATATATATATATATATATATATATATATATATATAGATATATATATATGCTGAAGCTGTATCATTGTATCAGGCCAGAGGCACAGAGCCTGCTTAGAGTCTGGAAGTAATTATAGCTGCTGGTATGTTCTAAGAAGTGAGGAAAAGGCAAGCGATTTTGCAATGGAATGTGAAATCTAGAGGCAATTTGTGTTCAGAGAATCCAAGTGCAAGAGGGTTAAACTTAAAGAATAAGTAAATGCAGCCATTTTAAACAAATGTTAATATTGAGGTATAATCTGCAATTAAGAATGGTTTGCCATAGACTAAATTAGTATTACTGTTAGCACATTCAATGAATGAATTATGTACACAGTCATGTACACGTGTCATTCTGATTGGTTTTGTGTGTGTCTGTCTTTGTGTCTGAGACTGCAAAATGTTACTCTATGAGTGTTAAATTTTTTGCTTGTTAATTGTTAGTGTGCATGCACACATATAACTTATTACTATAGTAGTGCACATATCATAGGTAGATTTTATATTATTTATAACTGTACCAAAATCAAGGCAGTGAACACAACACACAGAAGGAATGGGGGACGGGATAGCCTAGTGGTCAGAACATTGCGCTTGTAATTTGACGACCTGGGTTTGATTCCCGGTTGAGGGGATTTTTCCTTTGGAGTTAACATCTGTGGTGACTCCACTCTCCCCAAAAGTCCTTCAGATGAGACTATAAACCGAGGCCCTGTGTGCGAACGCACGCAGAACATCTTGCGCACACGTTAAACCCTGTTCCGCTTTTTGTAAGAGTAGGCCATCGTGTGCCTGTGGGAACAGATGACATGATTTACAAAAACTGCATACACGCGGGGACTGGACATAAAAAAGCACGTGAGTGCTTATTCCATTATCCTCGATATAGTTGGCACCCATCAGTCTCGGAAGACTATTGAGTTGTGCTCTAGTCTTTAGAGCGCAAAGCCTGGGTAGGTAAGTATGGAGGGCAAGTTGTTACCCATGCAGCAGACCTCCCCTCTCCAAGCCACTTGAATGATCCATTGGAAAGGCAATGACCGATAGGAATTGTTCCAGTACCGTCGCAGGAGCCACCAGAACGTTATATATCCTTGATATAAAAGATATGTGCTCCACCACGAAATGAGTCGCTTAGCACATTACCCAATTTTGCACCAGAAGCCATTAAAGGTGGGTGGGGGTCAAGCTGTCAATTTTGAGATTTTGATCAATTGTTAAACCAGATCTGTTTATCTACCTTATGGTGAAATATCAAGGCATAATTTTTATTCCATTTGCTTTTAAATGTTTTGAAAATACCCAAGCACTCATTCTGACAACCTGTTACTAAAATAAACTTGCCCGTTTCTCATTTTGTCACATCCTGCAGTCTATCATTTCAAAAAACATGGATTGGCAATCGATGCATGTACCATGATTGATTGTTGGTTGGTGTAGCTGGAGGCGCAGCAGGCCGCGGAGCGGCAGAAGGAGGAGGAGGCCAGTGCCGTGCTGATCCAGAAGCTGCGCAGTCTGGAGGAGCAGACGATGCAGGAGACCCGCCGCCAGCAGGAGGAAATCGTCACCAGAGACTCCCAGCTGGCCCAGGAGCTGGGCAGACTGATCAACACGGTAATGTTAATTTTTAATTTTTTAATTTAAAATTTGTTTTTTTATTCTTTTATATCGAGGATAATGGGATAAGCACTCTTGTGCTTTTTTACATCTTTTTTTTTATATTCTTTTTTATTCTTTTATATCGAGGATAATGGGATAAGCACTTTTGTGCTTTTTTACATCTTTTTAAAAATTATTTTTTATTCTTTTATATCGAGGATAATGGGATAAGCACTCTTGTGCTTTTTTACATCTTTAAAAAAAAAATTCTTTTCTTTTCTTTTATATCGAGGATAATGGGATAAGCACTCTTGTGCTTTTTTACATCCAGTCCCCGTGTGTATGCAGTTTTGTAAATGTCATCTGTTCCCACCAGCACATGATGGCCTACTCTTATGAAAAGCAGAACAGGATTTAACGTTAAGTTTGCCTATTTGTGCATGACTGCTTGCATGCGCAGCACAGCACACACACACACACATATATTGCACAGATGCACACACACATGTATATGCATACTCAGAGGGAAGTAAAGCCTCATACAAAAGCAATTGCCTTGAAAGAAAAAAAAAAATTATATAATTTGATCTGATTTCATCTTCCTGCTGATTAATAACCTTTTGGTGCATTTCTTAACAATCTTCACACGGCAAATTCTTGGAGGATTGTCATTTGGAAGGGTGTTATAATCAATCATAACTGCTAGGAATGAATGGATGTATCTGTGGTGCATTATTTATTATTTTTAAATTTGATGATATATATTTTTTATTTGATTATTATTTATTTAAGAGGGAGGCTAGCTCAGGGGTCAGAGCACTTAATCTCCCCAAGCCATGGTTAAGAAGTGTTGAGCGTACCATTGTACATGTATACAGTCTGTAACTCTAGTCTTCAGGAGGTCTGCCTGCTGGCTCCAGTTGATGTGGTTTTTACTCCACAGCAGCTTATTTTTTGTTCAGGATACATGCTGAGTATATATATATATATAATTTGTGTTTCCATAATCCTCTGAATGCTAACATGAATTTCGGGATCTTTTTAACATGCATATTTGATCTTCACTTGTGTATCAAATGAAGTTGTGTGGTTTTTAAAAATAATTCTAAATGTGTCATTGTTTTCATTTTTTGAAGAGTATTGACCATGTAAAGATAGTTTAATCATCTGTTCCCACCAGCACACGATGGCCTACTCTTACGAAAAGCGGATCAGGATTTAACGTGTGCGCAAGATGTTCTGCATGCGTTCGCATATATATGCAGGACATGGTCTGTAGTGCCTTGCTGATAGCAAAAAGTGTTTAAATAACCACAGAGCCAGATTCAGTATTAAGATTCCCTGTTCAGAGTGATGACCATCATCATGTCCCTCTTGCAATAGTCCTCTCCAGAGATTCCTAGCTATGTCGAGAAACATGGAGAATTTATGAGAAACTTACCACAGGCATAGGTAAGATTGGGAGGGAATGAGAAATCGATACTGAAGTCACCATGAGACAACTAAGGGCAGTTATACACTTGAGACGTTTTTCTTTTGTGTACAATTAGTGAAAATGAGGACTAGATATGGATGCTGCTGTTATAGGGGGTTGAATTGAATTTGAGACTATGTCATGTGATATACATTATGCTTTGTTTCTTAATAATATCAATAATAACATATGGAATTTATATAGCGCTGAATCTTGTAGAGCACACAAATCAAAGCGCTTATGTAGATCTTTATATCATCTAAGGTGTAACCCATGAGCAAAATATACCATGACACAAAAAAACCATCTGTTTTGCAGACCGAGTCCGAGACACCAGTCAACCGACTGCTACAGGAATCGAAGGACAACTATCCCAACTCCGGTCCAACCCTCCACGCCGTCGGCTCTGTCTGCCTCCTTGCAAGACAGCGGCCAGAAAGGAAAACAGCCCCTCATCAAAAACTCCAACAAAACCCTGGAGACCTTCTTCCGACGCTTGCCAAGTGGTGGGAAGAGGACCGCTCGATGTTCGTCGGAGCCCATGACGAGGGTGATGGGAGAGAAGGATGTGGGGGTGGTGTCTCCTCGGTGCCCCAGTGCTCCTGTCCGAGGCAAGGAGAATCTGCCCATGGCGGCTCCCAGGAGCCCGCTGCAGAGTGCAGCAGACGTCATCCCGGTGACTCTGACTTCTGCCAGGACTGGGAGTGGGGGGCCACCACACGTTGACAGGAGGGGGACAGAGGAGTGAGACCTTGGGGATGGATGGTGCCCATGGTGTACAGGAGGGGGAGGTGGGGGTGGGGGACAGTGCTGTTGAAAACCAGATGGTGGTGATAGTGGACGTCCATGACCCGGGCCCTAAAGAGAGGGCGGAATCGGTCACCACCATCCACAGTGACGGATCAGAGTCGGTGATTGTGTGTGAGGATCAGGAGGAGGTGGGAGGGGCGCAGAGGCCGAGGCAGGACCCCCACTTCAGGCCCATAGAGTCCAGCCCGCACACTCCCCCACACGCGCAGGCCAGTGCGGTCCCTGTGGAGCCGTGCGTTGTCCGCATCACTCCCAGGATCCTCTTCTCCACAGATCGCGTGTCCTCCACCACCTTTCCCGTTGTGCCTTCTCCTGCCGTCTCAAACATCACCGCTTTGATTTCCGACAGGACAGACAACCATGCCAGTACCAGTCGCTCCGAGACTCACAGGCAGAAGAAAACCGATGCTGAAGCCGAGACAGGAACAGGGGGAGTAAGGGTTCTGCCAAGTCCAGACGGAGACCAGAAACGTGCGGTGCCGCGGAGGCCAGCCAGGGCGCGCATGGTGTCCCCCAGTCTGCCCACAACCTGCGTAACCGACGAGCCAGGTCCACCAGCCCTCCCTGCAGACCCAAACCCTGCCCCCGCCGCCTGCTGGGGTCCCGCGAGGGGTCGGGGAAGCAGGGTACTGCCGACCCACCCTCCTGGAGTTCAGGCTGCGGGAGAAGCTGCAGTCCACCATTGAAGAGGTGGTGTCGACAGCGAGCTGGACTCCCCCTCTCCTCGCTACAGGCTGCGCTACAGACCGTCCGCCGCTCCCAGTTTGATGAGGGGGGCGGGGGATGGGAGGAGGCTGGAAGAGGAGTCGAAGCCTGGACAGCAGGACAAGGTTGCGATGGAGGAGTCCTCTGATAGTGAGGGTGAGGGCCAGTCTCTGTTGTCGGTCATCGCGACCACCAGTCAGACTGTTCCCCCAGGGCAGGAGACAGGCGTCGTGCCCTCGTCCTCCCATGGACTACAAGTGCCTTCCTCCATGTCTGCCTGTGAAACTGGGGGCAGGGGAGGAGCTGCCCCACCCCAGGATGCAGACGGTATTACCTCAGCTTCCAAGCCTGCTCATCCTCGGGAACAGAAGCGTGCTGACAGAGCCAACCCACATGGCTCCTCTGCCCCCAGACCTGTGAGAACTGTCAGCTCTGAGGTCAGGTCTGAGCATGAGGACCACAGCAATGTCACGAGTGGTAAAGGTAAGCGCCTGCTGAAAAAATCAAAAGACAGTAGTCTCAGTCTCAGAAACTGTCCCAAAAGCTCTGGGAAGGTGGCAGACCGAAGCAGAACAGAGGGAGAGGAGAAGAGTCACAGCCTTAGTACAGGGAGCAGAGAAAAAACCAAAACAGTCCAGGCTTGTGGCGTCTCTCAGCACACAGTCCCTCAGGCAGAGCCCAGTAACACTCAAAGTGAAACGCAGTGTCACATCCCTTCAACAACTGGTGCTACAGACGATTCCTCCACAAGCTTGTTCGTAGAGTGAAGAAGTCTGCTAGACAGCAGACAAAACGTAGTGCCGCTAGTGAGGGGAAGGCGTCAGAGACTGCTGAGAATGCAGAGAGGGCGGGTATTGAGAAAGAGCAGAAAAAACCATCCAGGGTGTTGCGTGCAGGTCAGAAACCAGAGCCCAGTGGAAATCAGAGATCCATTAGGGATTGGTTTTCCTCCAGCCAAGCTGGTCCCAGAGAGCAGCCTTTGAGGAAACCACCCACGAATGGCAGAAAGCCCCAACCACGAAGTGGTACCATGATGTCAGAGACACCTGAAGCGGAATCAGACATGTCGACCACATCCTCCTCCGTGGCAACGTCTCCAGACAAGCTGTCCGTACGAATGTCACAGCGGGCTCGAAAAATGAACCCCAAGCTCGACGACTTTCTGTTGACAGTCACAAAGAAGTTGAAGCAGTTCAAAGCTGAGGGGTACTCCGACAGCGACAGCACTCCTGCCTCCTCTCCAAGCAAGGCCCACCTGACGCCCACCAAACGTGTGAAGCGCAAGCTGGGCAGCAGTGGCACGGCTGCCAGTCCCGTCAGCAAGCGGGGAAAGCTGAGCCCCGGTCCCTCGACACAGACATCCATGTCAGACCTCACAGAGAGACCAAGTCAGGGCCGACAGCAGCAGCAGGAGCAAGATTGTCAGGCCAGCAGTGCTCCCAGCTCTGACCATACTCCACAGAAGCGGGATTCCCGTTCCCTCCCTTTGGTGATCAGATCTCGGCTTCAGAGGAAGAGAAAGAGAGGAGAAGAGGAAGCCAAGAGGAGAGAGACCACCGCCTTGCTTTGGAGCTGCAGCAGCAGTTTGACCTGGCTGACAGACTGCACCTGCAGGTGGTACGGTTCAAGGGCACCGATGACCAGTACACTCTGCGCAGGAGGGGTTCACGCACTAGCAAGGATCAGTAACTGAGATGAGCGCTGCCAAAGTTAGTTTGGTAAATTGTGCTTCGTTCTGCTGGATCGTAAAGAATTCCTTGCACTCTGTAGGCAAC
Organism: Stramonita haemastoma; assembly: GCA_030674155.1. Lineage (NCBI taxonomy): Eukaryota > Metazoa > Mollusca > Gastropoda > Neogastropoda > Muricidae > Stramonita > Stramonita haemastoma. The sequence goes on along the minus strand of CM060335.1, from coordinate 29,962,387 downwards.
AGTACCGTCAGAAGTGTACATCTGCCTAGTTCACTCACATTTGCTTAACCGCTGTGTTCATTGCATTCATTCAATCAGGTGGTGGTCTACAGCGCATCACAGATAGTCTTTGTTTCATTTAGTCACTAGAATGGAAGAGTCTAAACTTAATTCAACTGAGACATATATGAAAGGAAACAAACGGAACAGAATCACCAAGAACAGTAAAAAGAATTTTAATAAAAATGTGCAGATAAGGTCAGGTGGCAGTGTTAGGTGGTATGTTAGCAGTTAGTGTAGTTCAGATATTCATCCCACAAACTTGCATTTCTAATACTATTGCAATATATCATATATGGTATGGCATAAGGAAGACTGATGGTGATATGAAAGCTACTCTGGCAAGATTTCATGTCTTGGTTTGATTTGATTAGAGCCCCAGCAAAGTTTCATGTTCCCATGTTCCGTATCCTGCTCTTGAATAGTGGCGCGGTCATATAACCAGACGTTCTTCTAGAATGTTTTGATTCCGACTTTTTGATGTTGGCTTTGCAAGTTAGGGTTATGAAAGCCATGTGTTTCGCATTATATGTGGTCACTGTGCTTTTCTTTGATTTTGGTCTGGCAGCATTTGATGAATGATTTTAGATTTTACAAGCTTTAGCCTCTGAAGAATATAGATTCTGCAGACGACATTGTTCCATTCAAAGTTGAGAATGAAATGGCTGATTGCGCTCGGTGGGAATATATTTATCTTGGATTGTTTTTATCTGGTTATCTACACTGAATTATTAAATTCAAGAAATTTATTCTTTTGTTGATTGTTTAATTCTGGGCTGTGTGTCACTAATGTATATATATATGTGTTTGTTTCCTTGTGTTTGAGTGCAATTCAACATTTCAGATTTACTAATCATTAATTGATAGATTGATAATTGTCTTGTTTATGGGGCAATAGTGAGTTTATGTAAAGGGAGACATTTTGCAAACTAGAAAGTTTGAGATAGCTTTTCCAGTTTTAGTCTCAAGGCTTAGAAAGGGGCTAGAAAGTAAGTCCAGTCCTTTCTTGCCCCCCCCCCCCCTCCCCCCCCAAATTATATTTACTTGTTTGTTGGACATTATACATGTAAATTATATTTATTCCAGTGGATTTTATGTGTGGAGTTTTGCTTCTAGAGTAGTATTCATGACCTTGAGTTTCTTGCTGTGTGCATTATAGATAGATTTAGAAGTCCATTGCTTCCATCTCTGTAATTTCTTACCTCCCCTGAGAAGTCAACAGTCACTCATAAGATGTGTGGATATACACACCTTCATGTTTTATTTATTTATTTTATCTTATTCTTTTATTTTGAGGATAATGGAATAAGCACTTGTGTGCTTTTTTACATCCAGTCCCTGTGTGTGTGCATTTATGTAAATTTTGTCATCCGTTCCCACCGGCGCACAATGGCCTACTCTCTGAAAAGTGGAATGGGTTTTGACATGTGTGCAAGATGTTCTGCATGCTTTCGTACATGGGACCTTGGTTTATAGTCTCATCCAAAGGACTTGTGTGGGTGTGGGTGTGTACAAATATTCATTTTGTCATAGTCAATCTGGGTTTAAATGGACTGAAGAAAATGGTAAGATGAGGAGAAAGATGGCTTGAACAGATTTCAGTTTTGGAAGAAAAGTGCGATTGTTGTCAGAACTTTGAAAAGATTTGGGAGATAACAGTAGGATTGAAAGTCACCAGATGTTGCTAGAATTTGAAGAATGTTTGGGAGATAATGATAATGATAAAAAAATAATACATGGAATTTATACAGCACTATATTGTACAAAAACAAATCAAAGTGCTTTCAGTCGACCTATTCTTACACATGCAACCAATGACAATTTATAAGTTTTAACAAATTTGAATGTCACACCACACACACACACACACACCACACACAAAGGGTTAAACTTTGACAGGGTGATTGGGATTTTGGATGTTAAAGGCAGGAACAAATAGGAGATGAAAACAGGAGGGGAAAATCTTAGGTTTGAAATAAATGTGTCTTGAGGTTGGATTTAACACATGTCAAAATTAGGCTTGTGGCAAAGAGGAGAGAGGTCATTCCAGATCGATGGACCAGCAACAGAGAAAGAGCGGCGGCCAACAGTAGATAGGTTGAATCTGGTATTCCTTAGGACAAGGTATCTTCTGCAGAGCAGAGGGAAGGAGGAGGAGTGTACAGGTGGAGACTCTCACAGAGGTAGGAGGGTGCAGTTTGTGGAGACATTTGTAACAGAGGGTACTGATCTTGTAGTTTACTCTCTGTGGTATGGGCAGCCAGTGGGGAGATTGCAAGAGAGGGGTAATGTGTTCAAATTTTTTCTTTCTGAGGACTAGTCAAGCTGCAGAGTTTTGTATATGTTGAAGGGAGTGGATAAATGATGCTGGCAGACCCAGAACCAGATAAGTTGATAGTGAGGCATGACTGATGAAGGTTAGCTGAGGTGATGAATTTTTGCATAGAGAATGTGTTTTCGATAGCGACCCCTAGATACTTCACAGCAGTGGATAGAGGAATGGGTAGATTTAAAGGAATTTTAAAGAATGAACAAGAGTAATATGCTAGAATTTGAAGAGCATTTGTCGAGATATATGTAACAGTACTGAGTAGGATTTCAAGAGACAAGATGTTGTCGGAACTTAAAGAAGATTGGAGATCTATAACAGTAGTATTTGTTGTGAAAAAATGCTGCTAGAACTTGAAGAACTTCTGAGAGAGTTAGAGATTTTGTCATTGACAAAACATGACTTATTATACTAGATTTTGTAGCGATAAAATATGATGAATGATACCATTAAACTAACATTGCTTATTGTGTCTTTAGTTTATTAAGAGAGTACTTTATGTGTCTTTAGTTTATTAAAGGAGGACTTTGGATATTCTGTTGCTGTCAGTAACACGAGTCCAGTTTGCTAGTGTAGAAATGTTTGCTTGAGTAAGTCTAGATGTACAAACATCTTTTTTCAAGATTCTTGTTACATATTTGACATGGATCACCCACCATAATTACCCAGAAAGTTCATACATCTTCACACCATGAGAGTGAATGGGAAGAGGAAATTTCAAGCTATCAAGTTTAAGAGGTTTGTGTTAGCAGTTAGAAAGAACAGCTGTGGCATTCTCACTAAGTACTTGTATCAGAGCTACTTTTTATTTTGTCCTCGAGTCTTTGTGAGGAAAGTATCTCCTTGTCACTTGGTGGCACACAGGGACATACTTTACATGCCCTCATAGATAGTTGGTGATAATTATATGTGAGAAATTCGGGGTTGCAATCTCTCCATATGCCCAGTGGGTCACGCATTTTAATATGTAGAAAATGTACTGAAAACAAATGTGCGTGCACACACAGTGTATAGATAACAGTGGTAGGGGGACGAGATAGCCTAGTGGTCAGAACATTGCACTCACAATTTGATGACACGGGTTCGATTCCCGTTCGAGGGGATTTTTCCCCTGGAGTTAACATCAGTGCTGACTCCACTCTCCCCAAAAGTCCTTTGGATGGGACTACAAACCGAGGCCCCAGTGCATACACACGCAGAACATCTTGTGCACTTTAAATCATGTTCCGGTTTTCGTAAGAGTAGGCCATTGTGTACCGTGGGAATAGATGGCAATATTTACAAAACTGCATACACACAGGGGACTAGATGTAAAAATCCACAAAAGTGCCCATTCCATTGTCCTCAACATAAAAGAATAGTAAATAAATAAATAAATAATAGGTAAATAAAAAATAAATAGAAAAACCTGCTTTCATTGGCAGATAAGAATAAACCAGACAGGAAAGAAACAAATTTTTTAAAAGATACTACTGCATTTTAATGACTGCTGTCGCAGAAATGAACACCCAGAACTCGGGTACAAAAAATCGGCCTGACTACACAGCACAATGCAATACAAGCAAAAGTGATATAGAAGGCTGCTGTGATTTTGATTACCCTGCAATACCAGTTGTTGTTCCCTAGCTTCACACTTTGGGGGCTCACCCAGAATGTGCCCTCTGACTCACTAATCCCACCTGGGAGTCACTGTGAGATTGAAATTGCACACTGAATGAGAAGTTTGCGTGTATGACTATTTTCAAGTACCTTGCCATGTAGGCAGCCATACTCCAACTTCAGAGGATGCAATGCCAGTAAGTACAGGTGATTTAGAAGGCTGAAAGTGAAATTGGGATTAGCACACTGGCAGACGCAATGTTGTTTTTGGTGAGAACCAACAGAACAGCCCCGCTATAGATTTTTAGCATTTCCCCTTAGTCTTCTGTTTTTACAGTCCGTTTTTGAAGTGTTGACTGGAGGTGTAATAGACACAATGCTTGACTGAATTTTATTGACACGAAAAGTGTTTAAAAAACCAAAGAAAAGTGTTTTAAAGTCATTATTGTGAGTGGAACACACGCACGCACGCACACGCACACACACACATATATATATATATGTAATATAATAATATATATATATATATATGCTTATAGTTTAGAGCTGGATTCTAATTTTATTGTAGTGGGAAAGGAAGACCGCTTCTCAGCGATAAAAGTTTCATCAGGATACAATATCGTTTATCTTCCCAGAACCATTCTTTTGTGTTTTTTTGAGGTTTTTTTGCTTAACCCCACCCCCAATTTTTTAGTAATAAAAAGAAATGCTTTGTAACCTAACAGTCTTATTCCCAAAAGCTTAAGTCTAATTTTTCTTTAAAATGAAAAGAGATGTCAAGGGTTCCCCAGCCTAAGCCCTTGAAGAATATACATATTAATTATTACACAGTCTTAGCTACACTTTGCTCCTTCTTCTTTGTTGAATGCCTAGACAGCACTGAGTGCTGCCTGCATATGAGCAAAAACATGACACTCCACCACATAATGAGTCGCATTGCACCTGAGGTCAATTTTTAGTTACTGACATGTTATTAATCTGCAATGAAATGGCTATACAACACAAAAAACAGATAAAAAATTGGACAATTCTATCAAAAGTTGTGACATCTTGAAATGACTGCAGAAAATGAAAAAAATGAGAAATTGACAAGTTCAGCATACTAAAAGGTGGACAGAATGAGAGCTTGGCTATTTTCAAAAAATGTTTTAAGGCAAAAGGAAACAAAATTATGCCTTGATATTTCATTGCAAGATAGAAAAATGGCTATAGTTTTATAATCAATCAAACTCTCAAAATTTTTAATCAACAACCTTGCTGCCACCTGCCTAAAATGGCTCCTTGCGGAAAAGTGGGTCAGGTGCTAAGCGACTCATTTTGTGTTGGAGCGTCACAAATGTGTTGCACTGCTGTTAAGTGCCTGACAAGTCAGGCCCAGCACAACCGACTTTGGTGAGGAGAGAATTGCTATCTTCTAAGTCTCCCTAGAAAAATGGACCAAGAAGGTAGAAAATAAGACTAGAAGGATGTGACATGAAAAAAAAAAAAAGGCAGAAACAAGGATAGGGATTGAAAAGAGGGAAATTCTGTCACAGTCAGAGTTGGTTTTCATTGGTTATGGTGGTGTTGGCTTGATGGTGGTAGTGGTGCTTTTCAAGGGGGGGGGGGGGGGGTATGTGTTGAAAGGAGGGGATTGTATAAGTGGAGGAGGGGATTGGTATAAGTGGAGTTTGTGTGTGTTGTGTGTGTGCGCGTGCACTTTAGTAAGTATAGCAAAGTCAGTGAATTTATTGGACTTTAGATCAGATGCTTTAGAGTTAATGCAATAGACAGAAGAAAATAGACAAAAAGGAGGTGACAAGATGAAAAAGAACAAGGCAGAAACATAGGGATAGAAAATCTTGATAGAATTCCCATCTATATACATATATATCAATCAATTCTATCAATTATATATTGGACCTTACATCAGATGCTGCTCATGGCAAATCGTTTTTTAAAAAAAAAAAGAAAAAAAAAAGAAAGAAAGAATAGGTTCAATAAACTCATTCTACTTACTATCCAACCAAAAGACACCCAATGCATATGCACACACAGCTGGAGCCACTGCACCAAGGTGATTGGTTCAGATTGATAGTTCTTTTTCTCCTGTGCTGAAACTAGTGGGAAAAACCCCTCTCCTGTGATATTTTTAAGGATAAACTTGGCAGAGACTAGACATACTGGTAGGCAAATGCTGAGTAATGGGTATTTTCTTACTGTGAGGTGCCATGAGACTTTTACATGATCTATTTTATTGAATATGTAGGCTAATTATGAACTGTATCAACAGGGGAAAATACAACTGAATAATAGAGTGGTGTTTTTTTTTTTTTTTCTTATATATCGACGATAATAGAATAAGCACTTGAGTGCCTTTTTACATCCAGTCCCCATGTGTATGCAGTTTTGTAAATCTTGTCATCTGTTCCCACTGGCTCACATGGCCTACTCTTACGAAAAGTGGAACAGGATTTAAATGTGTGCACAAGGTGTTCTGCATGCATTCACACACAGGGCCTCATTTTATAGTATCATCCAAAGGACTTTTGGGGGAGTGGAGTTTGGCACTGATGTTAACTCAGGAGAAAAATCCCCTCAACTGGGAATCGAACCCGGGTCATCAGATTGCGAGCGCAGCGTTCTGACCACCAGGCCATCCTGTCCCTTAGTAGGTCTCTTAGTAGGTGTGTAGCTTCTTTGATATGTTGTTGTCATTGTTGTGGTTTCATATCAGTTCCAAACTTAAATAAATTATATGATCCACTTGTTTTTCAGTTCACAATTTTCATTTGTATATGTATAGATCTATGTGTCGCATATACAAAGCTATTGTCATGGTTTTGGTAGATATTACTGGTGGCAATATTGTTATCTTGTATGCAACAATACTATCTTACTGAAGTACCGGTTATTTCTGTCATTTCAATTGCACTGCAGAGGCTATTGCTGTTTCAAAACTCCGAAAATAAAGAAGAAAAAAACCCTTGGCAATATTGCATACAGTTTATTGCTTGCAAGTTTGCTATACAAAATCAGAATGCATCCAACCATAACTGCACTCATACAGAATTGAGAAAAATAAATATCCAATACAAAATCGGAATGCATCCAAACATAACTGCACTCATACAGAATCCAAACATAACTGCACTCATACAGAATCCAAACATAACTGCACTCATACAGAATCCAAACATAACTGCACCATACAGAATCCAAACATAACTGCACTCATACAGAATCCAAACATAACTGCACTCATACAGAATCCAAACATAACTGCACTCATACAGGAAACCAAACAAACTGCACTCATACAGAATCCAAAAAATAATACATCCAAACAAACGATATGCATCCAAACATAACTGCACTCATACAGAATTGAGAAAAAAAAAACAATCGATGCATCCAAACATTTCATACAGATTATGCATTTAACATACACCGATCCCCATATGTGTACCAATATGTAGGCCTACACTCAAACATACAGAAGTACAGACAGTTCCCTTGAACAGATGCCTAGGTGGTGGCTCAACCCTGGGCTGTCCAGATCACAAGTGCAACACTCTAACCACTTGGCAATCCTCCACCTCCCCTCTTCCCTTAATTTATAGACAAGTACTAAAGCCTGAACAAAAACTTTATTGCCTCTCACGATTGTCATTTATTTCAGAAATAGGTTTATACTTGTACAACTTTCCCCCTCCATTTTCTGAGAAAAGTAGAAGCAGCATACTGGTAAAGTCCTATTTCCATTTCCCCAAAGACACGCATAATTGCATATTTCATCTTTACAACAATAATCAGAGGTATACCTAGGCCTACATGATCTGTAAAATGTATCCTCTCTCACACACACACACACACACACACACACAGAATAAAGGCACTCTGTCAGTTATAAAACAATAGAGATCTCACGAGATTAAAACCAATCTCCAACAAAGCCCTGAAAAAGTCTGAAACCATGTTTATCACAGATCATTTTGGTAAAAGTCTTCTCCACTTGTCAACCATGACTTCATGAACAAAGATGATACGAATAACATAATTATAAAAGATCAGATGACACAGAATCAGCCAAAAAAAAAAGGAACACACGTTTTCCACATCTTTGAGATGACAACTTGCTTCTGATCTGTGCGAAACTCCTCTGTATTTCTCTTTTGGTGTGTGTGTGCATTTGTTGCTTTGGGTTTTTGTTGGTGGTTTTTTTGGTCCAATTTGGTGAAATGAAAGCACTTTCCATAGAGCTTTAGTCATGATCACTTCTTCCACTCTGCACTTCCAAACTTCAGAGCAGCTCATTTCATTGTACACGTTGCATGCTGGGTATTTTTGCGTTTCCATAACCCACCGAATTCTGACATGAATTACAGACCTTTACATTTGATCTTGTAAATGTGTATATATATGATGAGAATTAAGACACTGGCAAGTCTACACTTGAAGTTGACCTGGGAGAGCATAAAAATCCCTACCCTTAATTCACCAGATGCAGATGCCGAGATTTGAACCCATGACTTCATGGACCCACAGGATTGAAGTCAAATGGTCCTAACCACTCAGCTAAAGTGTCCGTCAAGTCATGGTCTTAACAGTTTCAGCTGACGGCACTTGTTACATAGTCAGGCTTCATGGCACTTGTGACAGCATTTGCCTAGAGAGTCATACATATATAGAGCAGGCTTGATATCCAGTCGAACCCAAACTTTTCTCCTATCCGCTTGACTTTGAGTGGTGGTCTGGGTACCAGTCTTTGGGATAAGATGATGAAGCGAGGTCCCGTGAGCAACACATTTAAACACATAATAAAAAAAAAAGTCCATGTCAACAATTTGTATCACATTCAGCACATGTTCTAGAATCCATGTCAACAAGAGAGTTGTATCTGGCACACTTCTGAAGAACAAAGCCACACACTGACAAGGCAACAAATGCACATGGGAGAAGAAAAAAAAAAAAGTGCTGTGCCTGTGGCAACACCCTCTTTCTTTCCCTGGGGAGAGAGAACAGCAGCACACCTTTATTTTATCTCAGGCTGAGGTATGGGCTGTCACTGCGAGAGCTGTACTCCTTGTAGTAGTCGACCACCTGCAGCCCTCCCCGGCACACCATCACCAAGGCGCTCATGGCGTGGTCAGTGAGCGGGGGCAGTAACTCAGGTCCACGTACTGCAGGGATCGGCCATAGGTGTTGGAGCGAGACAGGTGTGGCGATGACGCGCGTACCTGCCAGCACAATTCATGGACACACATCACATCACCTGCATCACATCTTCCCCTAAAGTCCTTCGGATGAGACTTTAAACCAAGGCCCCGTGTATAAACGCACGCAGAACATATTGCGCACACGTTAAATCCTGTTCCGTTTTTCGTGAGTAGGCCATTGTGTGCCGGTGGGAACAGATGACATTTACAAAACTGCATACACACGGGGACTGGATGTAAAAAAGCACAAGAGTGCTTATTCCATTATCCTCCATATAAAAGAATAAATCAAATCAAATCAAATCATTAGTAAGCCACTCACTTCATTCCCTCGCAAGGGACTGGCACTTATTTCTTTTTATTCTCCCTCCCTCCTCCCAAACCTTCTGACAGGCCATTTGCAAGGACTAACAGTAAGTTCCCTCCTCCCCCCTCCTCCCAAAAAGAAAGAAGAAGAAAAAGCATTTACAGTAGAAAGGGTACGAAATGTTAACAGCTGATTGTGGGGTTAGTTAGGGTGAAAGTATCCAAAGTTCCTTCTTTCATCTGCGATAGATCTTCAAATATCCATGTTTTTCTTACCTGCACTGGCACACAAAGGTGACCGATACCGACATCAATGGAAGCTGAATGTCTTTGTCACTGTCTGTTACCCACAGAAGGAAGGATCCAAGAAATGTCTAGAGAGAACTTTGGAATAATACCAGAACACAGAAGGCACTTTATGACCCACCGACGTTGACCAAAAAAACCACTCATCAGATTAAAAAAAAAAAAAAAAAATCCCCTATGGGGATGCAGGGGGCCTGTCAGTATAAAATACCCCCCCCCCCCCCTCCCCCCCCTTCTGAATATTCTCAATTTCTGTGCTAGGAATTCCCTCTTTTCTATCCCTCTGTTTCTGCCTTCTTCCTTTTCTTCCTGTCACCACCACCTTGTCTGTTTTCTGCCTTCATGGTCCACTGTCCTGTCCTTTTTTCCCCAGACAGACTTCAAACCTCTCTCCCACACCAAAGTCAGATGTGCAGGCCTGATTTGTCAGGCGCTTACTTAATGGCAGCACAACACATTTTCACTCGAATGACAGACAACAACACCTGCTGTCTCAGTGTTCAGCGACAAAGATGATTAACAAAAATTTTTAATTAAAAAAAAGGCACGTGGCGCTGTTCATTATGGTGACCATCCAAACGACTGACCTGCTTGCACAGCTAGATAACCTGCAACCCATTCCTTGCTTTTTTTTTTCTTTCCTTGGCTACAGCCCGAGATTCATCACCCAAATGGTGTTATTTTTTGCGTATGCAACAAACATGCAAACCCTGTACACACACACACACACACAACACACACACACACACACACACACACACACACACAACACACACACACACACACACACACACACACACCACACACACACACACTATACATGCAAACAGAGAAACATATAAATATGCATGGATCCCTAACTTCTGCTCAGAAACAGAAGGGAGACATCCGGGATAGCCTAGTGGTCAGAACATTGTGCTCACAATTTGACGACCCAGGTTTGATTTCCGTTCAAGGGGATTTTTTTCCCCTGGAGTCAACATCAGTGCTGACTCCACTCTCCCCAAAAGTCCTTTGGATGAGACTATAAACCAAGGCCCCGTGTGTGAATGCACGCAGAACATCTTGCGCACAATTTAAATCCTGCTCTGCTTTTCGTAAGAGTAGGCCATTGTGTGCCGGTGGGAACACATGACATTTCCAAAACTGCATACACTTGGGGACTGGATGTAAAAAAAGCACACGAGTGCTTATTCCTTTATCCTTGATACAAAAGAATAAATAAATAATAGTATTAATTGTAGTAGTAGGCCTCCATCAGTCGGTGTCGACTATGGAATTCGCGCCAGAAGAAAGGTCATTAATTGTTCAGTGCCAGCTGTGGCTGGTCAGTCCATTGTGGGAGTAGTGGCAGTCTCTGTTGCATCTCAGATGCAAATCTTATAAATAAATAAATAAATAAATAAACATGGTAGTGACAACTCTGACTGCTGACTGATAGGAAGGCTGTTGAAACTGGTGAAGGGCTGCGAATACATGTCCACTTGTTCTGCAGCTATCACTTCGTTCAGTTAACCCTGGTGTAAAGTATGCACACACCACAACACAGCACACACACAGTCCCCGCATGCAGCACGACGCCCATACACGACATCAGGTAACAGCAGGTACGCACGCACGCACACACATGCAGGTACGCACGCACGCACACACACACACACACACACACACACACACACACACACAGAGGACACACGCACACACACGCACGACACACACGCACGCACGACACACACCACGCACGCACACACACACACCATGCACACAAATCACGTCATGAAACTCTACATCATAGAAAACTTGACGTACTAAGTCGAAGGAAAAAAAGGAGTCAATAATAAAACAAACCCAAGTGGAGTGTTGCTCAAACACAAGGACAGACTAGAAGATCAAGATCATAACAGAGAACACTATCAACTGGAAAACGTCTATGGAACAAAAGCATCAATTCCTCAAAACAACACCACACGGTTTCCTGTAGCTTTGATAATACACGATTCTGTTTTCAAACGGGTTGATACACGCAGGCTGGCAGACCTATGGGTTTCAGGCGACCATGAAAAAAGTAACTACAGCTGAAGACATCACTCAAGAAATGGAGCATGCTAACTTGTCTTCAGCTGAAGTCGTTCTGATCCATGTGGGCATTAATGATTTAAGAAAAAAAGAGCCCAAAGAAGCAGTAAAGATCTTGTTGGTGTTGTCATCTCTCTGTCAGAAAAATATAAAAATATCAAGGTGCTGCTAAGCAAAGTTTCTCCCACATGTAATGAGATTTGAAATCAAAACACACACACACACATGCACAACACACACACGCATGCACAACACACACACAGACACACACATGATACACACACACACACACTTATACTGTCACTTAACATTACACAATACACAAATACTTTATACTGTGACTTAACATCATACAATCGCTCTTTTTAATACCCTGACCTAATATTATACAATACAATCGCTTTTTTTCTATATTACACAATACTACACAATACAATTGTGTTTTTTTTTTAAATACTGTGGTTTGATATCATACAACACAATCACTTTTTTAAATACTGTAACTTGATATTATACATCGCTTTTTTATACTGTGATTTAAAATCAGACATTGCTTTTTTTTTGGTCTAGGTAATTTGGCAAGTAACACAAATCTCAAAGTGACACTAAAAATGCATACATGCACACATTGGATAGCGGGGGACGGGATAACCTAATGGTCAGAACATTGCGCTCACAATTTAATGACCCGGGTTCGATTCCCATTCAAGGGGATTTTCCCCCTGGAGTTAATTAATGTCAGTGCTGACTCCACTCTCCCCAAAAGTCCTTCGGATGGGACTATAAACCGAGGCCCCGTGTGCAAACGCATGCAGAACGTCTTGCGCACACTTTAAATCCTGTTCTGCTTTTTGCAAGAGTAGGCCATTGTGTGCCAATGGGAACAGATGACAAAATTTACAAAACTGCGTACACATGGGGACTGGATGTAAAAAAAAAAGCACATGAGTGCTTATTTCATTATCCTCGAAATAAAATTAAAAAATTAAAAAAACAAACAACACACATGCATGCACACGTGTGCACGCACATGCACACAGACGCAAAACACACACACACACCACACAGGGGGGCGGATAGCCTAGTGGTCAGAACATTGCGCTGGCAATTTGACGACCCGGGTTTGAGTCCGGTCGAGGAGATTTTTCTCCTGGAGTTAACATCAGTGCTGACTCCACTCTCCCCAAAAGTCCTTCGGATGAGACTTTAAACCGAGGCCCCGTGTGCGAACGCACGCAGAACATCCTGCGCACACGTTAAATCCTGTTCTGCTTTTCATAAGAGTAGGCCATCGTGTGCCGGTGGGAACAGATGACAATATTTACAAAACTGCATACACACGGGGACCGGATGAAAAAAAGCACATGACTGCTTATTCTGTTATCCTCGATATAAAAAGAATAAATAAATAAATAAAATAAAACACACATGCACACACACACACACACAAACACACACACACACACACACCTGTACACACACACACACCTGTACACACACACACACCTGTACACACACACACCTGTACACACACACACACCTGCGATCATGGGCATAAAAGGTCTGGAGGTAATACCGGTCAGACAGGAAAAGTTGGCCGTCTTCAGGCAAGGACAAAACGTCAGCAACGCCTCTACAGAGGCATCAGACAAATCTGCAGGTAATAAATAATAATAATAATAATAATACATGGAATTTCTATAGCGC
>CM060335.1:29896327-29943827 GCA_030674155.1 Stramonita haemastoma | reverse complement strand
CATGGGATTTCACTCACCAAAAAAGAGAAAAATTTTCCACGAAAATGAAAAAAAAAGAGGAAAAAAATTTAAAAGGAGGAAAAATTTACCTGCACTTGCAGCAATCACAAAAATGCAAGTTATTGCTTTTTGACAGCCTTCATTCAAAATAATAGTCAAATGTCTGACCAGATGTGACACTTCTCCACTGAAGACACATTTTTTTTTTTTATCCATTTATCATGTTTCTGTACCCTTTCAACAGAAAAAGTTCTCTTGCTAGGCCTACCTAGGCTTGGATTGCCTTGTGACACAAAGAGAAGGGAAGTAATTACTAACCAGCATGGAAGAGTTAGTTCCCTTGACCTGCTTTCGTAGGTTTCTTTTTTCTCCTATTTTTTCTTCTTCTCTTTTGTTACTTTTGGCAAATTTCCACGAATTTGCAGTGAGTACCATACCTGATCTTACCATGCCAATCTCTCTTCTTTCTCTTTGGTAAAAATAAAATTCAAGTAGTTTTCAAGCACCTGGAGGCACATGCCTGATTTTCAAGGACTTTCAAGGCCTTGAAAAGGAGGGGGGGGGGGGGGGGGGGGTCCAATATTCATGGACTTTAAAGAACTGTACGAATCCTGATTTACAACTATGTTCCACTTTTTGGCACCACTTGTGAATGAAAGCAAATGAAAAGCCAATTTTGCTGTTTGTGCATCTATATCGGCAACTATACCTCTTCTAGCCAGGGCCTGTAAATGTCATTTTGCATTTACTACACCTCTTTCTTTACTTGTAAATGTGTCAGTTTAACCCTGAAAGTCTACACCACTTTCCACCACGTTATTTTGAAAGTGGTCCTGTGCACGTGTTATACAGGGAGACAAGTGTTATGAACAATAGCCTAGCAGACGAACGGCAACTCTGAACAATAAAAAGACAATGTTTTCGATTCTTTGATTTTTTGTTGACAGAAATAAGATTTTGATCAATAAAATCAAATATCTGTATTTTCCAACTTTTTCTGGAAACGAAACACGGAAAAAAACAGGTGCTCAGGTCTGAAATCCCCTCTAACGGGAATCGAACCTGGGTCGTCAGACTGCGAGCGCAATGTTCTGACCACTAGGCTAATAATAATAATAATATATTTAATAACAAAATGGAGGCTTATATAGCGCGAATTCCCAAAAGCATGGGCTCACCGCACTGTACAATCAAATCAATTTAAATAAGTTACATAACCATGAACGTGAAAAATTTGACTCGCACAAAAAAAAGAAGGAAAAATGCATTCACATACAATACACAAGCATATTACATGGCCAGACAATAAAAGTAGAATACAAGCAGTATCATCAAAAAATGTGCAGTGCAGTACAATGCACACACACACTCTCACACACACACTCTCACACACACACACACACTCTCTACACACACACACACACACACACATCTCACACACACACACACACACACACACACTCACACACACACACACACACACACTCTCTCGCACACACTCACACACACACACACACACACACACACACACACACACACACCTCTCTCTCACACACACACACACACACACACACACACACACACACACACACACACACCACAACACTACACACACACACACACACACTCTCACACACACAAAACACACTCCAACTCACTCACCACTCACTCACACACACACAACCCCACACCACACACACACACACACACACACACACACACACCACACACTCTCTCACACACACACACATACTCTCTCACACACACACACACACTCTCTCTCACACACACACACATACTCTCTCACACACACACACATACTTCTCACACACACACACAACCTCGTCCCCCCCCCCCCCCCCCCCCCCCCCAGAGAAAGAAGGCAGGGCTCACTCACTGCCAGCACTGCCTATGTCCAGAGTGGTAGGTCATGCAGAGCGCGGGCCAGGGGGACAAAGGCCTCGTCCTCCAGACCCTGAGCACGAGCGATGTCCAGACACTGGATGGCCGTGCAGTGCTGTGTCAGAACGCCCAGGGTGCGATTGGTCACCTCACACAGCCTCAGCTTCAGGGTGAGGAGGTGGGGGCACAGCGCCAAGGCCTGGTTCAGCTGCTCCTCCTCCACCGACTCACACCACGACATGTCCAGCGTCGTCAGCTGAAACGTCAAACCAGCTCCACAATATATATATTATATATATATATATATATATATATATATATATATATATATATATGCGCTGTAGTCTAGTGGTTAGGGCGTTGGACTCGTAATCTAAGATTGCAGGTTCGATCCCAGCTTTCGGCTATGGCATTGTGCCCTTGGAAAAGGCACTTTACGGCTATTTTCTTACCCCACCCAGGTGTAAAAGGGGGTACCAACCTTGTGTCGGGGGTTAACCCTGTGATAGACTGGCGTCCTATCCAGGGGGGAGTCTATGACTCTCAGTCGCTTAACGCCACACAAACCGGGATAAGCACCGGCTTGATGAGCCTTGGGCTTGGGACAGACTTTAACTTTAACTATATATATATATATATATATATATATTATATTATGTATGTATGTATGTATTATATATATATATATGTGACGCTCCACCACAAAATGAGTCGCTTAGCACATAATCCCCTTTTTCCGCTAGGAGCCATTAAAGGCAGATGGGGATGAGGTTGTTGATTTTGAGATTTTGATTGATTATAAAACTATAGCACTTATTCTACCTTGCAGTGAAATGTCAAGGCATAATTCTGTTTCCTTTTGTCTTTAAACGTGCTTTGAGAATAGCGAAGCCCTCATTCTGACCACCTATTAGGTTGCTAAACTTGTCAATTTCTCATTTTGACATTTCCTGCAGTCTATCTTTTCAATTTGTAATAACTTTTGATAGATTTGTTTGATTTTTGGTCTGTTTTTTGTGTTGTATAGCCATTTCATTGCACATTAATAGCATGTAAATAACAAAAAATTGACCTCTGGTGCAATGCACTCCTTATGTGGTGGAGCGTCTCACACACACACACACGCACACACACACACACACACACACACACACACACACACACACACACATATATATATATATATATATTTTTTTTTTTTTTTTTTTTTTCTTTTTTTTTTTCTGTCTTATTCAGACTGATCAGGCAATCTTCATACAAAAAGGTTGTGGGATGAACATTCCCAAATGGAAACATTCGAGTGAGTGAATAACTACAAGAAGAGAAAATTTCCATTTCCATCAACAACAATATTAACATATTAATTAACACCAACTGACCTACCCACAACAAAAATTACTTTCACACACATACACGCACGCACGCACGCACGCACGCACGCACCACACCACACACACACACACCACACCACACACACACACACACACACACACACACACACACAATTTATACAAACACACACTTTCTCTCAAACACACACCCCCCACCCACACCCACACCCACAATCTCTCTCTCTCTCTCTCTCTCTTTCTCTCCCCACAAAATTTCTATTGATCATCCACCATCAAGTTAAAGAAAGAGAAAGAAAAAAAAAACATGTGAAAACTTCATTTTTTTTCTCAGACAAATCATTTTCATAAAAACCCCTACTGGTTAATGAACTCGTAAAGCAGCAGTACAGAAAGTGGTACATGAAATCTTCATACAGTCAAGGAGATTTTTCTCCTGGAGTTAACATCAGTGCCGACTCCACTCTCCCCAAAGTCCTTCGGATAAGACTATAAACCAAGGCCCTGTGTGTGAACGCACGCAGAACATCTTGCGCACATGTTAAACCCTGTTCCGCTTTTCGTAAGAGTAGGCCATTGTAAGCCGGTGGGAACAGATAACATTTACAAAACTGCATACACATGGGCACAGGATGTAAAAAAGTACAAGAGTGCTTATCCCATTATCCTCGATATAAAAGAAATTATAAAAAAAAAACACACACAAAAAAACAACATACACAGACGCCAAGCCATCAGTAGCGTACCTGAGAGGGAAGAGGAGGCACGGTGAAAAATGGGGTAGTGAGGGTGATGGAGAGGGGGGAGACATAAAGGCAGCGTAAATGTCGGAGTTTATGCAGACCTTCAAAAACACTGTCTGTCAGGCAACTAAAACCTGTGGACACATGGGAACAGATGATAAAATTTACAACACTGCATACACAGGGGCACTGGATGTAAAAAAAAAAAAAATAAAGCACATGAGTGCTTATTCCATTATCCTTGAAATAAAAAAATGGAAAAAAAATAGTGCATCGCATCGCAGTGCATCACAGCAAGCATGCGCAGACACATGTAGACAAGAAACATGCACACACAGGCAAATGTACACACAAATACATGTTCTATAAAACACACATAATATGCACACGCACATCTGTGTTAATACTTTTTTTTATATATATCTGTGTTGATACTCTATGTTAAACTAAGAACAGAACACCACACATACATGTGCAAATGTGAATATATGACTGTGTATGTATGTGTGTGCATACAAGCATCCATCCATGATATGCATGCACGCATAATACACAATATCTCTCTATCTATGCATCTATCTATCTATGCATATATCTATCTTGGCATGTATATATTTATTGTATCATACCACTTTAAGTTATGGCAGATTTCTGTGCATGAAATCTGGACTGTGTGTTGGTGGTTATGGATGACAAATTAAAAATAAAACACATGCACACTAGTGTTGTGTTTAGACATCAATCCCCAAAAGTTGAAATTCAGCTATATTGATGGTGAGCAAAACTGGTTGCATACAAACAAACAACAACAACAAAACCAAACCCAACCTCGAAGCTCTAGCTGAGGAATGGAGAAAAAAAAACAAGAAAAAGAAAAAAAAGTAAACAATCTACCTGACAAGTCCAGTGTCTGAAGATCTGAACAAGAACTGATTAGCGCTTGTAAGTGCTCGTCAAGACAAAAATCCTCAGAACAATCCTCTTGAGAAATAGTCAGATGCTCCAGTCGATGAGCGTACAGGCTAATTGTATTCAAAATCTGAAAATAAACGACAATTGAATGTATGCAAGAACTACACAGCAAATAAACATGAATGTATAGTTTACGCAGCAAATAAGCATGAATATAAGTTTACACAGCAAATAAACATGAATGTATGGTTTATGCAGCAAATAAGCATGAATGTATGGTTTACACAGCAAATATGCATGAATGTATGGTTTATGCAGCAAATAAGCATGAATGTATGGTTTATGAAGCAAATGAAATAAGCATGAATATAAGGTTTACACAGCAAATAAGCATGAATGTATGGTTTATACAAAAAGCAAACATGAGTGTATGGTTTATACAACAAATAAACATAAATGTATTGTTTTTATTTATTTTATTTTATACACTTCATGTCACAGCAGATTTCTCTGCGTGAAATTCGGGCTGCTGTCCCAGGGAGAGCGTTGTTACCACAAGTGCAGCACCTACCATTATTTAAAAAAAAAATTTTAATTTTTTTTTATACAGCCTGAGCCACCTGGGGACTCCAACTCCTTGATTTTTCCTCAGGGATGGTGTCTAAACATGACACTTGTGTGCATGCTGGTTTTTATAATTTTGTCATCCGCTCCTACCGTCACACAATGGCCTGCTCTTCCGAAAGGCGGGACAGGGTTTTAACATGTATGCAAGATGTTTTGTGTGCGTTCGCACACAGGGTCTCAGTTTATAGTCTCATCCGAATGACTGACTTTGACATTCAGTTCGATTTTTTGTTGTTGTTTATACAACAAATACACATGAATGTATAATTAACACAGGAAATAAACATGAATGCATGATTTTATACAGTAAATAAATGTGATTGTATGAATTGATACAATATATAACATTAAAAATGAAATATGAGTTATAAAGCAAATAAGAATTGATATATGATTCTAACATGAATGTATTATTTTTACAGTAAATAAACGCGATTGTATGAATTTATACAGTATACAACATTAAAAATGAAATACGAGTTTAAAGCAAATAAAAATTAATATTACGAGTTATAAAGCTAATAAAAAGTAATATGATTCAATAAAGCAAATGAAAAATTAAAGAATATTATATTTATAAAGCAAATAAAAATTAATATGTTATGGATTCATATAGCAAATAAAAAATTAATGTATGATTCATATAGCAAGTAAAAAATTAATGTGTGATTCATAAAGCAAATAAAAATTAATGTATGGTTCCTACAGCACGTAAAAACGACAACAAACAAAGAAAGAAAACAAAACCAAACCATCCAAGTCAGAAACCAATACTAATACAACAGCAACAGCAAATAACTATAAGAAAAAGGGCAATGTTGACTTTGCTCAAAATGGTTTAATTAAATTACATCTATAGACATGGTCCTCTTCTTCATCAAATGCTCAGACAGCAACTATTGTTCTTGTGCACAATTTAAAACCTGTTCCGCATTTTGGAAGAGTCGGTCACTGTGTGCGGCGAGGCTGTCGACAAAATTACAAAACTGCATACACACGGGGACTAGATGTAAAAAAATAAAATAAAAAAAAAGCACATAAAACATAAGTCTTTATTTCATTAACCTCAAAATAAAAGAAAAAAAACAGACAAAAATCCAGAGTTATCAATAATATGAACATACAATTTATGAACATATGGATATATGTAATATGAACATATGGATATCATATTATTATCATATATCATATGCAGTTAATCATGACAATTTTCTGATCTAACTAAGAACAAGGAGTACTGGGGCTGATGGTGTTGATTCTAGGATTTCAAAAAAGGGGGCACAGGAGCCCCTAAATTAAAAAAAAGGGGGCCATTTGCCCCCTCCCCTTCCCACAGTAGTATTTTCTTACAGTAGCTCTAGTACTTTAAACTGCTATTTTTTAAGGAAGATAAAGACAAACAGGCAGGTACATTATAGGGTAGGATGTACTCTGACACATGGAGGGAGAGAGAGAGAGAGAGAGAGAGAGAGAGAGAGAGAGAGAGAGAGAGAGAGAGAGAGAGAGAGAGAGAGAGAGAGAGAGAGAGAGAGAGAGAGAGAGAGCACTACTCATCTCTCAAAGAAACAAAAAGTTTTTTGGCTATACCTCAAAGAGCTGGTTTTGTTCCTGCGAGTTGAAACCCTGAGTGTATATCGGCCCAAACTGCAGACAATAAAATACAAATAAATGTGAAAAAAGCACATAAGTGCTTATCCCATTATCCTTGATATAAAAGAATACAAAAAAAAACAAACAAAAAAAACCCCCACATACACACTCATACCCCGCCCCCCTCCACACACACACACACACTCATACACACACACACACTCACACACACACACACACACACACACACCAATCCAATCCAATCCAATCCAATGCAATGCAATGATGTTGCCTAGAACCCCATCGACCGCACAGGCCATATCGGGGACACCCACACACACACACACCCCCCCACACCCACAAGTAACTCACCCACAGCTGCAAGTTCTTCAGGTCCAAGCTGCCTCTCAGGAACAAGTGCACCCACACTCATACACCCCCCACCCTCCCCACACCCACCCACACACACACACCCTCAACTCACCCACAGCTGCAAGTTCTTCAGGTCCAAGCTGCCTCTCAGGAACAGGTGCACCCACACTCATACACCCCCACCCCCACATACACACACCCCCACACCCACAAGTAACTCACCCACAGCTGCAAGTTCTTCAGGTCCAAGCTGCCTCTCAGGAACAAGTGCACCCACACTCATACACCCCCCACCCTCCCCACACCCACCCACCCCCACACCCGTAAGTAACTCACCCACAGCTGCAAGTTCTTCAGGTCCAAGCTGCCTCTCAGGAACAAGTGCACCCACACTCATACACCCCCCACCCTCCCCACAGCCACCCACCCACACCCTCAACTCACCCACAGCTGCAAGTTCTTCAGGTCCAAGCTGCCTCTCAGGAACAGGTGCACCCACACTCATACACCCCCCACCCCCCCACCCACACCCTCCACCCACCCACACCCGCAAGTAACTCACCCACAGCTGCAAGTTCTTCAGGTCCAAGCTGCCTCTCAGGAACAGGTGCACCCACACTCATACACCCCCCACCCTCCCCACCCCCACCCACCCCCACACCCGTAAGTAACTCACCCACAGCTGCAAGTTCTTCAGGTCCAAGCTGCCTCTCAGGAACAAGTGCACCCACACTCATACACACCCACACCCCCACACCCTCCACCCACCCACACCCTCAACTCACCCACAGCTGCAAGTTCTTCAGGTCCAAGCTGCCTCTCAGGAACAAGTGCACCCACACTCATACACACCCACACCCCCACACCCTCCACCCACCCACACCCTCAACTCACCCACAGCTGCAAGTTCTTCAGGTCCAAGCTGCCTCTCAGGAACAGGTGCAGGTCCACCTCCGCCCCAAAGAGGGCGTGCTCCATACTCAGCGACAACATCCGCAGCTGGCAACGCTCAAACATGCGGGCAGCAGGCTGGGCGGAGGCTGGACACGACGCACACGACCCCTCCTCCCCCTCCCCCCCTCCTCCCAGAGTCAGACTGGCCTGTGCCCTGGTCAGGGGAGTCTGTGGGGGGAGTGTGGTGGTTTTGTTCTGATGCCGGGGATGGGGATGGGGATGGGGATGCGGCCGGTTCTTTTTGGAAATGGCGAAGCGCGTGTTCGGCGGACAGTTTGCTGTGCCCTACAAGGGATTTGAGTCCGAAGAAATCCACCTGGGGACAGGGATTTTTTACGTGTTAAGTGTGTTAGAGAGGTGTTAACAAGTGTGTGTGTGTCTGGGGGTCAGTTGGTGGGGTGGGGAAGAGGAGGGGGAGGGGGGATTGGGGGGGGGGGGGGGACAGATGTGTGCTGTGTGTGTGTGAAGAAATCCACCTGGGGACAGGGATCTGTACGTGTTAAGTGTGTTAGAGATGTTGTTAACAAGTGTGTGTGTGTGTGGGTCGGTGGGTTGGGTGGGGAAGAGGAGGTTGGGGGGGAGGGGGGGGAGATGTGTGTGTGTGTGACTCTGTGTGTGTGTGTGAGAGTGTGTGTGTGCATACAATATTACATGTATGCATGTCATGATGTGCATGAGTGTGTATATCATATGTGAGTAGGTGCATGTGTGTACCCATGCACACA
The DNA here is from genome assembly GCA_030674155.1 of Stramonita haemastoma. Classification (NCBI taxonomy): domain Eukaryota; kingdom Metazoa; phylum Mollusca; class Gastropoda; order Neogastropoda; family Muricidae; genus Stramonita; species Stramonita haemastoma. The sequence continues at coordinate 29,934,653 of CM060335.1, read as the reverse complement.
CATCACCCAGACCTGCCAGTCATGCTACTATCAATTAAGACGTATTAGTGCAATTCTAAAGTACCTGTCCACTGATGCAACATCTAAACTCGTCACGTCTCTGATTCTTTCACGTCTCGACTATTGCAATTCTCTTTTGGCTGGTCTGCCAGCATCATCTATCCACTCTCTCCAACGTTTACAAAACTTTGCCGCTCGACTGGTCCTCAGAAAGAAAAAATCTGAACACATTACTCCTCTCTTGCAATCTCTCCACTGGCTGCCTGTGCCACAGAGAGTTAACTCTTGTAGTTAACTCTTGTAGTACTCTCTGTTATAAATGTCTCCACAAAACAGCACCCTCCTACCTATGTGAATGTCTTCACGTGTACACACCTTCTCGTTCCCTCCGCTCAGCTGCAGATACCTTATCCTTAAAAATTCCAAGATTCAACCTATCTACCATTGGCCGTCGCTCTTTCTCTGTTTCTGGTCCAGTGATCTGGAACGACTTCCCTCTCTCCCTTCATAAAAAGCCTACCTATGACACATTTAAATCCAGCCTCAAGACACACTTATTTCAAAGCTAAGACTTTCCTATCCTGTTTCATCTTCTGCCCCTGCTCTCAACAGCCGAAATATCCACCACCCTGCCAAAGTGTTTAACCTGTGTGTGTGTGTGTGTGTTGTGTGTGTGTGTGTGTGTGTGTGTGTGTGTGTGTGTGTGTGTGTGTGTGTACATCGACTTCGTTCAAAATCTAAATTGTTGTTGGCTGCATGCGCAAGAATTGGTTGAATGCAAGCCATGGCGATCTTAACTACAGGTAGTTAAGATCGCCATGATGCAAGCGCTTTGATTTGTTTTTGCAAGATATAGCGCTATATAAATTCCATTTATTATTATTATTAAATGAGAAGGATACAATTTTACTCAGCCCAAAGAAAATGAATATTACCAGTACTTACGTAGTTCCAGTCTCACAAAAAAATTCAGTCGATGCATGTAACTCCAAATTGAAAGACATTTCAGATGCACCAATATTTCACATATAATCACAAAGACATTCAGCATGCACACAGCTCCCCTAAAGCAGGCCTGATTTCACAAACACCCACAATTAAAAAATTCTCTGATTAATTTTCATATACCTTCTTCCTGATGCAACCTGTGTGCTATTTCTTTCCCCCCCTCAAAAAAATACGGAAGTGCAAAGAAACTCAGCAAACATTTATTTTATTTTATTATTACCGTAAAATCCCTAGCATACGCCCACTGTGCACTGATTTAGGACAAAATTGGGGGGTGGGCGTTTGCTAGGGATAGACCCCTCTGCACAAAGTAATTTTGTGCTCAACAGTGTAATTGAGTGAATACAACCCCCCGAAAGCATGAAAGTTAGGTCGTGTGACTAGAAGGCTTGACCTATCCACAGAAAATTCACAGGCACACTCCGAAACATTCCCACCTGCTTTGTTATCCATTTATTTGGCTGGAAATGGAAATTTGGCTGTGGGTTTATCCATTCCCACCTGCTTCATTATCTGCTTCCATTATCCTCGATATAAAAGAATAAATCAAATCAAATCAGAATAAAAAAATTATCCAGATACTGGAGGGCTTCCAATTTGAAAGATACAGTGTTAGACTGTCGCTTGGGCATTTTGCAAAAATGGCACAGAGAGATTCAAGAACCAACTTCAATCAGGAAGCGTCGTCAAAGTACCGGTATGTCACTGACAGACAAAAGACGTCAGTGGAAAAAGCATGACGTAATTTTAATTCACTTTGTTGGGGATGGGTGGGAGTGAGGAGAGGGGGCAAAGAATAAGAAAAAAGGAAAGAAACACGAAAAGGTAAAGAAGAGGAAAAAGATGACTTTAAGAACAGTCTGCACAAATCCTGGTGAAAGTGAGCATAGTCTCTTTGAAAAAAGCAGGGTGGGCGTTTGCTAGGTAGTCACCCTGTGAACAACTTTTGGCCCAAAGTGGGGGGTGGGCGTTTGCTAGATGGTGGGCTTATGCTAGGGATTTTACGGTATTATTATTATTGTTGTTGTTGTTGTTGTTGTTTTGTTATTATTATTATTATTATTATTATACAACAATAATCATGATGATGATGATGATAATTATGATTATAATAATATGATGATGATAACAACAACAACAACAACAATAATAATATCAAGGTTCTTCTTGAGGTAAGGTGCCACGCACAAAGAAAGAGGTAGCAGCAGAGTGCAAGGCAGGTGTCATACTGTTACCTTTGTGTGCTTCGCTTGGACAGAGTGGAGGTAGGGACCGGCGAGAGAGGCCAGGTGCAACAGACCCTGGTTGCCAAACTCCGTGCACCCAGAGACATTCACTGACCTCAGCTGATACTGCCACCCTTCCTCCCTGTCACCCTCCCTCTGTGGACACCACAAGCCAGTCACATCACATCACATCACATCATTCAGGAGTCATTTGGTTCTCTCCAGTAAAAGGAATACAGAGGAATGGTCACAACTGTAACTTTTCACACACACACATGCGCACGTGCACGCACGCACGCACGCACGCACGCACGCACGCACGCACGCACGCACACACACACACACACACACACACACACACACACACACACACAGAGGGGGACAAGATAGCATAATGGTCAGAATGTTGCGCTTGCAATTTGATGACCCAAGTTTGACTCCCGTTCGAGGGGATTTTTCCCCTGGAGTTAACACCAGTGCTGACTCCACTCTCCTCCAACGTCTTTCGGATGAGACAGTAAACCAAGGCCCCTTGTGCCAACCGTCGAACGCACGCAGAACATCCTGCGCGCACTTTAAATCCTGTTCCGCTTTTTGTAAGAGTAGGCCATTGTGCGCCAGTGGGAACAGATGACAATATTTAAAAAACCGCTTACACATGGGGACTGGATGAAAAAAAGCACATGAGTGCTTATTCCATTATCCTCGATATAAAAGAATAAATAAACAAAAGCACACACACACACACACACACACACAACACACACACACACACACTATTGAAATTTATATATATAAAAAAACCAAAAAAACTTGAGCAGTTTCACACATTAAACACTTACAGAAAAGAAAAGAGTATGAGACACAATTTAAAAAACACAGGAAGAGCAAAATAATATAGATCTATCTGAAATCTAAATGAGCAATATTATCAACAACAAGTGAATCTACCACTGTGTAATACCTATCTCCACAGTAAATGAGCAATATTATCAACAACAAGTGAATCTACCACTGTGTGCAATATCTATCCCCATAGTCCACAGCACATGACAAAAATGCTGAGATCAGAAAGATAATCCCACACACTATCAGTATCACAGGGGGACAGGATAGCCTGGTGGTCAGAGTGATGCGCTTGTAATCCGATGACCCAGGTTTGAATCTTGTCAAAAGGATTTTTCCCCTGGAGTGCCGATTCCACTCCCACTGAAAGTATTTCTGATGAGACTATAAACCCAGGTTCCATGTGCGAACATGCGCAGAACATCTTGCACACACGTCAAAATTTTGCTATTCAGAAAAATTGTTGCATAAACACACACACGCACACACGCGCACGTGCACACACACACACACGCACACACACACACACACACACACACCAAATCTCACCATCGGTAAACAACCTTGGAAATCTGATGAAGAATGTAAAAAAAATAAAATTTAAAAAAAAGCAGTTAATTAAGAGATTCAGTAATTGAGGAAAAGAGCAGAAGGGTTTTTGGGTTAAACAACACACGTACATGGCCTTGGTATTCCAGCTGCTGTTGACGCTCACCGCCGACATGAAAGGCCTCGTCTCCAATCTCCGTGTTCTCCAGGGACAAATGACGTAGTCCCCGACACGTCATGAGGAACTCCTGTGTTGTCACATCACTGTGTCAGTGTTATTGCTGGGGTTTGTGTCGTTAGCATTCAACACCAACATCAATGGGGCAACAGGTTTCTTTTTTGTTGTCACTGGTTTGTGTGTGTGTGTGTGTGTGTGTGTGTGTGTGTGTGTGTGTGTGTGTGTGTGTGTGTGTGTGTGTGTGTGTGTGTGTGTGTGTGTGTGTGTGTGGTGCGTGTGTGCGTGTGTGTGCGCACGCCTGTGTGTGTAGCAGTCTTTAAATTAACATCCATGCACAGTTTGTGATTTGGACGGCAAGCAAACAAATCAAGTATAAACAAATACAGTACCTATTAACAAGCACGATTAACAGAATTAAAAGGAATCTACTGGACACAGAATGCAATAAATATAATGTTATCTCTAGCATTAACTCAACATGAGGAAGAATGTGCGATAATGTTTTCTTGCCTTCAAAAGAAGGTAAAATATCTTGAAAACCTGGGCATTCAAAAGAAGTGTGTGTGTGTGTGTGTGTGTGTGTGTGTGTGTGTGTGTGTGTGTGTGTGTGTGTGTGTGTGTGTGTGTGTGTGTGTGTGCATGCACATGTTTAAATACATGTATGCATACATACATGTATACGTACATGTATACATGTACATGTGTACACAAATAAGATTGATAGTAAACTAAAGTCATAACATTATGTATAATACATACATGTGGGAAGGGACACACACACACACACAAACACACATACACACACACACACACACACACACACACATACACACACACACACACACACACACACACACACATGACAACATTTGCAAAACTGAGCATACACATGGGAACTGCATGTAAGAAAAAAGCACATGAGTGCTTTTTCCATTATCCTCGCAATAAAAGAATAAAATAACACAATAAATAGATATAATAAAACACACACACACACACACACACACACACACACACCACACACACACACACACACACACACACATACACACACACACCAAAAATGATCACCTTTACACATATGTCTGTCACACCCTTACAACCATCCACGTTCAGGTTCACCAAGGTCAAATAAGGTAGTGTCATGTTCACCACGGTTCCCATATTTACGTTTTCGCAATCCTTTAGAGATAATTCCATCAGACGGGTGCACCTGCATCAAACACATTGTACCGTCTTGTTTCACAGCAACAAATCTGCTCTTACTGGAAATGCTGTCCCATACATTACATTATAAAATCCATATATTTATACAATGTAGTTTGATTAAAGCCTCAAACTAGCGTTTTAAATCCTTTCTTTAAAATATATGTTTAATTGACTAACTTGTTTAAGAACTCCAGTGGTATATGTTTAGCAGTTATACTACTTTAACTCTACAGAAATATACATACATGTATCATATCAGCTGGCGTGGCCTATCTATCTATCTATCATGGTAGAGGTCTTATTGGTGTCAAAGGTACCACTCACAGAGTATTCTGAGGTTGGATAGCTTTTCAGTTGTGCTAACACCCTACTATCAGCTTCTGCACCAAATACCACCTCTACAAATCCCTCGTAATATCTATCCTCCTATATGGCTGTGAATCATGGACTCTGACAGCAGAGTTAGAGAGAAGAATCCAAGCATTCGAGAACAAGTGCCACAGAAGACTCCTCAAAATATCATACAAAGAACACAAGACCAATAACTATGTGAAAGAGGAAATCAAAAAGCGTGTGGGCCCCCAAGAGCCTTTGCTCTCCACCATAAAGAGGAGAAAGCTGATGTGGTTTGGTCACACCACAAGACACAACACCCTAGCAAAAACCATCTTGCAAGGAACAGTTGAGGGCAAAAGAAGAAGAGGCCGCCAAAAGAAATCATGGGTTGACAACATCAAAGACTGGACTGCCCAACCCCTGCAACGCCTCCTACTAGCCACACAGGATCGTGAAGCATGGAAAAAGATCTCCGTTGCGTCTTCTCTCATGTCCCCCCTACGTCCTTTGGGACATGGGACTGAGTGAGTGAGTGAGTGAACACCCTACTCTAAAACGTGCTTGTTCCTCAGCAATGATGGTCTCTGCTTGTGGCTTCAGTCTGTTCAATATAATCTTCAACATGACCTTGCTTGGATGGCGCGAGCATTTGAGGCTGATTGTGCAGTAATTCTGGCACTTTGAAAATTCCCTTTCTTGGGGAGGGTGATGGTGAGTGACTGTGTCCATGGTGTTGGCCATTTTCCTGTCTGCCGGATCTTATTGCCCGATGATTATGTTTTCAGCCCCTGCTGACTTCCCCCTTTTCAGTGATCTGACTGCTGTTTCCATTTCTCTGGGGGACGGGATAGCCTAGTGGTCAGAGCATGTAAAGTATGATCACACCTCCTGTTACATAAGAAAAAAGAGCAAACAAGAGATCATACGAGTAATTATATATACCTTGTTGAACTAAAGGAGTGGAAGACTGGGTGAGGGGGAACAAGTGAAAAAGGAAAAACAGGGAGGTAAAAAGAAGTGAACGTGATAAAATGAACCAGTGCACACCATGGGAAACACAGCACAGGGACACCACAAGCTATTGCATAATGGTAATATACGTCATATTCAAAATGACAACAAAAAACAAACCCCATCACGATGACGTAAAAGACCATCCCTGACGCCTCAGTACCAGACCTCCAATGCCCACCTGCCACCAGGCACTGCTAGAGGCCAGCACACAGACAACCTGGGTGCACACCCACCAACACCACACACACACACTCACACATGCGCGCGGGCATGCACGCACCCATGCGCACTCCTAATCCGCAAATTTGCGGAGATGTACCATGCCTGATCTTTCTCTCTCTCTCTCTCTCTCTCTCTCTCTCTCTCTCTCTCTCTCTCTCTCTCTCTCTCTCTCTCTCTCTTAGTCTTTGTAAAAGTAAAAGTTAACCTTTATTTAAGCACCTAGAGCCAGTGGAAGCATGTCTGATTTTTAAGGACTTTCAAGGCCTTAAATTGGGGATTTCCCCAAATCAGAATTACAGGGTACCCAGGTGCAGGGCATGAAGCACAAAAAAGGACCTTTAAAGGACTTAAAAGGACCCCAGGTCAGATTAAAAGGACCTGGACCATTGCAATTTTACATAGTTTTTAAAGATCATAACATGCAAATACAGTGAAACTGTTCAGAAGATCTACAGCTGTAGTGGCAGTCAACAACTTTTGAAGCCCACATGACTTCAGCCATTAGACGATCATTGTCAGCATCACTTTTTCCTGAAAAAGCACTTTTCCCTGAAACGGCTTGGGAGTCCAGGGGGCAGTGCCCTCTTGCTGCGTCAAGGGGCAGAGCCCCTTGTGGAGGTCAGGGGGCATTGCCCCCTGAAGCTGGAGGTTTTTCAGCAATTCTAGCTTGTAAAAATGCCTCTCTTTGAACTTACTTCAGTTCTTCATACTAAGCAATTACTGCCCAGAAATAAGCTCTCCTAGAAAGACTTTTCAAGTCATTTCTTCAACCCAAAGGAGGTTTTATATCCAAGTATTCACATATCTAAACAAATGTGCACTTAGGCAGATGAAGAAAGAGAAGGAAAGAGAGAGAAAGAACAGTCACACACGGACAGAGAAACAAAGAGGAGAGAAAGAGAGGGGAGGTTGTGGTGGTGGAATAATACCAAAAAAAATAACCAACAACAAAAAAGCATACGTGTGTGTGTGTGTGTGTGTGTGTGTGTGTGTGTGTGTGTGTGTGTGTGTGTGTGTGTGTGTGTGTGTGTGTGTGTGTGTGTGTGAGAGAGAGAGAGAGAGAGAGGAGAGAGAGAGAGAGAGAGAGAGAGAGAGAGAGAGAGAGAGAGAGAGAGAGAGAGAGAGCTGTGTGTGTATGTGTGTGTGCGTGTGTGAGAGAATGTGTAAGAATGTGTGTGTGTGTGTGCATGCGCGTGTGCATGCATGCGTGTATCTGTGTGTTGTGGAGAGGCCGTACACTCACTGTGTGTGTCTGTGTGAGAGAGAGAGACGAGAGAGAGGAGAGGAGAGAGAGAGAAGAGAGAGAGAGAGAGGAGAGAGAGAGAGAGGAGGAGAGAGAGAGAGAGAGAGAGGAGAGAGAGAGGAGAGAGGAGGGAGGAGAGAGAGAGGAGAGGGAGAGAGAGGAGAGATGAGAGAGAGGAGAGAGAGAGAGAAGAGAGATGAGAGTGTGTGTGTGTGTCTGTGTGTGTGTGTGTCTGTGTGTCTGTGGTCTGTGTGTCTGTGTGTGTGGAGAGAGAGAGACAGACAGAACAGACATAGAGAGGAACCACAGACAGACAGAAATGAGAAAGAGAAATGCTGATAGGCCTGCTGGTTGTTATGTAAACATTGCTCTCTGACAGCACACACAGCTGAAGTTCCTAGGCCTAGTGATGACTCACGAGACAAAGTAGTGAAGGGAGGTAATCAGCATGGAAGAGTGAATTCCTTTGATTGACTAGTTTTCTGGATTTCTTTTTTTTTTCTCATCCTTTTTTTAGAGGGAGTTTCTTTTCACAGATTTCTGCGAATTTAAAGAGATGTACAATGTCAATCTGTCATGCCCTTTTGCTTGATTCAACAGGACTTAAAAGGACTTTTAAGCATTTATAAGGACCTGATGATATTTTATAAGGACCTACTTGCTGAATCAAAGGACTTAAAAGGCCTTTTAACTCATATCTACTTCATAAGGACTTAAAAGGACTTAAAAGGCCCCTACAAATTCTAAGAAATCTCTGCTAGGACTCTGAGAAATCTCTGCTGGGACGTTAATTTAATCACAACAATTGAAATGGGGACCCCCAAATTTAAGGACCTTTAAGAACTGTACCTACCCTCATGCACACGCGCGCGCGCGCGCACACACACACACCCTCTGCTAAGTAAAAGCCACAGAAAACAAACTGACTTTAGAAGAATTCTGGCAACATCATCACTGGACAGATTCTGGAATGCCTGGAGTCTCAGTTGTCTAAGGTATGGCGGTGCCAGACGCAAGATGACATGCCCCGTCATCTTCTCCTTGTGTCTCTCTAGCATGTATGTCAGCATCTCCTCCGACTCCATGTCAGATCTATCATCACCTTTCAAAATGTCTGATTTCCTTGACATACGAAATATTTCCACAAGATGATGAGCATATGCCATTCTGGCCATTTCCTGAAGGGTTGGGGGTTCCATCCTGAACTCTGTCTAACCTGCAAACAGAAAGAACTAACTTGAAGAGTGCTTAGACAGTTAAGTATATCATAGGATAGCCTAGCAGTCAGAACATTGTGCTCGCAATTTGACGACCCGGGTTCGATTCCCATTCAGGGGGATTTTTACCCTGGAGTTAACATCAGTGCTGACTCCACTCCTCCCAAAAGTCCTTCTGATGAGACTATAAACTAAGGCCCCGTATGCGAACAAACTTAGAACATCTTGCGCACATGTTAAATCCTGTTCTGCTTTTCATAAAAGTACACCATTGTGTGCCGGTGGGAAATGATGACAAGATTTACAAAAACTGCATACACATGGGGACTGGATTTAAAAAAGCACATGGGTGCTTATTCCATTATCCTCAATATAAATAAATTTTGAATAAGTTTACATGTACGCCAAGAGAGGGAGAGGCAGGCAAAGGGAGACGGTTTGACACTGTGACAGAGAGAGAGAGAGAGAGAGAGAGAGAGAGAGAGAGAGAGAGAGAGAGAGAGAGAGAGAGAGTTGTTAATACTGCAAGTAAATGGATTTATAAGCATACACAATTACAGCTTCTTTACACTATACCGCTAACCCAGCCCTACCCCATCCATCCCCCTTCTGGCTTGCCAGCAAAAAGAAAATTCAACAAAATAAATGTTAGCAAAAAACAAAAAAACAACCAAAACCCAATAACAAATTTTGAATATATATATAAATCAATATTATAAACAAGAAAAGGCTATGGTCAATTACATCAAAATCCTTGGCGAAGTCAACAAACAATACCCCAGAAATCTTTTTGTCGTTTATGTTGTTTAGCCAGTCATCAACGTAGCTCATTACTAAGTGATAATTTTAAAAAAGTGGATAAGAGCAGACTGACAAGAATGATCTTTTCATGAAATCCGAACTGATTAGGATGAAGTAGATTGTGCTTGGAGTTGGAGATGTGAGATTTAAGGCATTTCTGGATGTGATTTTCTAGAGGCTTTGAAAGAATGGATAAGATTGAAATGGCTAGAGCTATAATTTGAGGGATCAGTTATGTATCACCAGGTTTATACAGAGAGGCACTATTTTGGTTTTTTATGAATATTAGGGAAATAATTTATCAATTGATACAAATGTAACAAAGGTTATAAAATATATACTTGTAAAAAGTTGTTAAATATATCCTACACTGGCACTGAGTTAAAAAAAATTCATCTAGTTCATTGAGACCACATCACCACATGTCAGGGTTCGCGATAACCGGTAATTGTCGGTATTTTACCGATTGTAAACAGGGAATACTGAAAATTTTCGAAGCAGCCGGTACCGCGTACTGATTCTGTTTGCCTGTGACCGATTAGATTTCCGTCTCAAAAAAAAAAAGTCTGAAGTGACATTTTCTGACAGTCTGTCATGCGCCTGTACTGTGCTTACGCACCTACCCCTTCTCACCCCTTCCGACGAACATCTTTGGCGCCAGCCTTATTAGCCTAGCACGCAGAACAGCAAGCTTTACTGTGAAAGAATAGAGCTTCACGCTCTTCTCGGCATGACAGTAACGTCCATTCACAATGAGTAAATGGGGCCTAGATTTATTTATTCTTTATTCTTTTAATCTTTTATATCGAGGATAATGGAATAAGCACTCCTGTTGTTTTTTTACATCCAGACCCCATGTGTATGCAGTTTTGTAAATGTCATCTGTTCCCACCAGCACACGATGGCCTGCTCTTAAGAAAAGCGAAAAAGCGAGGGTCTATGACTATGAATTTGCGTGTTGCTTTGAGAGAGAAGAGTCGAAAACTCAATCTAAATTGAACGAAAGATCTAGATGAGCGCTAAGCATAGAAACAAGAAAGAAGAATACAAGTCTCACGAATGATGCCATGCAAAACAACAGACTGACACAGACAGTGACACAGGCGCTAGAAAAAAAACCTATTTCCTGCGTGGCTTCAAGAGTGGCAGCAGCACGGCAGTCAAAGTCTGAGAGATTTGCGTTCAATTTAGATTTAGTTTTGCTGCCGAACAATCCCCCCCTCCCCCACCCCTTCACTGAATAGTTTCGTTTTGTTCATAGTATGTACCGGATTTTATTTTCTGGGGACCCATTTTGGGGGAGTTGGTCAAGATATCTCTGAAATGGCAACTCGCAGTACCGGTTTTAAAAAATCCTAGCGCGAACCCTGCATGTGTACATGATACATCATTTACATACATCATTACATGTATACAAATGATACATTGTCTGTTTCAAATGTATGAGATAAAAGTAAAACTTTGCCACATCAATCTTTACACCAATATCTTCACTGCACAATCTATCACCAAAAACATGAGCATACTCATCATTCCATACTAACAAACTTTTCTATAACAAAGTCTTGTTCTTGACTTTGTACACACATATTTTCATTAGGAGAAGAATTTACTAGGCTAGTTAAAGTTTCAAAGGTATATGGTTCGAATCAATGCATTCAGATACAGTTAGTTAATTTACAGCAGTCAATTACTTTAGAAAATAAATTTTTGGAAAATAGAAAATAGTCGTTGACACTGCTACCTGATTCAGAAAAATATGTATAGCGATGCACAGTTACAATGACCATTCAAAATACAAATGCACTGCACATATTTAACAGCAGTTTTCCATGAATCCGGTCGAGGAGATTTTTTTTCTGGAGTTAACATCAGTGCTGACTCCACTCTCCCCTAAAGTCCTTCGGATGAGACTTTAACCGAGGCCCCATGTGCGAACGCATGCAGAACATCTTGCGCACATGTTAAATCCTGTTCCGCTTTTCGTAAGAGTAGGCCATCGTGTGCCGGTGGGAACAGATGACATTTACAAAACTGCATACACACGGGGACTGGATGCAAAAAAGCGCATGATTGCTTATTCCATTATCCTCGATATAAAAGAATAAATCAAATCAAATCATAATTATTTAAAACACATCTGAAAAAGCTCACAGGACTACTTTTATGTTGATTATGGCAAACATCATCTGCAAAAACATGAGAGAGAGAGAGAGAGAGAGAGAGAGAGAGAGAGAGAGAGAGAGAGAGTGTGTGTGTGTGTGTGTGTGAACAGGGAGGGGGGGGGGTGACCTCTAAGCCTCAGGAAAGGATACAAGTAGCCTAAGCTGGTTGACTAACTCATCCTTTTCCATGACTAATTATTGTGAATATGTTGACATAGGGCCTAGTAACAGTACTTTGTTAAACAATAAAAGCTTAACAGCATGCCCAGTCCTTCATTGTGGTGAAGGTTGGTTCAATGGTTGATGGTACAGTCCCTTATAGTATACCGATAGCTCTGCCGGGAATGCGACTCAATACAAACCAATCAAAGCAGCTGATTCTTCATTTTTAAAGTTCTCCAAACTACGACCCCAGTGCTTGCAATAGGCTTTTTATTCTGTAGATGCTTCTATGTCACGCATGCCCTTACAGAAGTATCTTGTCACCTAGCATTGACGACTGATGAACAGATGAAAAGTCTTAATCATCGAAAAAGTTCAAGTCTTCCTAACTTGTTCTCTAATTGCAAACTGTGCTCAAGATACAAAGAAGCTCACTAAGTTAAGAACATGTTACTAAAGAAGTTTTTAAAGTATTGTTTATAAAGAATTTGCGTTGCCAAAAGACAGGTCGATGGATCAGCATGGAGACTGCATTGAAATACGTTTTTGTTCGATACAAAAATAATTACTCACATTGATCCGAATGAGGTGTTATGGATGTAGCCTTTAGAATCACCTGTCGATCTCGCGTTTGTGCTAGGGTAGGTTACACTCCAGTATTAGGCTTGGCCTAGCTTGCGGGTCATGTAGGCCAAGGCTAGTATGTAGGCCTATAGAGTGTGAGTCGGAAAATTTGTTGTTGATTTTCACATATTTTTTTTAAAGTATGAAAAATGCACTGTGCGTTTGTTTATGGGATTGAAGACATATATCAATACCTGGTATTCACGAGAAAGTTGGAAATGATCATCAAATGAGGATGCTTGCGTACCTACAGCGTTGACCCCTCCCATTCAAATTACAGTTAGGTAGCTAGCAGACAGCAAGGCAAGGCAAGGCAAGGCAAAGTCTTTTATTCGAGGATAATAGATAAGCACTCGTGTGCTTTTTTACATCCAGTCCCCGCCCTTTTCAGGGATACATCAAGTTGAAAATATACTAAACAATAAGACTTTACGCAGTACCAAACAACACACAAGAATAAAGGACACTATATATGATAAGGTAATAAAATGCACTCTTTCAGAAGACAAAAATCAGAAGTCACAATAAAAGATTTTGATTATGGAAAAAAAGAAAGGACTGAGGGAGGCATAGTGTTTGCTGAATTTTTTTTTTAAGTTCAAGCGTACCAATCTTGTGCGAAATCACATGAATTTTGAGACAGGGGCTAGTCTTTTAGAAAAAGTGGTTTTTATTTCTGCGGATGCCTTAGGCCTAGTACGTGCAGTGCAAATTAAAGTAGACGGGAAAGTCGTCAAAATCAATACTGATGTGTAGCCGTATAGGCGCAAGTCTTATAATTGGATACACTCCACCTTTAGGCCTACCTCTCGGATACGCCTATATCTCTCGTATTTATCTCCCTTGCATTGTCTAATAGGTCTATGTAGCCTTTATTCGATGCTCTTTAGACAAGGCAGTGTCCTGTAGTCACTGGCAGTGGTGAATATAGTTAAATAACTTTCATAATATAAAAGTCTACATTTTTGGAAAGAAATAATCATAGCACAATTATGGCATAAATCAACACTCTTTAAAGTGAAACATGAATCCTTCTGTTGACAGACTAAATCGTGTTTTGACAGCGCATTCAAAAGAGTAATCTTAGACTAATTTCGTTGAAATAGGCCTAGCCTTTTGAAAAGATGAATTGCACTGTGAATCAAAAGAAATGATTTTAGGCCAAGAGCTTTTATATGCCTTGTTCAAATATATTCCGATCCCACGTATAAACGCGCTCAATTTGCGATATTGCTACTTCCGGTTTCTGCAACAACTAACTTTGGTTGACAGTCGAAGGTGTAGGGCTGTAAACTCGAACGATTGTAGACTACACAGATATTTGCGCCACAATGAAATCGCAGCATGTTAACAAGGTGGATCTCTCTCTTGGTGAGTAGTGCAATTCGCTTTTTGATCGTCTGACTCGGGTAAAGTCGCTTTAAAACTATGACATTGCTTCATCAAGCTTGGCCCCAACGTGATTGACATTAATGTGCTCCACCACGAAATGAGTCGCTTAGCACATTACCCAATTTTGCGCTAGGAGCCTTTAAAGGCAAGTGGGGGTCAAGTTGTCAATTTTGTGATTTTGATTGATTATTAAACTAGATCTGTTTATTTATCTTATAATGAAATATCAAGGTATCATTTTAATTCCTTTTGCTTTTAAATGTGTTTTGAAAATACCAAAGCACTCATTCTGACAACCTGTTACTAAAATAAACTTGCCCGTTTCTCATTTTGTCACATCCTGCAGTCTATCATTTCAATTTGTAATAATGTTGCACAGAATTGTCCGATTTTCAATCTGTTTTTTGTATTTGATAGCCATTTTATTGCACATTAATAACATGTCAATAACTAAAAATTGACCTCATGTGCACTCCGTCTCATTATGTGGTGGAGCGTCACATTTGATGACATTTGCACCTAGGCCTAGCAGTAGTTACTCACTTGTATTAGAACAATAGAAATATAAGTAATAGTGACGTTGGGACTGGCTCCAGCCTAAACCTCATGGCTTATTGAATGTCCCATCCGTTACACCTTTTTTTTTTTTTTCTTTTTGTTACCTGGATGCTTATCAAACAGTGCCAAAAGGGAAACAGATTGATGCCAGTGTTTTCTTGATCAGTAGGACAGTACTAGGGAAGGATGATGGCAGGATGGTTAAGATGTTCGCCTGCCTACAAGGAAACCGTGAGGTTCTGGGTTCAATTCCCAGCCTCACCCTTTCTGAAAAAAAAGTTTCTTCCTAGATTACCATAAAGTCCACACACACACACATGCATGCACTACGCACACACAACATACACACACACATGAGACAGAGAGAAAACAGGAAACTTATAAGTCATAAAACATTCTGTTCCCTCACTTTCTCATCTGCCGGTGGGTTGTGTTATGCCAGGGAAAATTGGGAGTGGCTTCACACAGCACGGTGGTCATCCAGCTTCACTGTGGGAGTGTGGCTAATAGTAATACTGCGGACAGAGTAACCGCTCAGCGAGTGAACCATCTAACCATCTGTCCATAGGGTGTACTATCTTTGATAACACTAACACAGTAATAGCCATCCCTATTTACTTACCCAGGCTTTGTGCTCTAGAGCCTAGACTAGAGGCACTAGAGTGCAACTCCATTGTTTTCCAAGACTGACAGATGCTAGGGTGGATATTTTTTACTAGACTGTTGTGTTGAAAAATTCAAAAATAATATGTCACAAGTATGTTACAGTAATACTAAGAGTATGTGACTACTACTACTACTACTACTACTACTACTACTACTACTACTACTACTACTACTAATTGCTACCGCTGCTGCTGTTGCTACAGTTGTAGTAAGGCTTCAGTTCTATTGTTTGTTGTTGGGATGGAAGAGAATAGAAGCCCTGGAAAAAATCAATTTTTTCATTAAAAAATAACACATAACCGATACTGTAAACAAACAAAAAACACTCAGTACTGTCGAGTAAACAGTTACATTCTTACAAAATGACAAATGAAAAACAACAAAAACAAACTAATAAAAAAGAAAAGAAAAAAATGCCCTTGATCCTTAACTCTAGTATATATGAGTCATTCTTTGCTCTTGGTCACTATTTGGGGTGATCTACAATAGATGGATTTTATTTTCATAAGAGTTGTTTCTTTTCAATGCAATATGAATAAAAACATCCTAATATGGTTAAAGAAATTACAGTATCAAGGGATATTTGTTTGTTTGGCCTGTTTTTGAGAAATTGCAATCGAATGGGAAAAAACAGTCCAAAAATAGCACCTGAAAAGGGGACAGGCAGATGCAGTGTTCAACATAAGCAGTTTACAAGTCTTCAGTGCAAATAAACCTTATATTTTCTTTTTTACTAACAAAAGAATACATTGTTCAACATTATCCTGTACAAAAATATTGCACTTAACTTTTCAACTTTTATATTTAGACGTCCAAAGTAAGCCGTTACTGCGTTACGAGTCGCGTAACAGAGCCTGACAAAAACTTTGGATCGTCTGCTTTGCCGTAGTGATCACTTGGCTAAAGATGGCCATGGAAATGCTTAAAGTTCATCATAATGAGATGATTAAAGGCATTTATTAACATAAGAATGTTTAAACACATCCTCAATACAATTTTGAAGTTTTCGTGTCGAAATGTAACACAGTTATGCCTGAATTTTCAAAATCCCGTACTTGGCAAATGACACCAGCAACAATTACCAGTGAATGTCTGCTAAATTCATTCACCAGACAGCATGGACTCATGACATTTCAAGCAGAAATTCCCTGAAGGAGGCGAGAATGACTTAATAGTTTGTATCGTGTCACACTCATTTTCATAGCGTAACGCAGTTACGGGTCAGAGGTCAATTGTCAACTTTGTAGTAAAATCAGCATGTAATCCAACTTAATAGCAATTACCAGCATGAATATTAACAGAATAATGTTTCTTAATAACTTATATTCACTTTATGATGTGAAGTGAAGGCAGATTTGTCCACATGTTTGAAAAAACTTTGATTCCATGCAGTGTCACGTGTAACGCAGGTTCAGTTTGTTGAATGATCATACTTTTTTTCCATGATGCAATGCATTTTTTTGTTTTGTTCTTTGTTATTTGAGAGTAACACCTGTTTTATGAATATCAAACATGAAATGAGTAAGAAAAATGATATCAGCAGTGCTGAGCAACTGACACAAGTTCCTGGTGCTTCGTCGTGTAGCGTGAAACGCAGTGCATCAGATCATTTATTTTAGAATAAAAACAAAAACAACAACCTTCTAACAGTTGAATTAAACATTGAAACTTTAACTTGAGGTGCCTGAATGAGTTAAAAGCTTTTGTGAGCAAAAGAATGAGACAAGTTAACTGTTTCAATAAAATTATCAATGTTTCCTTGATGTTGTGCTCTTTGTTTCTGTGTTCGTGTCTTGTGTAACACAGTTATGTTTTAAGTTTATTTCGATTTATTTACTGCAAAATTGTTCTCAGTACTTTTAGCACTGTGCATTTTACTTAAAAAGCTAGTAAACAAATATATAACATGGTAATAGTAAATATTCTATTTTACAACTCTTTTAAAAAAACTGTTTTGGTTAAGGTGTAACTGTGTTACGGTGTCGCAAAAATCTTCATTAGCTGAAAATGCACATAAACCTCCAATATCGTAAATCTTGCTTGTCAGTACTACTAACATGTATTACTAACAGGTAAGCCAATGTATATTGTCATTTCATTAAAATCAGAGACATTATGGATAAATTGGTGTAGCAGTGTAACACGGTTACATTTTGACACCCATCACCTTCCATGAGAAATAACAGAAAAGCGGGTAATGCCATCAATTTTATTTTTTCTGCAGCTAATTCTCCTTTCCTTGATGTACTTAAACTGCCCACTTTAAAATCCATCCAATGATTTTGAAATTTGAGGTCCTAGGACCTCTTTTAGTGACCAAAAGCAAAGAATGACTCATATATAAGTACTTTAAAGACAAATTCAAAGAATAACTATGTGATTACTTCTACTAGTTGGTTACTTCTTTAGTTAGTTGGTAAGATAAAAGTTAAGAACAGAAGAGTAGATTGATAGAAGAAAACAAAATGAAAGCACAACTGAAATAATTAACCAGGAACACTTGACAAAGTAACAAAACCAAACCTTATGGTATGTTAGAAAACAAAACAAAATGACAAATCAAAAACAACAAAAAAAAACACACACACACACACACAACAATAATAAATTTGTTACTTAAGAAAATACTCTTGAAACAAATCAAAAACAATAAAATGAACAACACAAAGTTAGGCATAGGAAAGAAATATTCTTCAGTGATGAAACTAAACACTAGTTACTTTAGGGGTAAGGGCTAACTGTTGGAGTTGAACAGAAACTGAGAAAGACAGAACTTCTAAACACTGAGTCATTTCCTAGAGTAGTATATGATGCAAGTGATATGATTATTACATATTAGTGGCCTTTTGGGATTTTTTTTCCTTCTTTGTTTTCATTGTTGGATGTTGTTCAGTTTTTTGTTTGTTTGTTTGTTTGTTTGTTTTTGGGGGGGGGGGAGATTTTTGTTATGTTTTGCCGGTAAAAGAGCACTGAAGAAGCCATTGTATGATATTTTAATTTAAGGTAGGACATAGGGGTAAAAAAAAAACCCTGTAAATTTTGTTTACAAGCTCATGTAAATTGTTGGAAGTTGTATCATATATTGAATGGGCACCACTTGTACTGTTTCCATGGATGATTTTACTGCTTAGTGTTTGGACAGCTTACCTGATGGTTAGTTAGTACTTTGGTTGATTATTTTCAACAGACCATTTATAAGCATTCCTTGTGGTTGCAAAGAAATTAGACAAAAAGTAAACGTAAAATTTTAGCAAGAGAGTTAAGGCTTAATTAAAGTAGTATACAAATTTGAAATTATAATACAATATAAGGAATTAAAACTATAAAAGTTTGAATGAAAGTAGTGTTTATATTTGTATGGAACTTAAATTGAAATATATAGGAAGTGTGCCTCAACAAGGCACAGAACATTGCTAGCAAGCATTTTGCTTTTAAAAATAGTCATTTGTTGAACAAAGATTATTGGTTTCCCATTCTGCAGTTCAAGTTAGTGTCACAAAACCTATAAGAATTTGGGAGACAGGATAGCCTAGTCAGTAATGGTTAGAGCCGTGTGCTCGTGATTTGATGGTGCAGGATTGAGCTACCATGGAGGTGGCCATTGTAAGGGGGTTTTCCTTGGAGTTAACTTCAGTACTGACTCCATTCCCCCAAAAGTCCTTCAGATGAGACCATACACCAAGGCCCCATGTGTGAATGCACACAGAACATCTTGCACACAGGTTACAAACTCTTTTGGCCTTTGGGAAGTGTAGGTCATTGTGCACCGGTTAAGAACGGAGGACAGAATTAAAAAGAAAAAAAAAACTCATGCACACAGGTGTTGTGTTTGGTCAGCTTGCACCATCCCCGAAGTCAAAATGCTGCTTCCTTAATGGTGGGTTGAAATGGGCGCATACACGAAATCTCACTGTTGGTAAACCTCTGAGCTGTATGTATCCAAGGAACAAAACAAAACAAACAAACAAGAAAAAAAGGATTCTCATTTTGTCTTGCATAATGATAATCGCATGGTGTGTACTGCGTATACATACATGGCTGGTTGGTTTGGTTGTGTTTTGTATGCACTACATTTGCCATATCTTTTTTTCTTTTTTTTTCCCCAGATGACATCATCAAGATGGATGGGCTGAATCAGCCCCAGGATCAAAGCAGAGGAGGGAATAATCAGAACAGAAGGGGAAATAATCTGAACAGAGGGGGAAACGGTCAGAACAGGGGGAACAATAATCGAGGAGTGATGAACCAGCGCAACAAAGGTCAAGGTCAGAGAGACTTCAGACCCTCAGGACAGCAAGGAGGAGGAGGGGGAAGTCAAGGGTTCAACGGAATTAGCCCTCTTAACAGAGGCAAGGTCAGTTAGCGGAATGGTAACCAGTACATGCTTAGTTAGAGAGGTGGAACAGATCCACACATGTATGCATGCAGGTATTTTTCTCAGGACGTATGCTGCATGCACACGCAAACACACACACTCACACTCACACTCACACACACACATTCACACATTCACACCTGCACTCACACTCACATATTCACACACACTCACACATTCACACACACACACACACCACGCACGCACGCACACGCTACGCACGCACGCACGCACACACTTTCTCTCTCTCTCTCTCCTCTCTCTCTCTCCTCTCCTCTCTCTCTCTCTCTCTCTCTCTCTCTCCTCTCTCTCTCTCTCTCATCCCCTCTCTCTCTCTCTCTGTGGTAAATAAGGGGTGGGGATTTTTACTGTCTTCAAGGTCAACTTGATGTGCAGGCCTGCCTGTGCCGTAATTCCTTTTGTGTATACGTAGAAGATGAAATATGCACGTTAAAGATTTTGTTATTCATGTCAGCATTTGATGGGCTATGGAAACACAAACTGTGTACTAGCATAACATCCCCAAAGTCAGAATGCAGCTACCTTCATGGTTGGCAAAAACGGTCGCATACACCAATTTTTTTTTATGTATTCTTTTACATCGAGGATAATTGAATAAGCAATCATGTGCTTTTTTACATCTAGTCCCTGTGTATATGCAGTTTTGTCAATCTTGTCATCTGTTCCTACCAGCACACAATGGCCTACTCTTCTGAAAAGCGGAACAGGATTTAACATATTGCGCAAGATGTTCTGCGTGCATTCGCACATGGGGCCTCGGTTTATAGTCTCATCTGAGGGACTATTGGGGAGAGTGGAGTCAGCACTGATTTTAACTCCAGGGGGAAAATCCCCTCGACCAGGAATCAAACCTGGGCCATCAAATTGCGAGCGAGCGCAACGTTCTGACCACTAGGCTATCCTGTCCTCAATGCTCATCATTTGTGAACCTTGGAGGTCTAGCCCAAGAACAGGAACACAAACACCTCCCCCCACCCCAAGCCCACTCTCCCCCCCAAAAACCCCCCCCCCTTAAAAGTGGGAGAGTCAAGAAAGCATTTAGTGCATTGAGTTTATGATTGTTGGCACTGTTGACGTCAGGCTTCAGTGCATAGAGTTTATGATTGTTGGTACTGTTGACCACTGTCTGCTGTGCATTGAGTTTATGATTGTTGGCACTGTTGACGTCAGGCTTCAGTGCATAGAGTTTATGATTGTTGGTACTGTTACCGCTGTCTGCAGTGCATTGAGTTTATGATTGTTGGCACTGTTGACGTCAGGCTTCAGTGCATTGAGTTTATGATTGTTGGCACTGTTGACGTCAGGCTTCAGTGCATAGAGTTTATGATTGTTGGTACTGTTGACCGCAGGCTTCAGTGCATTGAGTTTATGATTGTTGGTACTGTTGACATCAGGCTTCAGTGCATTGAGTTTATGATTGTTGGTACTGTTGGCATCAGGCTTCAGTGCATTGAGTTTATGATTGTTGACATAGGCTTCAGTGCATTGAGTTTATGATTGTTGGTACTGTTGACCTCAGGCTCAGTGCATTGAGTTTATGATTGTTGACATTAGGCTTCAGTGCTTGAGTTTATGATTGTTGGTACTGTTGACGTCAGGCTTCAGTGCATTGAGTTTATGATTTTTGGCACTGTTGACCAGGCTTCAGTGCATTGAGTTTATGATTGTTGACACTTAGGCTTCAGTGCATTGAGTTTATGGGTTGTTGGTACTGTTGACATCAGGCTTCAGTGCATTGAGTTTATGATTGTTGGTACTGTTGACTCAGGCTTCAGTGCATTGAGTTTATGATTGTTGGTACTGTTGACATCAGGCTTCAGTGCATTGAGTTTATGATTGTTGGTACTGTTGACATCAGGCTTCAGTGCATTGAGTTTATGATTGTTGGTACTGTTGACCTCAAGGCTTCAGTGCATTGAGTTTATGATTGTTGGTACTGTTGACCTCAGGCTTCAGTGCATTGAGTTTATGATTGTTGGTACTGTTGACCTCAGGCTTCAGTGCATTGAGTTTATGATTGTTGGTACTGTTGACAACCTCAGGCTTCAGTGCATTGAGTTTATGATTGTTGGTACTGTTGACATCAGGCTTCAGTGCATTGAGTTTATGATGTTGGTACTGTTGACACTCAGGCTTCAGTGCATTGAGTTTATGATTGTTGGTACTGTTGACATCAAGCTTCAGTGCATTGAGTTTATGATTGTTGGTACTGTTGACCGCAGGCTTCAGTGCATTGAGTTTATGATTGTTGGTACTGTTGACATCAGGCTTCAGTGCATTGAGTTTATGATTGTTGGTACTGTTGACATCAGGCTTCAGTGCATTGAGTTTATGATTGTTGGTACTGTTGACCTCAGGCTTCAGTGCATTGAGTTTATGATTGTTGACATTAGGCTTCAGTGCATTGAGTTTATGATTGTTGGTACTGTTGACCTCGGGCTTCAGTGCATTGAGTTTATGATTGTTGACCTCAGGCCTCAGTGCATTGAGTTTATGATTGTTGGTACTGTTGACCTCAGGCTTCAGGGATGAGTGTGATGGCCAGGAGAGGGCAGACGACCGGGGGCAGTGGGCAGCGGGTCAACACGGGAACCTGGTCAGGAAAATATGGGGGTGGGGGGAAGTGGGGTGGGCAGGCGAACAACTCTGGGTGGACAAACAACAACAACGACATGACGCGTCAGCCAAACAACCGGCAGTTCAACGCTTCCGGACCTGATGGCGCCGGGCATGGTGGCAACCCCATGTATCAGAGAGGTGAGGAAGGCAGGACTAGGGGGGGGGGGGGGGATGCTTAGAGACTGTGTGTCATCTGTAGTTTTCCCTGTTTTTTTGTCGGTGTTGTCAAGCATTCTACAGTTTATGAACTGGGAAGGGGGGGGGGGGGGGGGGGGGGGGGGGGGGGGGGGGCACTTAGAGGATACACCCTTGTTGGAACACTCAACATGCCTTGGGTTACTGTAAGACTAGGATTATTGTGAGACTGGGATTATTGTGAGACTGGGATCATTGTGAGATATTGTGAGACTGGGATCATTGTGAGACTGGATTATTGTGAGATATGTGAGACTAGGATCATTGTGAGACTGGGATTATTGTGAGATATTGTGAGATATTGTGAGACTGGGATCATTGTGAGACTGGGATCATTGTGAGATATTGTGAGACTGGGATTATTGTGAGACTGGGATTATTGTGAGATATTGTGAGACTAGGATCATTGTGAGACTGGGATTATTGTGAGATATTGTGAGACTAGGATCATTGTGAGACTGGGATTATTGTGAGACTGGGATTATTGTGAGATATTGTGAGATTGGGTTTATTGTGAGACTGGGATCATTATAAGACTGGGATCATTATAAGACTGGGATCATTGTGAGACTGGGATCATTATAAGACTGGGATCATTATAAGACTGGGATCATTGTGAGACTGGGATCATTATAAGACTGGATCATTGTGAGACTGGAATCATTATAAGACTGGGATCATTATAAGACTGGGATCATTGTGAGACTGGGATCATTATAAGACTGGGATCATTGTGAGACTGGGATCATTGTGAGACTGGGATCATTGTGAGACTGGGATTATTGTGAGACTGGGATTATATCTTAAAGAGGGAGGGTCCAAGGGCTGACAAGTCTGAAGCATATCTGACCTTGAATTATACAGCTTAAAACATGATGACAGTGGGTGACATAGTCATCGTGATGATTTGGGCCATGAATGTCAACAAAAAAACCCCCCCACTAAAAGTACAAAATGCAAAAGCTCTATATCAGTATCACACACAGCTCAGTAAAATTCCTCCTGCTTAATTAAGGTGCTACAAATGGATGGACTCACAGGTCACCCAGGCAAGTTCACTCAGGGCCCAGTGCAGCAGCAGTGGGGCCGACAGAACAACATGGGCAGTGGCGGTGGAGGCAGGCAGGGTCAAGGTCATAACATGCGGGCAGGCAACACATCTCAACGCCACCAAGGAGGCCAAGGTCAAGGAAGGGTCATGGGTCAAGGGGATCTACGTATTACTGTGGACCATCAGCCAGCAGACTTGCAAGGTCAGGGTCAGCCGCGGCAGGGTCTGAAGGACATGACCTTTGACCAGAAACGTCGGAAAGCTATGCAGGCATTGCGGGAGGCGCGGAAAACCATTGCTCAGCTGGACCAGCAGTCAGCGCGAGAGCAAATGGTGAATTCACGACGTGGCATTGCTCCTCAGGTGTGTGTGTGTGTATTTTTTTTGTATTTTGTACCACTTTATGTCATGCAGATTTCTCTGCGTGAAATTCGGGCTGCTCTCCCCGGGGAGAGCGCGTCGCCACATGTGCAGCGCCTACCCTTTTTTTTTTTTTTTTTTTTTTTTTTTTCCTGCATGCAAGTGTATTTGTTTCCCTATCAGAGTGGCTTCTTTCTACAGAATTTTGCCAGGGACAACCCCCTTGTTGCCGTGGGTTTTTTTACGTGCGCTAAATAGTGATGTGTAACACACGGGACCTCGTTTTATCGTCTCATCCGAAAGACTAGCGCCCAGACCACCACTCAGGGTCTAATGGATGGGGGAAAAGTTTTTGGTCCAAACGGGTACGAACCCCGCACACTCCGACCCGGACTTTTTGCTTTCTAGGCAAGGTGTGTGTGTGACTCTGTGTGTTTGTGTCACTGTGTGTGTGTGGTGTGTGTGTGTGCATGCGTGCGTGCCTGCATGTGTGCGTGCCTGTGAGTGTGTGAGTGTGTGTGTGTGTGTGTGTGTGTGTGTGTGTGTGTGTGTGTGTGTGTGTGCGTGCGTGCGTGCCTGTGTGCGTGCGTGCGTGCGTGCCTGTGTGTGTGCCTGCGTGTGTGTATGAGTGAGTGTGCGTGTGTGTGTGTGTGTGTGTGTGTGTGTGTGTGTGTGTGTGTGTGTGTGTGTGTGTGTGTGTGTTTTGCACATGCATTCATGCACTGGCACCTGACAGATGGAGGTGTCATATAGATTTTTTTTTTCAAAGATTGTTCCTTCTTCTTTTATTAGTATTGTTATGTGTATGAAGGGTTTTTTTTTTTAGTTTTAAAAAAAGTATTAGTAGATTTGTAAGCTCTGAAGGGTTTTTTCTTTCTTCTTCTTCTTCTTCTTCTTCTTCTTCTTCTTCTTCTTCTTTTTCTTCTTCTTCTTCTTCTTCTTCTTCTTCTTTTTCTTCTGCTTCTTCTTCTGCTTGCTGTTGTTATTGGTATATAATATATTGTTGTCATCCTCATTTCATTATTATAATGAGTTTCATCATTATTAGATACAGTCATTATTTTTCCATCATCATTACTTTTATCTTTGTCATCATCACCTTCACCATCATTTACAAAGAAAATAGTTTGAATACTGTTGTATTGTTATCATCATCATTTCATTATTATAATGAGCTTCATCATTATTAAATAGTCATTATTTTTCCATCATCAGTACTTTTTATCTTTGTCACCATCACTGTCATCATAATTTACCAAAAAAACCCAATATGAATACTGTTATATTGTTATCATTATTTCATTATTATAATAAGCTTCATCAATAGATAATAGTCATTATTTTTCCATCATCATTACTTTTACCTTTGTCATTATCACCTCAATCATCATTTACCAAAATAAAATAGTGTGAGTTTCTTTGAAAATGTGATGGCAGAGCCCAGGTTCGTCCTACCAGACCACACATGATGACGATTACGGCGGCACCATCTCTGATTTCTCTGAGAGTTCCTCGTCCTCAGAAAGTGACATGGAGGATCAGCCAATCATGTCCAAGTTCAAAGTGGCCTCCCCTGCCAGCCGAAGCAGCAGCAGCAGCAGTAGCAGACATAAAAGGTGTGAACACACTGTTTTTTGATAATGTTTTGTGTGTTGTGATGTGTGTGTTGTGTGTGTGTGTGTGTGTGTGTGTGTGTGTGTGTGTGTGTGTTGTGTCCATCTGAATTTTGAACCAGCTGCCATTAACAGAAGTTAACAATTTGCATTTCTGGACACTTGCATCCCCCAAAAAAAATCCACACATTTCAAAGTCCAAGAAGGCCTTAAAAGTGTAGAATTATGTGTTGACACCCACTTTGAAATACAGTATAACAGAATTGAGCCCTTACTAATTGTCATAGTAAACAGGCATTACCATTGTAGAGCCCTTACTAATTGTCACAGAAAAGCATTACATTGTAGAGCCCTTACTAATTGTCACAATAAACAAGAACCATTGTAGAGCCCTACTAATTGTCACAGAAACAGACCATTTGTAGAGCCCTTACAATTGTCACACATAAACAAGCATTACCATTGTAGGCCCTTAAATAATTGTCAACATTAAACAAGTATTACCATATTGTAGAGCCCTTACTAATTGTCACACATAAACAGGCATTACCATTGTAGAGGCCCTTAATAATTTTCATACATAAACAGGTAGTATTATTTATTGTAGAGCCCATTACTAATTGTCAACATAAACAAGGCCTTATATACCATTGTAAGAGCCCTTAATGATTTTCATACATAAACAGGCAGTATATATTGTAGAGCCCTTACTAATAGTCACACATAAACAGGCATTATATATTGTCGAGCTTTTACTGTCCCACATAAACAGGCATTACCATTGTAGAACCCTTATTAATTGTGACACCTAAACAGGCATTACCATTGTACGTTAGCTTTGTATTGCTTGAAGTACACATGATGTTGATAATATATCGACAGCATAACAAGGATTGATGGTGTATTGTCCATCTAGAAGTAACCCACCCATCTTGAAAGCAGGAAGTCACAGGTTTAGATCTCACCAATAACAGGACTTTTCCCCATCAACCAGACTGTATTTGGTGGCCAGAGTGCTAGTCCTGTTGAAGTGGTAAACTGAGGTCCAATGTGTAACATAGTTTTAGAATACATGGAATAACAAATGACAACACCAGGGTTGCCTGCAGCCAAATGCTGTATAGAAACCTGCTCTTATTTGGAGACACATATATGTAATAATAAAAATAATTTCAATGGGTGCTGTATGATGGTGATGTACTCCTCTTCTGGGGGCAGCCAGTCATTTTAGAATTTTACTTTGTATTTTTGAGTTGTTTGGAACTAGTATGTTTTTTAAAATTGTTTTGAACTAGTGGTTGTGCTGAACACAGTGTACTTTGTGCTGGAGTAATGAGATGACGTAGTGAATGTGAGTGAG
Organism: Stramonita haemastoma; assembly: GCA_030674155.1. Taxonomy (NCBI): domain Eukaryota; kingdom Metazoa; phylum Mollusca; class Gastropoda; order Neogastropoda; family Muricidae; genus Stramonita; species Stramonita haemastoma. The sequence continues at coordinate 29,907,643 of CM060335.1, read as the reverse complement.
TGCAGGTCTCCACTCTTTCTTGGTTACAGCATTGTATGACTATCAGTGTCGTGTGTTGGGCAGGTGGCAGCACAAAGCCTCAGAGGGAGACCAATGCGACAGCACTACTGACCATCAGCATAGATAATTCTGCTCCGTTTGTCAGGTATGTTCACTCTCCCTAATCCTGTACACCATTGTTAACAGACAGAGATCTTATTATACATTTCTTGTAAGCTCAAGGCAACTTTTTTCATTGTTAAACTTAAAGATGGCTCTTTATTGAATGATCTTTAAAAACATTTTGAAAGATTAACAATGTTGATTGTATTTTACATTATAGATAGAAGGATGCTTTAAGGTCACCACCATGTCTTTTTTGTGTGGCTTTGTCCTTAGTTTTGATTATGCTGTGTGTTGTTGTCTGTGGCTAATAGTGTGGTTAGTAGAGGGCTAAGTAGGTGATGTCGTGCATATCTTAGCTCAGAACAGGCACCGCTTAACACCACCAAAGTGACTCAGCAGCAGTGCAGGGCCCCTCTGGCTGGGGGCCACATATTGATGGGCTCCCTGTGGACTTCCAACCAGGGGATGAGACATTTTGAATTAGGGTATGGCTGAGGCAGGGAGATTGAAGTGAGCGGCATGGGAACAGCAGGACAGGGATGTCACAGAAGATGAGGCAGCAAAAAAAAAAAATTTGCCTTTATCAAGTGAAATGCACACACTGTCTAGTTTTACAGTTAAAAGCGATGATGATTTTGTGTGTTGTTTCAAGATTTACCGAGTTCTTAAAATTGAGTTGCGCTGACATTCTGCATTGCGATTTCTTCATTTGAGCTCTTTCCTGCCACATCTCCCCAATCAGCTGAACACAGGCTGTCTCTGTTGCAGTCACTCACAACGAACTCCCACCAAAAACCCTAACAACGCCCTCTCTCCCCGCCACTCACACAGCACACAGCACCGCAGCAAACAGCACTGGGGGCCGTCTCCCAGGAGGAAAGCAGCAGCAGCACTACCACCACCACCACCACCAGCCAGAGCATGACCTCCCCCAGGCCCACAGTCCCCAGTCTCCACAGCCACAGCCACAGCACTTCCCCCCCAGGCAACACAACACCCATCAGCAGTGGCATCCGCAGGAAGAAACGAGACTAGTGGACACAGTGGAAATGAGGCGAGGGGCTTCTCCAGGATTTTCACAACAGCTGGCAGTGAGTTGGCTTTCCTTTGGTCTGGCCTGTGGCTGGGGTTTTTTTTTTGGTTTTTTTTGTAGTGTTGTGAATAATCCACAGGTTTTTCAGACTTCATCCATCAGTGTGTTGCTTTGAATGTTGACGGTGCCTGGTGCTATTGAAACAAAGATTTTTTTAAAAAGTTAACTTTAGGGGTCAAAATCAGCATACACTACCTGTACTTTATAGTTTGCGTCTTTAGACGTGTACAAAGTGGTGGTTTTGGGGGGCTTTTTTTCTGGGCATCACAGTAACTAGAATAAATCTTGCAACCCCGCCGTTTGGCAGATGTTTTACCAGCTGCTTAACCGCATTGCACCTGTAAAGCCCTGAGCCCATACCATCAGTCATAACTGGTCTACTCATTCATGAGAGACGGATGACATCTGTGTAAGATGTGATGCGTGTGTTTATGTGCGGAACTTCAGTTTTTAGTCTCGTCCTAAAGATTCAGAGGGGAGGGGAGTCAGACCAGTGACCAAGGAAAATCCCCTGCACCGGACAGCTTAGCTGTGACTGGAACATGTATATATATACTCTTCAGATGATGGTGATGTTGCTTGTTTCCCAGCTTAACACTCGGGGGTCACTTGGAATGTGCGGTCTGACTCCTTCAACCCACCTGGGAATCGCTGTGAGGTTGAAAGCACACACTGGATGAGAAAGTTGCATGTATGACTGTTTTTTAAGTACCTCGCCTCATAGGCAGCCATACCTTTACTTCAAAGGATTTTTTAAAATTTCCTCTCCTTACCTTCTTCTCCTTTTGTCATCCATTCCCACCAACACACAATGGCCTACTCTTCCAAAAAGTGGAATGGGTTTTAACGTGTGTACAAGATGTTTTGCATGTGTTCTTACACTGAACCTCAGTTTTTAGTCTCATCCAAAGAACGTTTTGTGGGGAGTGGAGTCAGCACTCCAGAGGAAAAAATCCTCTTGAACGTCTGTCTGCTTCTGTGTGCTGTTTGCTGTGTATTCCGTACAAACTGATACATTATAGACTTGTGTAGAGAGTACTGTGTGTGTGTGTGTCTTATATAATATATAATATATATATATATATATATATATATATATATATATATATATATATATATATACATACATACATACATATGTATGTATCTTGTGCGTATGCAGTGTTGTGTACACAAAGTGATGTGTGGTTGTGCAGCACCTGAAACCTACTGTGGCCATGACGTATGCCTTCCAGAAGAAAACCTTCTCTGCTGCTTCGGTAAGTGTGTTTATCTTTGTGTGTGTGTGTGTGTGTCTTGTGGATACGTGTGTGTGTGTCAAAAAAAAGCTGAGAGCATGGATACATGAATGTGTGTGTTAAAGTGTTCCTTCATGTGTGGGAGCTTGTATGATAGCACAGGCATGCAAGCACACATTTGTGCCAGTGTCTGTGTTTGCAAGTAGACATGTGCGGCATGAGTGTGTGAGTGTGTGTGTGTGTGTGTGTGTGTGTGTGTGTGTGTGTGTGTGTGTGTGTGTGTGTGTGTGTGTGTGTGTATGTGTGTGTGTGTGTTGTGAGTGTGTGTGTGTCTCTGTGTGTGTGTGTGTGTGTATTTAAACATAATATTTGCCCATGTATTAAAAACAAATTCACTCTATAGGGTGACTTTTTTCATGTGTAGTTCATTGGCTACTGTAAATTAACCATAAGAAATGTACAACTCGCATACTTTTTAATATCTGTGTGAATAAAATATCCAGTATTCTTTTCCCCCTTTGCTAAGGCTGACAAAGCAGTGAATTGTGTTCTCATAGAGAGAGGACAGTTTTTGATGTAGATATATGTTTTCACAACGTTTAAGCCCACAAACATTCCCGTTCATGTATGCTCTTAGCACAGAGGGTTTTCATAATGTATGGTTGTACCTTTCTAGTACAGGAACAGCATCTAGTATGTAGGAGAGAGGCTATGTACATACTCATAGCATAGACCTAAAACAGAAGGCACACACTGTCACTCTCACTCAAAGTGTTTATCTGTTCCCTGTGTTGCAGACTCCCGTTTCCTTGAATGCCAGGTTTTCAGAACCAGACGACCCAGCAGGGCGGAAAGTGTTCATGTGAAGGGTCAAAGTTCACCAAGACGCTTGTGTAGAAACAGTGTTGCGCCGTTGCCGTTGTGTTGATCAATATACTGTTTGTTGTGGTGACTCTGAATCATGTTGTGGTGGTGACCTTCTCTAACTTTATGACCTGTGGGTCAACTCAGGGTGACCTTCCTTTGTGCAAGTTGTTTGGGAACGTGTGTGAGTAGTTTTCTCCGCCTGTGTTCAGTTTCCTTTGTTATGTCATCGAGAAGAGTGAGTTTTAAAAAAAAAAAACATTAACCTTAAGTGGAAAGATTTCGTTATCCTGTCAATTTTTTTTCTTTTTGGGGAGGGGGGTGTGTATTTTTTCCAGTTCAGTTTATGCATTGTTGTTGTTTTTTGTCCCGTGCTTTGAGGTTTACCAATGGTGAAGAGCACAGGATGGAATCATCACAAGAATAGTCTGTTTTGGGTTGGGCAAAGTTTTAAAGAAATGGCCAGTGCATTGCACCCCTCTGAATTTGAGTGCCCCCCAAAAAAATTGAGTGCCAAAAAAAAAAAAAAAAAGCCCTCTACAGAAAAATCTTGTGACAGAGCCACATGTAGACAGACACCAATGTATTATTAACTGCATATCATTTTTGTGCCATGCATTTGGTCATGTTGTCAATAAAACTTTATTAAATAGAGTTGGCCAATCTTTTAACCTGAAGAAGGTTTGGAATAAACCGAAAATTTGCTGTGCTGTGTAGACACTTGGGCGTTGTGTCTTTACTTGTCTGCTTGTATAAAACTTTATTAGAAGGAAAGTCTTTTGGGGCCTAAGTTTTAAAGAATTGTTTGGTGCTAGGACTCCGGTAAGGAACAAAATGAGAAATGGACAGATTTTGCATCATAAAAGATGGTCAGCATGAGGGCTTGGGTGTTTTTAAACAAGTTTTAAAAGCAAAAGGAAACTAATTTACTTCTTCATACTTCAGTACAAGGTTCAAGAAGGCTTATCGTTTGTTTTTGTTATAATCAGTTGAAATATCAAAACTGACAACCCAGCCCCCACCTGCCAAAAATAGCTCCTTGTGGAAAAGCAGGTCAGGTGCCATATGACTGATTTTGTGGTGGAGGGTCACCTAGGTGAGGCGGTGTGTGTGGCTCTGTGCAGGAGCAGCTGTGTGTGTGTGTGTGTGTGTGTGTGTGTGTGTGTGTGTGTGTGTGTGTGTGTGTGTGTGTGTGTGCGCGCATGCATGTGTATGTGGATGGGTACATGTGGATGGGTACAATGCACACTCCCATCCATGTATTTGTGCATACCTGCCATGATTTTCTCTAGAGGTGCCTTCTTCGTGATAATGTGTCTTCTGTCTGGTGTGGAGTTCCCTAGTGTTACTTGTGATACAAAGCTCTCTGTGTATAGCTGTACATGTGTACAAAAGACAGGCAGAGAAAGTGTGCTGTGGCCATGTGTAGTGTTGTATGTGTATGTGTGTGTGTACATGAGACAGACTGAAAGGAAGATCAAAGTCATCAAACTCAAACATGGAAGGCAGCATCTTTTATATTGGTAAAAACCAGAGAAACGAAAAAGTTGGTTTAGGGATTTTATGTGACATGTATGCATCTTGAAGTCAGGATACTGATGAGAGTATATGGAAGGATTTATGTTGTTTTTATGTGTCATTTGGTTTGGTCCTCTGCCCTATTTTATCAGATTAAGCGCAAAGGGTGGGTTTTTTTGTGTGTTTTTTTGTTTGTTTGTTTTTTGCACAGGATGTTTTTGGGTTTTTTAGGGATAAAGAGAAAAACATTGTTAGGAATACTCACTCTAATTAGGAGTCAAAACTCTTCAACTTTGAATAATGAATCAGAAAGTGTTCTTTTGGCAAACTCTGCTTTTGAGTGTGTGCATGTGCATACACACATATGCGTAAAATGGCCGCATTTTGCAGATTTTTTGTGTTGGTGCATACCTGTGTAGGGTTGATCTTCATGGCTTTCTGCAAAATGATTGCATGTGTTCTGTCTTGGTGTGAAATTTTATGTGAAGGTGCATGTTATGAATTGTGTTTATCATTGTAGATGCCAGACTGTTGGGTCGACAAGTGAGGCCAACTGAATGTTGATGACTGTTAACCCCTGCACTTCCTTGCCCATTTCACGATCAGTGACAGCAAGTGGTTAAAAGTCATTTTGGTTCAGGGGTGGGAAACGGAGCAGCAGTCAACAACAAAAAGCACAACTTGACCATTCAGGATATGATTGAATTCTACAGCTGATGAAAACACTATGCAGACATGTTACTGAATGTAATATTAGATGTGCCAAGTTCTTTAGTTAATACATGTTTTTCTTCAACTTTTCTTTCTTCTCTCATTTCTGATAATAATTGGCATGGCTGCGTAAACCATGTTGGCAAGACTGTGAAGCAAAAGTAGGCAAGGCTGTAAAGCAAGTTGGCATGGCTGTGTAAACCATGTTGGCTGTAAACCAAGTTGGAGGGCTGTAAACCAAGTTGATAAGGCCGTAAACCCAGTTGATAAGGCCGTAAACCAAGTTGATAAGGCTTTAAACCAAGTTGATAAGGCCGTAAACCAAGGCTGTAAACCAAGTTGATACGGCTGTAAACCAAGTTGATAAGACTGTAAACCAAGTTGACAAGGCTGTAAACCAAGTTGGCAGGGCTGTAAACCAAGTTGATAAGACTGTAAACCAAGTTGACAAGGCTGTAAACCAAGTTGGCAAGGCCGTGAGCCGAGAAGGCAAGGATTACCAAGCATAATGTCAATGTGAATAAGCTATTTACATATCCAGGCCATCCCAGAATATCAAAGAAGCCAGCGGGAGATTAGCAGAGGGATTAGAAGGTGAGTGGAAAACATAAACACATGAATTTGTAAGGCTGTGAAAGAAAGATTAAAAAAAAAATAATAATAACACCACCTACCAGCACCATTCCTAACCACCACCATCCTCCCACCCTTCCCCCACTCTTCCCCCCATCCACCATAAATGTCCTTAGCATTTCAGAACCGTGAAACCAAAATTATGATCACAATACAGTAAATTGCCACCAATACCCTTCTTATCCCTTACAGTACTGAATATTTGCTCACAATTACTTCCCCTATCCTGAATTTCTGCCCTGGCACTCTCCCCTTCAGTCCTGTCAGCCAGTTTTCTGGCGATAACGGTGCCAGAGGAGGGTTTGTTTATAGTGATCTGTCATGCAGCTAACGGGCATCAACGGATATCAGGAAAATAGTTTTGATACGGCAAACGCTGGCTTTCCTTTCCCACGAGAAATTTATAAAGCTTTGTGTGTGTGTGTGTGTGTATGTAAAATTTACCAAGGTACCCTTTTTGCACTCTTCTCACTTCTCAGAAACCCAGGAATTGAAGGAAAATTTGATTGCGCCGGTTTTTCTCCTTACAGGCCTGAAGGGTAGCAGAAAGCTGAGCCGGAAAACAGGCTTACCGTACTGGAAGGGTTAAAAAGGTTTTCTTTTCATGGATCTGATATGATATTTGTAAAGATTACAATGGATACCTCTGACTACAGTAAGCATATTTCCTATACAGAACAAGTCTTAATGTATGTCATTTTTGAAGTTATTCAAAAATACTCCTGTAGTTTTGTTTATAGAATGGATATTAATATTTCTTTTTGTTCTTTGTCATTGCCACCCTTGGCAGATTTTCAAAGGGCATTATTTCTCCATATTATTTGTGTATGTATGTTTCATACACGTACATGTGTGTGTGTGTGTGTGTGTGTGTGTAATTTGTGCGTTATGGCAAGGGCTAGAGGAAAAAGATATAAAGTCAGTTGCTGTCTCTCTTTTCTCTCTCTTGCTTTGTTCATATTGAACTCTCTCTCTCTCTCTCTCTCTCTCTCTCTCTCTCTCTCTCTCTCTTTCTGTCTGTCTCTCTCTCTCTCTCTCTCTCTCTCTCTCTCTCTCTCTCTCTCTCTTTCTCTCTCTCACACACACACACACACACACACACACACACACACACACACACACACACACACACACACACTTTCTTTACATTATATGAAGTGTAAAAAGAAAGAAGTTCCTAGATACAATTTCATATTCACAGTGTGTGTGTGTGTGTGTGTGTGTGTGTGTGTGTGTGTGTGTGTGTGTTATATGTAGAAGTGCCCACTGTGTGTTCATATTAGATGATCAAATGTGTTATCAAGCAAAATGAACATGTTTGTGTATTTTAACTTGTAAATAATGGGTATGTTCATTGTAGTGTACTTGAATGTTCCAGCAAATACATGTGTGTTTATGTATGTATGTTTTATCTGTGTGTGTGTGTGTTTGTGTGTGTGTGTGTGTGTGTGTGTGTGTGTGTGTGTGTTCAATTTTATGTCTGTTCACTTAATGTGATATTAGATTAGGGGGAGGGGGGGTGTGATGAGATGAAGGCTTCAAAATAAAGAGATGGGTGTCATTACTAGGGGGAAAAAAGGTATCAAAATACTGATTTCAAACAATACCAAAAAAATAGCAAAAACAAAGCAAAAAAACACAAAAAGAACAAACTTCAGAACAACAGAAAGCTATGCTAAAGGCAGAACCTGAACATTTGCAAATTATTCTGATATCATTACTGTGACTGATGCATTGTCATATTTTACTAAGGGGAAGGCATTGAGGACCGCATTAGTGATAATGCTATCTCGCACAATAATTTTGGATTCATAAGAACCTCGTGTAGGGACTTATTTGGAAATGATGGTAGGAAGTTTTTTTAACCTGGACAGTGATACAAAACGGTGTATGCATGCAAGCATGCACTCATGAAAGCATAGGTGAAGGAGGGAGCACAGTTTGTTGATGTATGTATGTTGTGAGTCTGTATGCTGGGTGTGTGTGTGTGTGTGTGTGTGCGCACACGTGCATGGGCACATGTGCTTATGTGTACTTAATGTACATTCTCATTTAGAAACACATCACTCTCCACATGGTGTTGTTTTGATGAAATATTGCACATCATGATTAGCAAGTTTCTCGATTTCTGTTGACTTTACTGTTTCTGATGGAGATAATGTAAAATATGATAATTCAGTTTCTAATCTACATGTTGTTAGCGTTGAAGAAATTTATGGCGTTTCTTTTCAGTTCTTTTTTGGATTTGACTTTGATTATATATGTGACTTGCTGTCAGCTAAACGAAAGTGAGCTCTTGTTGTTAGTCCTGCAAGGGTGCATTCAGTTTGTGATGTAAGAAATACTTACGTTATAGCTAGTTTCTCAACAAGACCTTTTTATATAGCTTTTTTCAACTGTTTTTGATTTTGTCTTTGTTGGTATTATCGTTTTGTTTGTTTTTCTTCTTCAGTTTCTCGGCTAGAACTCTGAGGTTCATCAATGGTGAGATTTTTGCATATGACACTTTTTTTTGCTCACCAATAACAAAGGTAGCCACATTCCGACTTCAGGGAAATGACTTGATACACTGATTTTTAGGTCAAGATTTTGAACACAGGACACCAATCAGATGCCTTTTTTTTTCCTTTTTTTTTTTACCAATCAGATGCCTATATTTCAGACTTCAGGTAAAGGTCAGTCTTGATGTCAGTGCCTATTTTGGTTACATTTGGACTGGTATGGGTTGAACCACAAGAGAAGGAATTTTCAGCCAAATCACAAGTCACTCTGTATTTTTGTTTGTGAAAGAAAAAAGTGTGTCTATAAGAGAATTAATTTTAAACCAAGTCAAATATTCTGTCATTTTTGTTTAAATAAAAAAAACAGACAGACAGACACACAAATACACTGAAACTTGCATTGTAGTTTTTTGTTGTTGTTGTTTTCTAAAAGGCTTGTCTGTTGTTTCTAAAGAGTTCCATCCAAGAACATGTATTAATTATAATCTTTTTTAACTTTTCTCCACGCAATGTCGTAATTGTTTGTATCTTTCATTTCGGCAAGGATGTGGTCATGACATTTCTGGTATTTTATGTTGTCAAGGTTGTGGCAACAATGCTTTTTTCAGTTGGTTACTTTGTTTTTCTTTTATGTTATCTGGTCATGAAAGCCATACTTTCAATACAGCGGGAAAAAAAGTCTTGTTGAACTTGAGTGATGATGTGAGCCTGTGGATATATGACAGTGTTCTCTTACTGATTTGATTTGATTTATTTGATTTATTTTATATTGAGGATAATGGAATAAGCACTTGTGCTTTTTTACATCCAGTCCCCGTGTGTATGCAATTTTGTAAATGTCATCTGTTCCCACCGGCACACGATGGCCTGGTTTAACGTATGCGCAAGATGTTCTGCGTGCATTCGCACTCAGGGTCTCGGTTTACAGTCTCATCCGAAGGACTTTTGGGGAGAGTGGAGTCAGCACTGATGTTAACTCCAGAAAAATCTTGACCGGATTCGAACCTGGGTCATCAAATTGCCAGCGCAATGTTCTGACCACTAGGCTATCCGTCCCCCTGCTGTACTAGCATTGTTCACAGAAACTAGAAATCTTACTCGAAAAACTGAGGCTAGATACATGGAATACCAAACATTCTTAAACTGTGACATGTTGCTGTTCTCAGCCCCTTTCAACCCACCATTTTATTGTTTGATTACTCAATTCTTATTGATCTGTTTAAAAGGCGAGGACTAGATATTCCTTAAATAAATATTCTATGGTAATATGTGACTCTCAGCAGTTCATGACATCAGTTGCTGAGGTTATATATTCTTCCTCAGTAAGACCTCTACTGTAGTTAGGCAGGGTTCGTACGGTCCTTGAAAGTCCTTGAAAGTCCTTGAATTTTGGACCTCCCTTTTCAAGGCCTTGAAAGTTCTTGAAAATCAGGCATATGCCTCCAGGTGCTTGAAAAGTCCTTGAATTTTACTGTTACCAAAGAAAAAAAGAAGGATAAAGAGAAAGAGAGAGAGATTGGCATGGTGAGATCAGATATGGTACTGACTGTCGATTCGTGGAATTTTTATAAAAGTAAAAAAAGAGAAGAAGAAAAAATAGGAGAAAAAAGAAATCTACGAAAGCAGGCCAAGGGAACTAACTCTTCCATGCCGGTTAGTAATTTCTCCCTTTCTCTGCTTTATGTCACAAGGCAATTCAAGCCTAGGTAGGCCTAACAAGACAACTTTTTCTGTTGAAAGACCATGTGTACCGACAATGGGTGTCAAGTTTCATGATAGGGATGGACTAGCAGCTCTAATATAAGGCTTTCACTGGCTTCCACGTGGGGTCAGAGAGCAATGGTTATATTAAATTAAATACAACAGTCAGCAGGCCACTGGCCTTCCCTTTTTCATGGATAGTTCCCCCCCTCTCTCTCTCTATAGTCTCTCTCTCTCTCTCTCTCTCTCTCCTCTCTCTCTCTCTCTCTCTCTCTCTCCACACTGACACACACACACCACACACACACACACACACACACACACACACACACACCACTGGAAGTAAATGACTGACTTACACAGGCGCGCGCACCACACACACACACACACACACACACACACACACACACACAACAGATTTACAAGGTAGGTTTACTTGCTTTCAGCCCCAAGGGTGTAGTATTGTGGATTATTTTATTTGTTCAAAATCATTTATGAAACAGGTAAAACATATGAAAGTTAAAGATTTAATGGATTATTCTGATCATTGTCCACTTGATTTAGATATAAATATACCAAGCGTAGACATAAGTCAGAAGTCCGTCAAAATAATAAGAGATACACAGGCAGATTGTATTACTAAAGATTCACCAGAACAAATACGTTTTGTATGGGATAAAAATTCCAAGGAACAATTTCAAAAGTCTCTTTTACTACCATCAATGCAATTACATATAACACAAATAAAAACTGAAACACATGCAGTTTTAGAACAAATAAAATCAAAATACAAGGCAGTATGATTCAACAAATGTAGTGAATGAATGTTCCAAGCAACTATCTGATATCTTTATCAAAGTGGCGAAATTAAGCTTGAAGACCAGAAAGTCAAAACCTTTAAGAAGAATTAAACGCAATAAAAGATGGTTTGACTTAGAATGTACAAGTACGA
>CM060335.1:29888827-29891327 GCA_030674155.1 Stramonita haemastoma | reverse complement strand
TTATCATTCTCCCTCTTTTTATATCTAAACCGATGGCATGCTATATCTGATATACCTAACCTAAGTTTTGTTAATGCACTCTTTACATATCTATTCATTGTAATTCCAATGTACATTTCAACTTTATTATTTGACTTAAACATTCTATACTCAGCAAATCTCTGACTAGTCTCTATGTGATCATGCCATTCCTGCCACCTGCAATCTATGATTCTTTGTTTGAAACTTTTTATAAACTGTCTAATGTTTTCTACTCCCTGATTTTCCCAGACATATGCAAATCCATAAGTATATAAGAATTCTCGTATTCCTGAAGCCCAAGTCTTTTTTCCGTTTCTGTCCAATCTATACAAAGTCATATATGCTTTATACGGTAATCTACTACAATCCATTCTAGTCAATTTTAGCCAATAACTGATACATTTTACATACGAATTCAAATATATTGGGTACCTACCAAGTTCACCATATACAAAGTCATTGGGTGTTCTAATATCTACATTCAAAAAGCGTTTCAAAGCAAATAAGTGTAACTTCTCAATCACATCACTATTCTCAAAAGCCCATATTTCTGCACCATACTGCAAAATTGACTGCACCTGTGAATCAAACAGCTTTGCAAAAATACCAAAAGAACTGCAATCCAGTTTATACAATGCACGAAGTATCATCAAAACAGCTTTCTTCCCTCTAGTTACCAAATCCTGACATGCATAAGAGAAACTAAGCCTAGTTGAAAAATATATTCCTAAATATTTATATGCATTAACTATATTGATTCTTTCTGTTCCATAAGTCCATTGTTCATGCTTAGAAAGGTGCCCCCCTTTACGAAAAACAATGATATTTGTTTTTTCCATGTTCACTTTTAATTTCAATTTCTGTGCAGCTGTGTATAAACTATTCAATTGCCTTTGTAGTCCTACCACAGATACAGACAACAAAACAATGTCATCAGCAAAAAGCATAATAAACAATTCTGTTAAATCAAAACGATACACCATGTTTTCCATGTTCAATAATTTCATTTGCAAGCTCATTGACAAATAACGAAAATAAAATAGGACTGCATACATCACCTTGTTTCACCCCTTTTGTACAATTCACAAAATCTGACAAATTTGAACCGCATCTTATTCTTGCTTTAAACCTCTCTATACATGCTCTTAACACACCTAAATAACTTACCCCTTATCCTATTTTTCAGCAATACAGGCCATAAAAGTTTTCTTGAAATAGAGTCAAAGGCCTTTTCAAAATCTACCAATGCAACATATAATTTCTTATTATTTGCAAACTGCTTTTGAACTGCTGCTAACAAAGTAAACATGTGATCTACTGTGCAATACCCCTTTTTAAATCCAGCTTGGTGTTCCCCTGTTATATCATTTAATGTTACCCACTCTTGCAATCTATTGTTAATGACAGAACTATACAATTTACTTGCAATATTACATAACGATATACCTCTATAATTATGTGTGTTTATTGACATCCCCTTTCTTATAAAGTGGTAAAATAGTTGATTCTGTCCAACTTTCAGGATAAATTCCATTATCAAATAAGTGATTAAATAATGTTACCAAAAAATGTACTACAGGTTCACCAGAATATTTGAAAAACTCGCCAATTAATTCATCTGGTCCAGCTGATTTGCCATTCTTCAATTTTTTAATTGCCAGTGTCACTTCTTCCTGTGCTATAGGTCTATCTTGCATTTCGACTAGTTCATCTTCACATTCAGTTTCATCTGATACACCTATATCTACTAATTCATCTTCTTCCTTTTCTAAAATACTTTTAAAGTGGTCAAACCATTGCTTTACAGAAATGCAATTTCGTGGCTGTGATTTTTTGTTATATACTCTTTTCACTTTAACCCAAAATTGTTCCTGACACTTAACAGAATTTAACAAATCATTTAGAAGTAGTTCTTTGTGTTCTTTCTTTTTTCTTCTGACCATATTCTTATATTCTCTCCTTGATATGCAAAATGCTACTCTGTCATCTTTCTGCAAAGAACGCTTAAACTTTCTCCAGAGTCTCCTCATTTTTCGTTTTGCCAATTTACATTCTTGATCAAACCATTCTTTTTGTTTTGGTCTGTGTACTGGAATTCGTTTTTTCAGACATTCTACTTGATTCTCTACAGTTTTATTAAACTTATTTATAGCCGAGTCTACTTCAGTAGTAACCAGACCTATTGCATTACTTATTTCTTCTTTCACTGTATTTGAATTAATAGAATCAAAGAAAGTTTGTGTAAAAGAAGGAGACCATTTATATTTAACCATAAATTGTTCTGTATCAGTATGAGAGAGAGAGAGAGAGAGAGAGAGAGAGAGAGAGAGAGAGAGAGAGAGAGAGAGAGAGAGAGAGAGAGAGAGAGAGAGAAGAGAGAGAGAGAGAGAGAGAGAGAGAATGAATGAATGAATGAATGAATGAATGAATGACTCAATGAATGACTGATCTTTAATACACAAGAATACAGATTCTAGGC
>CM060335.1:29848827-29883827 GCA_030674155.1 Stramonita haemastoma | reverse complement strand
GTGTTGTGCCCTTGGAAAAGGCACTTTACGGCTATTTTCTCACCCCACCCAGGTGTAAAAGGGGTACCAACCTTGTGTTGGGGGTTAACCCTGCGATAGGCTGGCGTCCTATCCAGGGGGGAGTCTACGACTCTCAGTCGCTTAACGCCACAGAAACCGGGATAAGCACCGGCCTGATGAGCCTTAGGCTCGGGACAGACTTTAACTGCGTTAGTGCACATTTGTCTAGAAATATACTCATTTTTGCTATGTGATTACTTGGGAATAGAACTTCCTTTAGATTGAAGAAATGACAGAAAAAGTCATACTTGGAGAGCTTATTTCAGGGCAGAAATTGCTTAGTATCAAGAACTGAAATTAGTTCAAGGAGAGGCCGTTAAACAGGCTAGAATTGTTGAAAAATCTTCAGCTTCAGGGGGCGTTGCCCCTGGACCCCCACAAGGAGCTCTGCCCCTTCACCCCGCCAGGGGCAATGCCCCCTGGAACTCCCCCCCCCCCCCCCCCCCCCACCTTTCACGATTTTTGGAGTCTGTCAATTCCTATCCCTGCAACACTGAAACTTGATGGGGCATCAGAGACACGCGCGGGGATGTGCATACAGTAATATAAGGGGGAATTATACTTAAATTGCTTCAGGATTGATTTTTTTTCTTCAGGATTTGGAATGTCCAGAGGACAAAAAAATGTGGATTGAGAGATTTTTTTCACTTTCACCCATGTCAATGTGTTGTGATGTGAAAATCTGTCCACAGCAATACCATAAGCTATTCCCCCTTTCCAGCCCCTCCCCCCTCCCTTCCAACCCGTTATCCAGGAGGATGAATGTTTACTATTGTAAACTATTAGTCTCCTGGGTAAAGTAACTCACAGGGAGCTTTACACATATTTAGACTTTGAGAACCAGCATGCAGAGAAATTATGAATGAACAAATGGGGTGATCACTTAGATTGAAATTGTTTTAAGCGAAGTGCACACTTTAGGCCAACGATTGTTTTTGATTTAGCCCAGTTAACTGCTGTAGAAATATTTCTTGTTATGAAGAAAATTTGGACCAAATGGCTATAGATATTTTCTTTTTAGCTGTAAAGTGTGTAGACATTGTTAAAATGTAAGCACTATTTGTCGATGGAGGTCTTTGAAAATTGAGAGTGAGGTCCTTGAAAGTCCTTGAAAAGTCCTTGAATTTTCTTCCCAAAGATCTGTATGAACCCTGTTAGGTGTGTGTGTGTGTGTGTGTGTGTGTGTGTGTGTGTGTGTGTGTGTGTGTGTGTGTGTGTGTGTGTGTGTGTGAGAGAGAGAGAGAGAGAGAGAGAGAGAGAGAGAGAGAGAGAGAGAGAGAGAGAGAGAGAGAGAGAGAGAGAGAGAGAGAGAGAGAGAGAGAGAGAGAGAGAGAGAAGTGATGGTTTAAATGTAAGTGTATCTATATCACCAAGTAGTGAATGGACAGTATACAAACCAACTAGTATTGTGCAGGAAAACCATTCTTGATCTGATGATTGATTTAACTTATATCGAGATATAATAATAGCACTCTGTGCTTTTTAAATCCATCCCTGTATGTATGCAGTTTGTATATATGTATCTTCCACCGCACTCATGGCTACTTTGAAAACGGAACAGGATTTAACGTGTGTGCAAGATGTTCTGCACTCGTTCGCACAGGCGTTTAAGTCTCATCTAAGACTTTTGGGACAGTTTTGTGTTATATTTGTCTGTTGTTGGAAAGTGTAGGGTTTACCAGCAAGAAGGGGTTTAATTCAAATTGACCACGAAGGGGTTTACAAACGAATCTGAAGGTTTTGGGGGTTTGTATTATTCACATTTGAAATGTAGGGGTTTATCAACATTGAACAGAAGGGGTTTATCAACATTGAATAAGAAGGGGTTTATCAACATTGAACATGAAGGGGTTTATCAACATTGAACATGAAGGGGTTTATCAACATTGAACAAGAAGGGTTATAATACAGAAGGTTTATCAACATTGAAAGTTATCAATTATCAACATGAAAGAAGGGGTTTATCACATGAACAAGAAGGGTTTATCAACATTGAACAAGAAGGGGTTTATAACATTGAACAAGAAGGGGTTTATCAACATTGAACAAGAAGGGTTTATTCAACATTGAACAAGAAGGGGTTTATTAACATTAACAAGAAGGGTTTATTAACATTACAAGAAGGGGTTTACACTTGAATCAAGAAGGGTTTTATCAACAAGAAGGGGTTTATTAACATTAACAAGAAGGGTTTACTTTATTAACAAGAAGGGGTTTACCTTTCAACAAGAAGGGTTTAACTTATTAACAAGAAGGGATTTACTTTACATTACAAGAAGGGTTTATCAACATTATACAAGAAGGGGTTTTACATTATCAACAAGAAGGGGTTTTTATCATAACAAGAAGGGGTTTACATTATCAACAAGAAGGGTTTACTTTACACAAGAAGGGTTTATCTTAATCAACAAGAAGGGGTTTTACACAGATTTAATCAACAAGAAGGGGTTTCACTTGAACAAGAAGGGGTTTATCAACAAGAAGGGGTTTACTTATCAACAAGAAGGGGTTTACTTTAATCGAACAAGAAGGGGTTTAACTTAACAAGAAGGGTTTTATCAACAAGAAGGGGTTTATTTATCAACAAGAAGGGGTTTACTTAAATCAACAGAAGGGGTTTACTTTACATTAACAAGAAGGGTTTATTTATCAACAAGAAAGAAGGGTTTACACTTAACAAGAAGGTCACAGAAAGGGGTTTATCATTATCAACAAGAAGGGGTTTACTTTATCATCAAGAAGGGGTTTACAACAAAGTGCTTTATTAACAAGAAGGGTTTACTTACACAAGAGGGTTTATTACACAAGAAAGGGGTTTATCAACAAAGTGTTTATTACCAAGAAGGGGTTTATCAACAAAGTGTTTATTTATAACAAGAAGAGGTTATTATCAACAAGAAGGGTTTATTTATACAAGAAGGGGTTTATTACACAAAGTGTTTATTTATAACAAGAAAAGGGTTTATCAACAAAGTGTTTATTAACAAGAAGGGGTTTATCAACAAGTGTTTATTAGCAAGAAAGGGTTTATCAAAAAGTGTTTATTAGCAAGAAAGGGTTTATCAACAAGGTGTTTATTAGCAAGAAAGGGTTTTCAACAAGGTGTTTATTAACAAGAAAGGGGTATATCAACAAGTGGTTTTATTACAAAAGGGTTTATTAACAAAGATGGGTTATGTAACAAGGATGTTTATTAACAAGAAGGGGTTTATCAACTAGAAGGGCTTTATCAACAAGGTGTTTATTAACAAGAAGGGCTTTATAAAGAAGGAAGTTCATACATTCCCCCCCCCCCCCCCCCCCCCCATTCCTCAGCTAGAGCTCCAGTTTCACCACGGGTGAGATTGTTGTGTATGCCACACGGTTGTGCCCACCATTAAGATGCCACATTCCAACTTCAGGGATGACTCTAAACACTACACCAGAGTGGGTGTGTTTTTTAAGATTTTATGTCATCCTTCTTGGCGGCAAAAAGTCCTTAGGATGGACTATCAGCATCTCAAGTGTGACTGCATAAAGAACATCCTCTCTATCTATCTCTATCCCTTAGTCTGGCGACGTGGGGGCACCCCTGAAGACTTGACAACCAGCTCCCTCCATTCCTCTCTCTGTTCTGCCTTTCTCAAAATTTGGCTGAGTTCTAGGCCTATCCATTCGCTGATGTTGTCCTCCCATCTCTTCCTTAGTCTGCCTCTTTTTCTTCCTCTCTGGGCAGTGCCTTTGCAGTATTGTTTTTGCTAAGTCCTTTGATCTTGTGACATGCCCGAACCATTTAAGTTTACGCTTCTTTACGATTGATAGAAGATTTTCGTAGGGAACCAACATCTAGCACACATTAAATCCTCTTCGTCCTTTTGTAGAAGAGTAAGGCTAGCTATGGGTGATGCGATGGATGACAAGAATTTATATTCATTTGACATTGATGCCAAATTACACAACACGAAATGAAACGGTGGCAGAGAAGAAATAATGAAACTGCCTTAAAACAATGGCACATTTCGCAGCTCAGGTGGCAAGGAGAGCAACAACTCTAATCACACGCACACGCGTGCATGCACACGCGTGCACGCGCGCGCGCACACACCGCACACACACACACACACACACACACATATATATATATGACATATATATATATATATATATCTATATATATCTATCTATCTATCTATCTATCTATGTATATCTCTCTCTCTCTCCTCTCTCTCACTCCACATCACTCATCATCCTCACACCATCTCTTCTCATCTTGTGTGTTGTGTGTGTGTGTTGTTGTGTTGTTGTGTGTGTGTGTGTGTGTGTGTGTGTGTGTGTGTGTGTGTGTGTGTGGTGTGTATTAAATACATATTCACTTGTACTTTGCACGCATTCATCTTAAGCTAAAACCAAGTAAGACAACACAAAACAATGGCAAAGTAATGAAGCTGCTTTAAAACAGCACTGTATTTCACAATCATGTGTAATGACCCACCCCCCCCCCCCCCTTAAAAAAAAGAAGGAAAAAATGATCACATAACTCAAGTCTGATAATCTTCTCAAATTTCACCCTGAACATGACACAATGGCAGCAACAGCAAAAACACCAACAGCAAAACCCACGGCATATGTTCAATCCTCACGAAGTAGAGTAAGGTATAATGTCACAAAAACATCCGTGATTTCTTTACCTACAGTTCACAGAAAAACGCCAACCATTGCTGGGGTAAAAAATATGGAGGTCAGTTTATGTTTCTAAACTTTGGCCTGTACAAAAGGAAATAAATTATGTGCATTAACATGCCCCCCCCCCCCCCCCCCCCCCCATATTTCAGATGAGGCTTTACCAACCCAACTTGAAAAAGAATGAGGTCATTTGTCCTACTAACCCAACTTAAACAAGAGATGACGTCATTGCCTACCCAACTCTAAAAAAAGAAATGACGTCATTACTGACCCAACTTAACAACAATGACGTAATTGCCGAGCCGACTTCAACAGAAATGACGTCATTACCACCTCAGCTTTAAAAAGTCAAAATTAACACACCATCAAAAGGAAGAACATAACATAGCCAAAAATACACTTTAACAAATCCAAATGCGTGAGACATAATAGTTCCCATAGTACACACACACACACACACACACACACACACACACACACCAACCACAAATCTCATGTTGGGCTATTGATGACAATTGATGTTAAAATCATGGAGAATATTAAATTCTCTCTAAAAACAACAACAACAAAAAAAGAGGCTGAACGTGTCCAATTTTCTTCATAATTTATGTGACTTTAGCTAGCATTCAAAACAATTTTGTTTGATTTCAGTCATGTACAGTGAGTGTCATGTTCCCAGCCACAACACCTGCTTCCCTTCGAACAAAACAACAGCCACACAAACAAACAAAAACAAAAAAACAACAACACACACACACACACACACACACACACACACACACACACACACACACACACACACACACACACACACACACACACACACACACACCACAACACACACACACACACACACACACACACACACAACACACACACACACACACACGAAAGGAAAATGACGGTCCTACAACATGATAGAATGAACAAGTCATTGACATGAAGAGATCAATTTGACGCCACATTCGTCAAAAATGAAGGAATTTGACCCACTGGGTCTTCAGTGAAAAAAATATAGTCAGTTCCCCTTTTCCTTTAAACCCCAGAATTTACATCTCAGACAAGCGAGAAATATACAAATCTCTCTCTCTCTCTCCTCTCTCTCTCTCTCTCTCTCTCTCTCTCTCTCTCTCCTTCTCTCTCTCTCACTCTCTCTCCTCTCTCCACACCACACACACACACACACACACACACACACACACACACACACACACACACACACACACACACACACACACACACACACACACACACACACAGGTGCAAAGAATATCAAAGCACACACAAAAACACACACACACACACACACACACACACAACACACACACACACACCACACACACAACCCCACACACACACACACTGAGGAAATCTCCACACGATGAATATCAGAACATCAGAGGGAGAATTCCCAACACTTTTATGGGAAAAAAAAAAAGTTGTGGTAAGGGGGGGGGGGGGGGGGGGGGGGGGGGGGGGGGGGGAGGGGGGGGGAGGGACTCTAAACAAAACAAGCCTCCTCATCCTCCAAGTTTCTGTCTTTTGACAGGAGGGGATCAGTTCTTTACCATACTAGCCTGTGGGACGGGGTAGCCTGGTGGTTAGGGCGTTGCGCTCACAATCTGACGATCCCGGATCGATCCCAGGTTTAGCCTACCACCAAGACGCCCATTCAAGGGCACTTTACCCTTGGAGTTAACATCAATGCCTCCTCCATTTCCCCTCAAATCAGTCGGATGAGTCTAGAAACTGAGGTCATGTGTGCGAACGCAGCAGAATATCTTGCGCACTCGTATACATTTACACCTCTCCTGCCTTTCGGAAGAGTAGGCCATTGTGTGCCGGTAGGAATGGGTGACAACATTTTAAAAACGCGTGCACACTGGTGTCGTGTTTAGACATCATCCCCGAAGTCGGAATGTGGCTACATCCGTGGTGTGCAAAAAACGGCCGATAGGGAAAATTTCACCATTGGTGAACATGGAGCTCTAGCCGAGGAACGGGAAAAAACACTGGCCAAATGCGGCACTCATTGTTCCTCTAAAACCGCCTTGGGTGTGTATGCTAGGCAATTTTGTGTGACTGCAACCCACCAGGCACTAAAATGAATTTTGGGGGAACCTTAACACACTCTTTTTTTAAAATTTGGTTTCATATGCCAGTATACACAAAGAGAAGTAAGGCACGAGCAGGTCTGCACCAAAACTTACCTGGAAGACTTGAATCAACTCACCAGAAGCAAGCAGTTGAGGTTCAAACCACCTACTTTAGAACCGTATGGCGGGGAACGCATCACCATAACCACTCGGCTATTAAGACGTGGCAATGACTTTAAGGCTGAGAAGAGGACCATGTGAGGGCTATGATGATGATGATGACGACTATGATGATGATGGTAGTGGTGATGATGACAACAACGATCGTGATGATGATGATGATGATGATGATGATGATGATGATGATGATGATGATGATGACGACGACGACGATGATGATGACGTATGTCAGGGTCACGTAACCATTACATCTCAGAGGAACAGAATTAACGTGTTTGCTGTACAGGGGTACAGCACGTCCTGACCACCTAAAGTGGTTTGGGATGGACACATGAAACGGTTTGGGATACGGCCATGTGAGGTGGTTTTAAATGGAAATGGGGTTTCGGGTGGCTATGTAAAGTTGTTATGGATGGCAATAAGAAAATGATTTTGTGTGGGTGTGGTTTAGACTATAGAAAGCTTTTTTGGGGAGGGCGTGTGGTTTGGGATGGCTGTGTAAAGCGGTTTTGGATGACTGTGTAAAGCGGTTTTGAATGACCATGTAAAGTGGTTTTGGGTAGTCATGTGATTTGGGTTTGGGTGGCCAGGCGAAGTGGCTTGGGATGGGTGTGTGGAGTGACTTTAGATGGCTATTTGAGGTGGTTTTGAATGACTGTGGAGGGGTATTGGATGGCTGTGTAGTGGTTTTAGATGGCTGTGTAAAGTGGTTTTGGATGACTGTGGTTTTAAATGGCCATGTAAAGTGCTTTAGAATGGCCCTTTGAGGTGGTTTTGGATGGCCATGTGAGGTGGTCTTGAATGACCCCCTGAGGTGGTTTGGAAGGCCATGTGAGGTGGTTTTGGATGGTGGATGGTGGAAGGTGGAGTGGGGGGGGGGTCCAAATTGGATGGACTGGAGAGAATTTATACTGGCAGACACTGATTCAAGTTTACTCCCCACACCCACACCAAGACCTTGACTTTACGATGGTAGTCATGATGCTAGCCCAGTAAGTGCTTCTTTTCTTGGGTTTTGAACTGATGAAGGAAGACTGAATACTGGTGACGGCGCGTTCCCATGCCCTCTGTTCAAATGACACGAGGAAGGTTAGAATCTTCTTCTCTCGTTCGATTTACACCTTCAGGATGTGTCTGGGAAAAGTCATGGCATGTCCTTTCCAGCTCTTCTCATGGGCCATGCAGCTTGGTCTGTAGGGTTATCTCCGTCGGCCACACCATCTTCCTGAGGTCGCTGTATAGTATACATCTTTGAAGGATGTGTTCGGCTGATTGGTTTTCTTTACCACTGGCACACAGGGGAGAAGGAACAAGTTTCAGCTTTGTAGACATGGATGTGGTGATTTAGCCTGTTGTGCCCAATGCGGGTGGAACGACCTACTACGGAGGGCGGAGGCCCGTGGGGAGTGGAGGAAGCTGGTTACAGAATCTTCAGTTGTGCCCCCACGGTCCACAGGACTGCGGGACAGGTGAAGGTGAAGAAGCCCAGTGGGGAGTCTTAGAATGATGACCGGATCTTCTCTTCCGAGTTGGTAGTAGTCCTTCTCTCTCTACTCTAGGCCGGGCCATTGATTTGTTGAGAAAGGTTAGAATGAGACCAAAATATCACTCGGTAGCGGCTGGAGAGGGAAGGGCGCTGTTGCTGCATCCTGATTCTTCATCCACCCTTTCCCGCCTCGGGTGCTTCCACAGCAACCTGGTGGTCAAGGTCAAGGTGAAGGTCAAGGTGACGTCAGGAAGGTAGCGTTGGTGACCACCCCCACATCTCTACCTAGTTCCTTGTAGCACTGCGTGTGGGTGACGTTAGCGGAGCAGTGACGTTGCGTGACGTAAAGGTGACCCGTGGGGCAATGCTGGGTGACCTGATGACCTCGGTGACACTGGATGAAGGCCGTGCACTGACCTGGGTGGGGCAAGGTCACCTGGTCCTTGTCAGGGTAGCAGGGCCCCGCCGGCCTCTCTGCACACAACGAACTGGCATGTTACAACAGTCAATTGTTTTTTTCTTCTGTATATTGTACCACTTTATGTCACAGCAGATTTCTCAGCGTGAAATTCGGGCTGCTCTCCCGGGGAGAGCGCGTCGCCACAAGTGCAGCGCCTACCCATTATTTTTTTCCCCTCAGGGACGGTGTCTAAACACGACACCTGTGTGCATGCTGGTTTTTTTATATAATAATTTTGTCATCCGCTCCTACCAACACACGATGGCCTGATCTTCCGAAAGGCGGAACAGGGTTTTAACGTGTGCACAAGATGTTCTGCGTGTGTTTGCACACGGGGCCTCGGTTTATAGTCTCATCCAATGACTCTGACATTCAGTTCGATTTTTTCGTCAAACTAGGAAGAAAGGGAAAGGTTGGGTACGAACCCAGAAACTCACAGTTTACATATTGGCAGGCGAACGTCTTAACCATCCTGCCACCTTCCTTCCTTCCTGCCACCTTCCTCCCACTTGCAGACGGAGGTTTCTTTTTTCCTTCCTCCCCTACAGCTCTGAGGTTCACCAATGGTGATATTTTGCATAATTTATGAGACCGTTTTTTTCCACCATGAAGGAGAGGGAGGTGTAGAAAAGGGGAAGACTAATATTTTCTACCAGAGGTCGATCAATGAGGCGATAATGGCCTGTACCTTACAATTTACCTTGTGAGAACAACAATTACGTTTTGACAATCCTTAGGTCTCCACGTCCATTCTCTGCTACTCTCTAAAATCGGGCAAAAAAGGCCAAATCGTCCACCCTTTCAAGTTACCCCTCCTTCCTCCCCCCCCCCTCCTTCCATGCGAGTTGTACAGACACAGACTCAATAGAGCACAGTTATATCGCGACACAAACACCTACTGACACAACGGTTTCAGACAAGTAAACACACAGACACAAAAACACACATAAAATGATGCACCATAGACAACGCGAAACGCGGATACAGTAAACTATATAACAGGAGGCAAAATACACCATTCCATTCCTTGTCACTCACTGTAGCTTACCTGTGTGGTGGTGTAAAGATCTAGACAGTCCGCAGTTTCCCGAAGTACTGTTGAAACAGAGGTCGTCGGGGCATTTGGTGACGCCGGAGATGACGTCATTCTTGCAATAGATGACGTGACGACAGTCCCTTGGATGGGAGATGTTCCTCTCTTGTTGACCCTGACATAAGGCGTCTACAACAGAGAAATGGCAGCTCTGCAGTGACACATCACTATGCTTTACGCTTCACAGTGACGAAATGGGGGACGGGATAGCCTAGTGGTCAGAACATTGCGTTCGCAATTTGACGACCCAGGTTCGATTGCCGTTCGAGGGGATTTCTCCTCTGGAGTTAACATCAGTACTGACTCCACTCCCCCCCCCCCCCCCCCAAAGTCTTTCGGATGAGACTATAAACCGAGGTCCCGTGTGCGAGCGCAAGCAGAACATCTTGCGCATAGATTAAATCTTGTTCCGCTTTTTGGAAGAGTAGGCCATCGTGTGCCGGTAGGAACAGATGACAAAATTTACAAAACTGCATACATACGGGGACTGGATGTAAAAAAACCACATGAGTGCTTATTCCATTATCCTCGATATAAAAGAATAAAATAAACAACAAAAAAGAGAAACCACAAGATCTCTATGTAAATATAATTTCACTTTACAGCGTAGCCTTTAGTGATCGACTATGACTCTCTAAGAGGCTTGACTTGCACAGTCCTTATGTGCTGCTGCAGCCCTGGGGGCTAGTTGGCCTTTTGAGAACGTCTCCAACATCAATGTCAGCATGCCCTCTTGGCTGGGAGAGTGGGGATGTACTGTGGGCAAGGCACCTCCACTATAATGAAATTTCTGCCTTGTTTCCAAAAAGCGGCAGCCTCCTCTGCTGTTTTGGAGGTCATCGTGGAACACGAACAAAACAGGATTTTAAACACGATCTTCACTGTCTTATCACAGTAGGCCTATACATTTAGCCCTTAGGTGAAGAGTAACCTTGTGGTTTGAATATTTGACTCTTGAGCTGTGACAGTGATCTGAGATCATTTTGTTGTTGATAGGCGTTCCACAGTTTAACACCAAAATCAAACCCAAAAAAACCCAGAAACAAACGAACAAACAAAAAAGCCCAAAACAAACCACCACCACCCAAAAAAACAAACAACAAAAACAAATGTAGAAGAAAAAGAAACAAATTGTTGCAGTTATGAACTCACCAGGCAAGATGTTGAAGACATGGACGACAGCGTAGGCGTCTGCTGCTTCCTGTAACGCGGAGTGAGGCTGAACAGAGCAGGAGAGAGAGGAGCCGTTGTGCAACGATCCGGCACCGGCGTAAAACATTCCACGGACTTCGGTGGTGCAGGACATGGGGATTATGGCTTGTTCGTTGAAGGTCAGCTCCCGGAAGTCAGCCTCGTTCGGGTGTTTCACAGCCAAAACGAGATTTCCGGCTGGACGACCCACTTTGGCTTTGCAGGTGACGGTGAAAGGATAGGGGCTGCGCTGAAAGATGTCCTCTGGAACGATGAGATGGGGCTGGCTTGGTTTGGCTGAAAGGGTTGTCAGGAGGAAAGTTATGATACACATCCAATGATCACAATTCTTCTTCTTCTTCTTCTTCTTCTTCTTCTTCTTCTTCTTCTTCTTCTTCTTCTTCTTTTTCTTCTTCTTCTTCTTCTTCTTTTTTTTTCTTTTTTTTCTTCTTCTTCTCATTAGTTTTAATGTCCTTTCACTACAAGGTGATTTAGACAACCGTGCATTCATTTTACGTTATGAATGTACAGAGGGGCGAGGGTGGGGGAGGATGGTTATAACTGATGTAAGTAAGTGATAGCCTACACATTATTACCATACCAGTGCAGCAAAGATTAAAACAGCACAACAGAGAACACAGCACAACACAAAACAGCACAGCAGGGATATTTTTTCCTGAAGCTTTTTTCCCCCATCTGATTCAGTTACATGCGATAAAGTGAAGAAAACTTGGACAATACTTAACACAGCCTGGCCACCAGTTATTGACATCAGTCAGTCATAATAATTATTGGTTAAAGGTAAAGGTAAAGGTGTCCCATAACCTAAGTGGTCGTCGGGGAGCAAGGCGACATAGACCTCAGCTTCTCTAGGGGCCAGCATATTGAGGGAGGCACCCATCTCCTCTTCCTCGCTGCTTTACCTTCCCTGACCCTAAAGAGGGCAGGTACCCATGTACAGCTGGGTGAACTGGGGGACTGCACTGAAGCCAAGGCGCGCAAACGGTCACTCATCCACTTGGTAACCACGCTCGATGCTGCTTAACCTTAGCTTGGGGAAAGCGAGTGCTCTGACCACTGAGGTATCCATCCCGTCAATTTGTCATCACACGGAATAACTGGCTGCAGTGCACTCTATCACTGACCGTTATGCTATGCGATATATAGAACCTGCATCATACTAACGGGCTAGGAGGGGGTGAAGAAGGCTGAATAGAGCTCCAAGGATTACTAATGGTGAGATTTTTGCGTATTTTTTATTTTATTTTTTATATTTTATTCTTTTATTTCGAGGATCATGGAATAAGCACTCGTGCTTTTTATATATATTTTTTTTACATCCAGTCTCTGAGTGTATGTAGTTTTGTAAATTTGTCATCCGTTCCCACCGGCACAGTGGCCTACTCTTCCGAAAAGCGGAACAGGTTTTAACGTGTGCGCAAGATGTTCTGTGTGTGTTCGCACATCGGACCTCCGTTTATAGTCTTATCTGAAAGACTTTTTGGAAGGAGTGAAGTCAGCACTAATGTTAACTTCAGAGGAAAAAATCCTCTTAAACGAGATTCGAACCCGGGCCAGCAGCTCACGAACGCATCACTCTAACCACCAGGTTGTCCTGTCTCCTCTTATCATTTACAGCCTTCACACAATCGTAAAAACAAACAAACAAACAAAAATTCTTCGTTCCTGGGCTAGATCTCCAAGGCTCACCAACGGTGAGATTTTGCGTGTGCGACTGTTTTTGCCCACCATGAAGATAGCTGCATTCCGACTTCGGGGAGGTTGTAAAATAAATCTCATCTTTCGTAAGAATGAAGTGAAGTGCATTGTTTAGCAACATCCACACTACAACAGGCCAGAACCGTGTTTCTTACTGAAGTGAAGGAAGCAGGTCTGTATATTCCAGGTTCAAACAACCACACACAAAACAACCTGGGGGATAGACTTTCATATTGGCTGACACAAGGTCAGTTTTCTGCGTATTGGGTAAGTCATTCAGTTTGTCATTTTGGTGTTGTTCCTCGGCTAGAACTCCGAGGTTCACCAATGGTGAGGTTTTGCTTATGCCCACATTGAAGGTAGCCACATATTTTTTAAAAAATCTTTTATATCGAGGATAATGGAATAAGCACTCAAGTGCTTTTTTACATACAGACCCCGCGTGTATGCAGTTTTTTTTTGTAAATCGTGTCATCTGTTCCCACCGGCACACGATGCCCTACTCTTACGAAAAGCGGAACAGGATTTAACGTGTGTGCAAGATGTTGTGCGTTCGCAACCAGGGCCTCGGTTTACAGTATCATCCAAAAGACTTTTGGGGAGAGTGGAGTCAGCACTGATGTTAACTCCAGGGGAAAAATCCCCTCCAACGGGAATCGAACTCGGGTCGTCAAAATTCGGGGATGTGTGGGTATGTTCGTGTTTCCGTAACCCACCGCACACTTACACGAACTACGGGATCTTAAACATGCATATTTGATCTGCTGCATGTGAATATACAAGGAAGGAATTAAGGCATTGGCAGGTTTACATTTGAAGTTGGCCTGAGTGATTGTAAAAACACCCACCCTTAATTCATCAGACGCCGCCGAGATTTGAACCAACATGGGACCAATGGGATTGAAGTCGAACGATCTTAACCACCTGGTTATAGCGTCTGTCGTTCAGATTATTATATCAAAGAATGATGATGATGATGATGATGATGATGATGATGATGATGATAAGAATTTTTTTTAATTTAAAAGAAATATAATAATAATAATAATAATACTAATAATACTACTACTACTACTACTAATAATGATAATAATAATAATAATAATGATAATAATAATGATAATGATAACAACAACAACAACAATAAATTATTAAGCGCTGAATCTTATAAAGCAAAACAAATCAAAGAGCTTGCTTTCAAATCAGTCACGCACATGCAACTCTTCACAAATAAAATTAACTAATTGTATATTCACACACACACACAACACACACACACACACACACACACACACACACACACACACACACACACACGGCACACACACACACACACACACACACACACACACACACACACACACACACACACCACACACAGAGCACACACACAGAGCACACACAACACACACACACACACACACACACACACACACACACACACACACACACACACACACACACACACACACACACACACACACGTCCTGTGAATCAAACCGAATGAAATGGACACATAGGCCTACCTGCAACATAGAGAGTTGCCTGGGGGCTATCCGTATCAAAGTCAGGGTGCAACACACAGACGTACACTCCCTCGTCCACACACTTCACGGAGAAAATGAACACGTTCAATTCGGCCATCTTCTCTGACACTGTCGTCGTTGTGAGTGTTCGGTGACGCAGGTAGTTGTCTGTCCACTTCATGCTGCCGTCAGAGTGTAGTGACGTCACTTCTTCCTGTCCCTGTGACGTCAGCTTCAGAAGCGTCAAATGGGACCAGGAGGACGGGTGAAAAAGCCGACACCTGATGACAGCCAAGCCCTGGTTCACTGAGGTGGATTTGGTCTGAATCTCCAGTTCTGAAATAATAATAATAATGATGATGATGATGATGATGATGATGATGATGATGATGATAATAATAATAATAATAATAACAATAATAATAATAATAATGATGACGATGATGATGATAATGATGATGATGATGATGATGATGATGATGATGATGATAATAATAATATATAATAATAATAATAATAATGATGATGATGATGATGATGATGATGATGATAATGATAATAATAATATGATGATGATGATGATAACAACAACAACAACAACAACAACAACAACAACAACAACAATAATAATATAAAAAAAACATTTAAAAAAAACAATGTGGGGAGGTGCAGTTTTCTGTCCTGTGGCAAAACTCCTTTATTCATTTACACAGAAAACATGCAAGTTCATTTACATATCCAGAAACATAAGAAACAAAGAGCTACACACGCAGACATTTTATTTTGATATGTTCACATTACGCGTGCACAAGCATATGCGCGCATGCGCGCGCGCGCACACACACACGTTTTGTTTTTGTTTTTTTAGTGGACATCATTTTGGGCAGAAAGATAATTAAAACTGATGTTTGTTTTCTTGTGGCAACTAGGTTTGCATGACTTGTATGGCATTAAAGTATTCTGAATCACACACACACACACACACACACACACACACACACACACACACACACACACACACACACACACACACAACAACAGAACATTGGTCAGAACATTGCGCTGGCAATTTGACGTCCCGGGTTCGAGTCCGGTCGAGGAAATTTTTCTCCTGGAGTTAACAACATCAGTACTGACTCCACTCTCCCCAAAAGTCCTTCGGATGAGACTTTAAACCGAGGCCCCGTGTGCGAACGCACGCAGAGCATCTTGTGCACACGTTAAATCCTGTTCCGCTTTTCGTAAGAGTAGGCCATCGTGTGCCGGTGGGAACAGATGACAATATTTACAAAACTGCATACACACGGGGACCGGATGAAAAAAAGCACACGATTGCTTACTCTTTTATCCTCGATATAAAAGAATAAATAAATATAA
Source organism: Stramonita haemastoma (assembly GCA_030674155.1). Classification (NCBI taxonomy): domain Eukaryota; kingdom Metazoa; phylum Mollusca; class Gastropoda; order Neogastropoda; family Muricidae; genus Stramonita; species Stramonita haemastoma. The sequence continues at coordinate 29,867,977 of CM060335.1, read as the reverse complement.
AAGAATAAATAAATAAATAAATAGATAAATAAATAAATAAACACACACACAATCTGACACACACCAACTACATATACTATCATGAATCAATGCAAGAAAAGTGATTTTTTTGGCCTGTTTTTTTGTTTGTTTTAATTGCTTACTGTGTAGGACTTATTGAGTATAAGGAATTGGAACACGCATGGGAGGGGGAGTTTGGTGTTGGAAAGGATGTAAAAAATATAAACAACAACAACACAGATCAAGGTTGGTTGGTTGAGATTGTATTAGAGCCCAGCAGAAGTACTCCGATTTAGGGACTGTGGCTGTACGTCATCTCACTTCGGCGCCTCGAGCCACCCAAAAAATAGTAAGGTAAAGGTACCCCATAACCTATGTAATGTGGTCGTAAGGGAGCGAGGCGTCAGAGACCTCAGCTTCTCTAGGGGCCAGCATGTTGAGGGCGGCGCCCATCTCCTCTTCCTCGCTGCTTTACCTTCCCTGATCCTAAAGAGGGCAGGTACCCATTTACAGCTGGGTGAACTGGGGGGGGGGGGGGGGGGGCTGTACTGAAGCCAAAGCGCGCAAACGGTCACCCATCCACTTGGTAACCGCGCTCGACGCTGCTTAACTTGGCTTGGGAGAAAGCGAGCGCTCTGACCACTTAACTATCCCGCCCCCGAGCTGAATTAATTAATACATGTATACACGAATCAAGGACACTTACTAGGAGTATGGTTCAGCTGAAAGGCGGTGGAGAACTTGCTGGGATCGATGAGCTGAAGATGCTCACTGAAGACCTGGCACACTAACCGCGACCCGTTCGAGCTGGGCAGGTCTGGATGCAAGGCGGACACGGAGAGAGTGCTGGGGCTGAGACAGTCCTGCCCCGTGACGAAGTCCGTCAGGGCCAGACGGACCCACGGCGAGTGCTCGTCCTCCGCGATGCTGAACGACAGCGCTCCGGGGGGATAACCCAGCTTGGCCGAGCACCTGTAGACTGGAGTGGCGTCCCATGCTGTGGAGCTCCAGGTCTGGGTGATGATTGGCGCTGAGGGCAGCTCTGGGGGAATTTGTAAAAAAATATTTATTTGTTTATTTATTTATTTATCTATCTATGTATCTATTTATCTACTTATTCTTTTTTAACGAGGATAATGAAATAAGCACTCATGTATGTAAAAATAATAATGAGTAGGCGCTGCACTTGTGGCGACGCGCTCTCCCCGGGAAGAGCAGCCCGAATTTCACACAGAGAAATCTGCTGTGACATAAAGTGGTATAAAAATTTTTTTAATAAGTAAATGTGCTTTTTTTTTTACAACCAGTCCCTGTGTGTATGCTCGTTTTGTAAATCTTATCTGTTCCCACCGGCACACAATGGCCTACTCTTAACAGGATTTAACGTATGTGCAAGATGTTCTGCGTGCGTTGGCACACGGGGCCTCGGTTTATAGTCTCATCTGAAGGACTTTTGGGGAGAGTGGAGTCAGCACTGATGTTAACTCAAAGCGAAAATTAAAAAAATCCCCTCGAACGGGAATCGAACCCGGGTCATGACACGTATTAGAAAAGAGAAATACCTGGATCTGTGGTCCACTGGCAACAACGCAACTAATTATGAAGCCAGATGCATGGGTTTGATCCCTATTTTAGACCCCCCCCCCCCCCCCCCTTCCCATTCCCCGTTCACTCAACCTTAAGTTCTGAGTTCTTGATTTGGGTGTCAGTCTTTCGGACCGTAAACTTGATTTGATTTGATTTATTCTTTTATATCGAGGATAATGGGATAAGCACTCATGCGCTTTTTTACATCCAGTCCCCGTGTGTATGCGTTTTTGTAAATGTCATCTGTTCCCACTGAGGTCCCGTGTGCACGAGGCACTCAACGCACATATTATGATGCGATAGATTAAAAAACAAAACAAAAACCCCCACAGGAACAAAACTGTTATCTGGTGAAAATTATGCGGAAAAAAACTCACTTATGGGGAATCATTTACACATGGGGACAAAAAATTGAGTGTCACTGCTCATGTGGCAACGTACTCTTCCTAGGGAGAACCCCTGATGTCTGAGGTAATGGCTTGTTTCCAAAATTGGGATCCGAAATGTGGTACCATCTGACTTTTAGGGTTAAAAGGTATAACACTTCTTAAAAAAAAAATTCACTTATTTTTTTCAAACGAGGATAACGGAATAAGCACTCATGTGCTTTTTTAAATATTTTTACAGCCAGTCCCCGTGTGTGTGTGTGTGTGTGTGTGTGTTGTGTGTGTGTGTGTGTGTGTGTGTGTGTGTGTGTGCAGTTTTGTGAGTTCTGTCATCTGTTCCCACCGGCACACAATGGCCTACTCTTTAAAAAAAAAAAGCAAATGTGTCATGTTAGAGGTGAAACACGTTTTGAAATATCTTAGATGCCACAATTTAAATCTATTGTGCCAGGATTAGCACTTAGGACGTTTATTCTGACATTAGCGCAAGATGTAGCATGCTGAGATATGCTATCTAAGGTATGGCAAGGTGACTCTACGTTATCAAAGAATGTCACAATTACTGAAGCATGACACAGTGAGGTGTGTCATCAGAGGCACTATATAATTACAGATTAATTCTGAATCAATAATACCAGTACAAAAAAGTCTCGCGCACGCGCGCACGCGCACGTGCACACACAAACACACACACACACGCACGCACGCGCACGCACGCACCACACACGCACGCACACACGCACGCACGCACGCACACACACACGCGTACACACACACACACACACACACACACACACACACACACACACACACACACGCGCGCGCGCGCGCGCGCGCGCGCGATGGCTGGATGAAAAAAAAGCAAATCTATTGCTTACTAAATGTACCATCTGGAAATAAAATTTTGACTTGAATTTTGACTTTGACACACATATGTACGTACGCACACACAACACACACAGCAGACAGCACAGCACAGCACAGCACAGCACAGCACAGACAAACACAAACCAACACAAGACACACACACACACACACACACACACACACACACACACACACACACACACACACACACACAAACAAAACACAACACACACACACACACAACACAACACAACACAACACAACACAACACAACACAACACAACACAACACATACACATTATCCTCGATATAAAAGAATAAAAAAAAATATTATATTAAAAATCACACCCACTTACCCAATATTTCCACCCGGCCAGCATCAGAGAACTGTTGCCCCCCGTTCATGATCACTCGACACCGGTAGTTTCCCCTGTCCAGGCACGTGACATCGGTGACGTTGACAAACAGGGTCACACGCTCTGATGACCCCTCAGAAAAGGCGAACAATCGTGAGGCAGAGGCATTATTTACCGCAGCGATGGAGGGCGAAGCCCGCTCCACCCTCACCAGAAGCGTCATGGATTGGGCTGTAGAGTTGTCTGCCCTAAATTCCAACGTCAGCAAAGACCAGCCCACAGCGCCCGTGACGTCACAGGTGATAGTAAAATGGCCGTCATCAAGAAAGGGAGTGCTGTTGGTGATTGAAATATCTGCAAAGGGAAGGACTGTTTTAAAGAAAGAAAGAAAGAAAAGAAAGTATACAGGTAAAAAGGTAAAGGTGTCCCATAACCTATGTGGTCGTAAGGGAGTGAGCATCTGAGACCTCAGCTTCTTTAGGGGCCAGCATATTGAGGGCGGCACCCATCCCCTCTCCCTCGCTGCTTTACCTTCCCTGACTCTAAAGAGGACAGGTACCCATTTACAGCTGGGTGGACTGGGGTACTGTACTGAAGCCAAGGTGGCACAAACGGTCACCCATCCAACTGATAACCACGCTCAATGCTGCTTAACTTTAGCTTGGGGAAAGCGAGTGCTCTGACCACTGAGCTGTCCTGTCCTCTAGAAAAAGAATGTAGGATGAAAAGTGAGGGCGAACAAGGAAGGGAAGGAAACAGAAGAAGAAAGTGAAAAAAGAAAAGACGAAGAAAGTGATGCCAGCTATATGAACAACTTGATAGATCAACCAGATGTTTATTAGTCATGCAATTGGTCATTCCTCCTGTTTAGGTAATTATGATTTAGAAACTAAAAGTCATCATCATTGATCAACAGGCATTTAAGCCTCTGTAAGCCAACACTTTACCTCGATTTGTCATCTCAAATGGCGGCTTTGAGAAAAAGATTTGATATGTTTAGATGTCTATTGTTTATTCACCTGCTTTGTCCTTTTTTCCAGCGGGCTTCCCAGTGAGAAGAACCTGAGTGGCAAAGGTCTGGGTTTTTACTGCAACATATTAGTACTAGAGCCTCCGCTGTAGTCTAGTGGTTAGGGCGTTGGACTTGTAATCTAAAGGTTGCGGGTTCGATCCTAGCTTTCGGCTATGGCGTTGTGCCCTTGGAAAAGGCACTTTACGGCTATTTTCTCACCCCACCCAGGTGTAAAAGGGGTACCAACCTTGTGTTGGGGGTTAACCCTGCGATAGACTGGCGTCCTATCCAGGGGGGAGTCTATGACTCTCAGTCACTTAATGCCACAGAAACCGGGATAAGCACGGGCCTGATGAGCCTTAGGCTCGGGACAGACTTTAACTATATTAGTACTAGTGATTCAGTTCTTCTGAAAAGGTAAAGCTGTTTACAAGAGCTGTTATGCTCTGGTAAGAGTAGCAGAGGTGAGCAATCCAACAGCTTAAAGGTGATTTCTGTAGACTATGCATGTCCCATACCAGTGCAGAAGAAGATGACTATGTCCTAGGCGGTGGTCTTGATCTGTTAGTGACACTCTGTTCGTTTTAGGCCTTTTACACAGTCACTCCAAGTCTTTTGGGTGATATACTCTGTGGAAGTCTTTAGGGTGATGGTCTACTTTCTGGAAGTCTTTTGGGGAATGTCTTAGTCTCTTGGAGTGTTGTGAAGTCTTTGGGTGATGTCCTACTCTCTTGAAGTGTCATGAAGTCCTTTGGGTGATGTCCTACTCTCTTGAAGTGTCATGAAGTCCTTTGGGTGATGTCCTACTCTCTTGAAGTGTCATGAAGTCCTTTGGGTGATGTCCTACTCTCTGGAAGTGTTGTGAAGTCTTTGGGGTGATGTTCTACTCTCTTGAAGTCCTTTGGGTGATGTCCTACTAACTTGAAGTGTCATAAAGTCCTTTGGGTGATGTCCTACTCTCTTGAAGTGTTGTGAAGTCTTTGGGTGATGTCCTACTCTATTTAAGTCCTTTGGGTAATGTCCTACTCCCTTGAAGTGTCGTGAAGTCCTTTGGGTAATGTCCTACTCTCTTGAAGTGTCGTGAAGTCTTTTGGGTGATGTTCTACTCTTGTGAGGTCTCTGGAAGACTTTTCGGTGATGACCTACTCTCTTGAAGTCACTTCGAGGATCTCATGCTCTCTAGAAGTCTCTGGGAGTCATTTGGGTAATGCCCTACTCTCTTGATGTCTTTGGAAGTCTTTTGGGCGATGTCTTACTCTCTGGAAGTCTTTTGGGTGATGTCTTACTCTCTGGAAGTCTGTTCGGTGATATCGCACTCTGGAAATAATTTGGGTGATGTCATACTCTCTTGAAGTGTTGTGAAGTCTTTGGGGGTGATATCCTACTCTGTTGGGATCTCTGGAAGGATTTTAGGGGATGAACTACTCTCTTGCAAGCCATTTGGATAATGTCCTGCTCTCTGGAAGTCTCTGGGAGTCATTTGGGTAATGTCTTACTCTTCTCATGTCTTTGGAAGTCTTTTGGGCGATGTCCTACTTTCTAGAAGTCATTTGGTTGATTTCCGACTTCCTTGAAGTCATTTGGGTGACATTCTACTTCCTTGAAGTCTGTTGGGTGATTTCCTACTTCCTTGAAGTCTGTTGGGTAATTTCCTACTTCCTTGAAGTCTGTTGGGTAATTTCCTACTTCCTTGAAGTCTGTTGGGTAATTTACTACTTCCTTGAAGTCTGTTGGGTAATTTCCTACTTCCTTGAAGTCTGTTGGGTAATTTCCTACTTCCTTGAAGTCTGTTGGGTGATATCCTATTTCCTTGAAGTCTGTTGGGTAATTTCCTACTTCCTTGAAGTCTGTTGGGTAATTTCCTACTTCCTTGAAGTCTGTTGGGTAATTTCCTACTTCCTTTGAAGTCTGTTGGGTAATTTCCTACTTCCTTGAAGTCTGTTGGGTAATTTCCTACTTCCTTGAAGTCTCTTGGGTGATTTCCTACTTCCTTGAAGTCTCTTGGGTGATTTCCTACTCTCTGGAAGTCTTTTGGGTGATGACCCTGGTTACTCCAAGCCTTTCAGGTGATAACTTACTTGCTGCAAGTCTTTTAGGTAAATCTCTGGTACCTACTTGTTGTCAAGTCTTCTGGGTCATTGCTGTGTTGGACCTAAGCCTTTTGGAGGGTGCCCTAATCACCTTTGGGGACCGGGATGCCATCTTGCTTCCAGTTTTTTTTGTTAGTGTTGCCCTACTTGCTTCATGTCTCGTAGGTCACGTAGTTTCCTTCCCAATCTTATTGGCTGATATCTTAATTACTCCAAATCTTCTAGGTCACGCATTTATCACACCCATTCTTTTTGGTGATGTTTCACCCTTTCCATGTTTTCTGGGCGATTCTGTACTTTCTTCATATCTTGTTGATGGCACCTGTTGACTTCAAATCGTTTTTTGGGATGCCTGTTCATTCCAAGTCTTTTCGTTGACACTTTACTTGCTCCAAGTCTGCAGGTTAATGTCCTATTCTCTTCGTGTGTTTTTTTGTGTCCTGACTGCTTTAAGCCCTTTAAGGCTTAAGCTGGTGGGAACGGATGACAAAATTTATAAAACTACTTACACATGGGGAATGGATATTTTAAAAAAAGCACATGAGTGCTTATTCCATTATCCTTGAAATAAAAGAATTTTGAAAAATTAAGCTTTTGGGTGATGTTCTACTGACTTCAGGTGCTATGGGTAATGTCCTGCTCACTTAAAATGTTTTGGGTTATGCTTCTTTCACTCCAAATTTTGTTTGCTGATCTTGCTGACTGCACGTCTGTGGGTCAGTAATACTCTGCTCCCTCCAGTCTGTTAGGAGTTGGTTCTGCTAGCCGCAGACCTTTTGGCTGATTCCTTTGCATTCTGTGTCTTTTGCGTAATGCCCTTCTCGCGCTAAGCCTTTTCTTTTATCAGCCCTATTGGTTCAAAGTCAATTTGGTGAAACTATCATTTGCTCCAAGACGTCTCTCTCTCTATCTGTCTCTCTCTCCCTCTCTCTAGCTTTATGCTTAGTTATACGATTGATTGATTGATTCACTTATTTGGACAGAGGACTGGGTATAAAAATGTTCATTCATTCATTCATTCATTCATTCATTCTCTCTCTCTCTCTCTCTCTCTCTCTCTCTCTCTCTCTCTCTCTCTCTCTCTCTCTCTCTCACACACACACACACACACACACACACACACACACACACACACACACCACACACACACACACACACACATATATATATATATATATATATATATATATATAGATAGATAGATAGATATATATAGATATATATATATAATATATATATATATATATATATATATATATATATATATATATATATATATATATATATATATATATATATTCCTTAGGCGTCTGTTGTCTACAGTTTGATGTGTTCTACAAAACAAGTCCCTCAGCTCGCAGTACCGATCTACAGAGTGATTAAATAGTTGTCCATTTATACTAACTGCTCCTCCAATCAGCTGATATTCAGGTTGATATTAAAAAAACACACCATTTTGATGATAAAAAAATATTGACCATTTCCTCTTGCTTTTCATGGTGGACTGTCTGCTATTTTTCAGTTTCTTTTGTGATGTTTCTTTTGTGATATTTCCTTCTTGTGGATGCAGCCACGCAGAACATCTTGCACACACGTTAAATCCTGTTCCGCTTTTCGTAAGAGTAGGCCATCGTGTGCCGGTGGGAACAGATGACAATATTTACAAAACTGCATACACACGGGGACCGGATGAAAAAAAGCACATGATTGCTTATTCTGTTATCCTCGATATAAAGAATAAAAAAATAAAATAAATAAATAAGCCTACATATGTAAAACTCTTTCATATTCAAGGTGGAAAGTGGAACTGCATACATGACAACAGTTATTTCAAGTCTGAAGTTTTATTTGTTGTGTGCAATAAGTCTGGAGTTGTTGTTTAGGGTGAAGTGTCAGGTCTGTGTTGCCTCCATGGTTGATTTATTTTTAACAGTTTATGTTGGTTTAATTAGATTTTATTCAGAATTTGGAACAAACATTGAAAACAACAGCATTTTGGAATCATTGCAACAACAAGCTTGTAGTTTGACGGTGGACTGCAGCAGCTTGACATAACGCAGTCAAACTGACTGACTTCTCTATCAACTTCTTGAGGAGTCAACAGAGCACTGCACTAAACTTTTCAGGCAGTGTGTCTGGTGGGCAGATTAATCAGACGTGGAGGTGGGACAGCCTGGTGGTTAGAACAATGAGGTTACGATTTGACAGCCTGGGATTGAGCCACCACACAGAGGCCGGTTCAAGATGTTTTCCCCTGGAGTTTACACCAATAGGCCTACTGACTCCAACCTCCCTATCCCCCCTCTAATGTCCTTTGATATGAGACTATCAACCCAGGTCCGTGTACAAACGCGCGCAGAACATCTTGCACACACGATAAAACTTGTTCTTCTGCTTTTGGGAAGAGTAGGCCATCCGCGCTAGTAAGAATGGATGACAAATATTATATATATATATATAAATATATATATATATATTTTTTATTTATTTATTATTTTTTTTAATTACTTTTTTTTCACAATGGTGTCACGTTTAGACATCATTTTTCGAAGTCGGAATGCGGCTATCTGCATGGTGGGGAAAATGGTCCTACACACAAAGATATCATCATTGGTAAACCTCTGAGCTCTAGTCAAGCAACGGGGCAAAAAAACCAACCAACCACCAACAACAAACCAACCCAGAGCAGATCCCATCCCTTTTAAGGACATGATACAGTGCACACCACCATTTCATGCCGGGTGTCAGATAGGGACCGCCCTTATGAGGGTGCCCGGGGCCTGTCAGTATAAGTAGCAACCCCACCTTCTGGAAATTCTCTGCAAGAAATTCCCTCTTTTCTATCCCTCTCTTTATTTCTGCCTTTGCTCCTTATCTTTATGTCACATCCCTCTTGTATATTTTCTGCTTTCTTAGTCTATTCTCCTGCCTTTTTCAGATAGACTTAAAAAGATAACCAGACTCTTCAACTCTGAAGTGGGGTGTGCTGGGCCTGACTTGTCAGGTGTTTAACGGCAGCGTAATGCATTTTCGCTCATATGATAGACAACAGCTGCTGTCTGAGCTTTCCACGACGACGAATAAGATGATGGTAATTGGTTTAGTATGTATGAGGGCACATTATGAGATTCATCGGTAAATGTTAATAGCACTGTACCCATAAGCATTGTTGAATGAATTTACTCCATGGTAAGCAATATTAATCTGATCAATGATGAATTTCCAGATATGCCAAATTTGTTATGTATTCCGAACACTGACAATTAACAGTTAAGAAGCAAACATGAATGTTTATTTTAAAAGCCTTTGAAAGCTGCTTACAATAACAACTATTACAACTGCTTGTTCTTTTCTCACTACAATATAAGTGAAGTTTACAAATATCAATGGGTTTTTTTGTTTCTTAGCAGATTTTTAAACCAAAGCCCTTGATAAAAAAAAAGAAGAAAATTAAGAGGAAAAATTGTCAGTTTTGAACTAACAGCCAGACAGACAGAGAGCAGACAGCAGAAAAGAAGACCTAGCAACAATAACAACAGATCTGCCAAATCATCCACTTTACCTGAAGACCTAGCAACAATAACAACAGATCTGCCAAATCATCCACAATGCCTGAAGACCTAGCAACAATAACAACAGATCTGCCAAATCATCCACAATGCCTGAAGACCTAGCAACAATAACAACAGATCTGCCAAATCATCCACAATGCCTGAAGACCTAGCAACAATAACAACAGATCTGCCAAATCATCCACAATGCCTGAAGACCTAGCAACAATAACAACAGATCTGCCAAATCATCCACAATGCCTGAAGACCTAGCAACAATAACAACAGATCTGCCAAATCATCCACAATGCCTGAAGAACTAGCAACAATAACAACAGATCTGCCAAATCAACTGCTTGTTCTTTTTCTCACTACAATATAAGTGAAGTTTACAAATATCAATGGGTTTTTTTGTTTCTTAGCAGATTTTTAAACCAAAGCCCTTGATAAAAAAAAAGAAGAAAATTAAGAGGAAAAATTGTCAGTTTTGAACTAACAGCCAGACAGACAGAGAGCAGACAGCAGAAAAGAAGACCTAGCAACAATAACAACAGATCTGCCAAATCATCCACTTTACCTGAAGACCTAGCAACAATAACAACAGATCTGCCAAATCATCCACAATGCCTGAAGACCTAGCAACAATAACAACAGATCTGCCAAATCATCCACAATGCCTGAAGACCTAGCAACAATAACAACAGATCTGCCAAATCATCCACAATGCCTGAAGACCTAGCAACAATAACAACAGATCTGCCAAATCATCCACAATGCCTGAAGACCTAGCAACAATAACAACAGATCTGCCAAATCATCCACAATGCCTGAAGACCTAGCAACAATAACAAACAGATCTGCCAAATCATCCACAATGCCTGAAGAACTAGCAACAATAACAACAGATCTGCAAATCATCCACAATGCCTGAAGACCTAGCAACAATAACAACAGATCTGCCAAATCATCCACTTTACCTGAAGACCTAGCAACAATAACAACAGAACTGTCAAATCATCCACAATGCCTGAAGAACTAGCAACAATAACAACAGAACTGTCAAATCATCCACAATGCCTGAAGACCTAGCAACAATAACAACAGAACTGTCAAATCATCCACAATGCCTGAAGAACTAGCAGAGTTACAGGATGGATACTGATATAAAAAAAAAGTTAAGCAAACGGCAGGTCTGTATATATGAAAGAAAGAAGGCAAGGGATGACTTTTTTTCCCTAAAAGGATAAGAATTTTTTTAGGAGAGCAAAACAAATACCATATGGGACACACACACTAACTTCGTTATACAGACTGATATTTACAAAACAAAAAAAAGGACAACAAAAACAAAAACATTAAAAACAAAAAACAAACCCCAAAAGAAACCCCCAGCAATCCCTATACTACCCCTCCCCTCTTTTCTCCAAAAAACAAGCAAACTCAAGTTTTGCATCAAAGAAAGACAGAAGGACCAATTGTTGCACCAAGAGTACCCTGCCTGCACTAAGCTCTGGACCAAGCTACCCCAGCCACTACCTCTGTAGAGAGCACACTCACTGCCCAGACTTTCACCTGACTGACAGCATGTCTTCCCACTTCAGCACCAAAGAAACCTCTGCCTACTTTCTCCCCTGACGCCTCTCTCCCCCATTCCATTCCCACCAGCAGCAGAGCAGCAGGAGAAGACAGACGAGACACCAGCCACTCTCACAACAGCAAAGAACCAGCCAGACAACAGAGAAATGCAAACAAACTCCTTGGAATGGGGTTCACAACGTCAAACTTTTATTCCAAGACTTATGATGAGGCAATTTTTTTTTTGGTGGGGGGGGGGGGGGGGGGGGGGGGGTTGTACAAGAAGGGAACAAAGATAAATGCATGATCGATCCGTCCATCTGACAATGTACAAAAAGAAGTCACGCATGCAAAACTTGTCGTTAAACTGACACAGTTACAGGGACGTAGGACAGAGGGTTTGGTGGTTAAAGCATTGTACTCGTGATGTGACGGTCACGGCTAAAGGCTAGGGTTAAAGCCTCCTCTTTGTCCTGCTCCAAGGGATTTCTTACCCTGGGATTAACATTGGGGCTGATTCCCACTCCACCTCAAGTCCTTTGGCTGAGACTATAAACCGAGGCAGGGCCTCAAACATTTGCAGAACATCTTACACACGTTAAAAATCTACCCGCTTTTCATAGAAGAGTGGGCCCTCGATGGCCTGTGGGATGGATGACACGAACATACCTAGCTTGCATCATGGTGCTAGATGAGGAATGGGCTCTGACAGGTCCAACTTGCCAATGACACGCTACCTGAACACTTCAGTGCAGTGACCTCCTACTCAGACTGTCACAATCACGAGAGACAAAGCGAACAGAGGGATGTGATAATTTAAAAAAAACAAAAACACCTCTACAAACACAATATTAGCAACTGCCAAAGAAGTCTACTCTGACTCTACTCTGGGGAATACCAAATCCCAACAATTTTCAGAAGAAAGAGTATATTGAAAAGAAGTCATAATCAAAACAGCGGGGTCTAGTCTATCCCCAAGAAATGCCCAGACAACTATAGTGCCGTAAAATCATGTTTAAAACTCCTAGAGAAAGGGATTCAAGACTCACACACAGAATCGAAGCAAAGTGATACTGAATGGAAAGAAAATAAAGCAAGCAAGAACTCTAACCTTCACACAGTAAGTCGAACAAAGATAACGCGCATAGAGATCTCTCTGTAAAAATCGCTGACATGAAAAGAACACCCCAAACACTTCATGTCATTAAAAAGAGAAACACAAAAAGGTTTTGTGTAAAATTTCTATGAAAACCCCCCTCACAAATATTCAAGTCGAGGTTTTTCAGTAGAATGAAGTAAGCAAAGAACATACGATTGGTGGTTTCTTGGTACTAATATTATACAAGACAGGGCTCATGGAGAAGAAAGAAAGGAAGACATGAGAAAGAGAGAACGAAAGAAAGAGAAGGACCCAACATCAAGATGGCGCATTTCTTCTAAAAAGCCTTCTCTAAAGATAACCAACATAAGAAAAGCTCAAGCAACGTAATAAAAAAAAAACCCACCCTCATTCTCAGGTACATGAAGAAGCAATATTTTAAACAAGACTTAACCGGCAAATAATACAGGAATTAAAACACACAAAAATAGGCGAAAGATTTTACACCCAGAGCAAGTCAAGGTCGGCCAGGAAATAGAATGTTCAGGAAATAGATGTTTCACAAAGGTCACCTAGGAAATATAATGTTTCACATAGGTCACCCAGGAAATAGAATATTTCACAAAGGTTGCCCAGGAAAAAGAATGTTTCACAAAGGTCACCTGGGAAATAGAATGTTTCACAAAGGCCACCTGGGAAATAGAATGTTTCACAAAGGTCACCTGGGAAATAGATGTTTCACAAAGGTCACCTGGGAAATAGACTGTGTCACAAAGGTCACCTAGGAAATAGAATGGTTCACAAAGGCCACCTGGGAAATATAATGTTTTACAAAGGTCACCTGGGAAATAGACTGTTTCACAAAGGTCACCTAGGAAATAGAATGCTTCACAAAGGTCACCTAGGAAATAGAATGCTTCACAAAGGCCACCGAGGAAATAGAATGCTTCACAAAGGTCACCTAGGAAATAGAATGCTTCACAAAGTTAGCACAGAAGGTGAAAACAAAAGGCCAGCTTAGTCCAGAAAAACTGGAAACTCTCAGCATGTCTAACAACAATAACAACATCAACAATAGCCATAACAACGACAAAATGATTACCCACCATTCAATACACACTTGTTAGACAGTAAAATCCGCACCCTAAATTGTCTTCAAGACATACTGTATACACACTGAGAAAAATACCTATGGACAAAAATCACTCCTAGAACTTCTTCCTAAGCAATGCCGTTTCTGCAGCTAAAGAATCGGTAGGACGAAAAAAACAACCCACCCAAAAACAAAAAACAATAACAAACAAACATCACCCCACCCCCCTTCCAAAAAAAAAACCCAACCCAACAAAGCCCCCAAAACTGCTAACAGAACTACAGTAATCAACTTAAAACTTTCTTTTTTTTACGTTCCTCGGCTAGAGCTCCGAGGTTCACCACTGGTAATAATACTTTTAATTCACCAGACACCGCCAAGATTTAAACTCACGACTTCATGGAAACATGGGGTTCAAATCGAAAGGACTTAACCACTCGTCTATAGCGTCCGTCACCTTGACCATATGTAACAAACCACGTAGGACAACTCTGCACAGAAGAATGTCCAGCAATTTAGCCAATCAGGCAGCCATCCAATCCGATCCAATCTTGTTGTTTATAGCCCCGCCGATCACCACAGAGGCCCTATCGGGGGTGTAGTCTAGGAGCAAACAATACACCGCCGTGAACGATACAACTGACGAGTTTACATGTTAATTAAACAGATTGCACATAATTACACTACGAGTTGAAACAGAACGTAACCAGAAAAAATATGCAATACAGCTTCGTTAAAAATTGTTCAAGAAATAGGGGTTTGGGTTTGGGTGGGGTTTTGTTGTTGTTGTTGTTTTTTGGGGGGGCAAGGGGAGGGGGGTTAACAAACAAGTCATTGCAGCCCTGGAACTAAAAAGCACAAGAAGAGTGGAATGTGCACATCAAAGCAGTTTCCCAAAATAAACAGCGCAAGAGCCAGACATGATTTTTTGTGTGTGTGAAATGGAACCCATACAGTCAAATGAAGCAGATGATCAGTTTTGAATTTCAAACAGTGGACATACTGGGCATGGAGACTGTAGACGTTTCAGCCGCTTCTCCGCCCGCCTTGGTTACAGAGGGTGGTGTGGATGTGCTGTTGGAGGGCGTGCTCCCCCCTGAACCTGCACAAAAGAAAAGGGGGGAAACCCCCCCAATGGTACTGATATTTCCTCTTCTACTCTTACGCCCTTCATGGGTTTGTGTTGATTTTTTTTTCTAGATAAGAAGATCCACAGATTATTGCCACGGGAAGACAAATCATTGGTAGGACCCCCCCCCCCCCCCCCACACACACACATCCCCCATTTATTTATTTTTAGTTCCTTGGCTAGAGCCACGAGGACCAGGCTTCTTTTTTTTTTTTTTTAAAGTGTTCTCACTCTGTGTGTGGATTGGATGTAGAAAATAAAAAAAGCACACGAGTGCTTTATTCCATTATTCTCGAAATGAAAGATTTTTTAAATCTCTCTCTCTCTCTCTCTCTCTCTCTCTCTCTCTCTCTCTCTCTCTCTCTTCTCTCTCATAGGATTTATATTGTAGTTTGTTATTGCTTTGTTTTTGTTTGTTTGTTATTTTGGGGTTGTTTGCTGTTTTTTCTCTTTTTTGTTTTGCCCAGAGGGCTGGTTGTAAAAACATGTTTGCTTATGCCATTACCCTCTTTAAATAAAATTTATCCAATTCAATTCAATTCAATTCAATTCAATTCAATTCTCTCTCTCTCTCTCTCTCTCTCTCTCTCTCTCTCTCTCTCTCTCTCTCTCCTTCCTTATTAACTTACCAGACCCTTGCAGTACAGGTTTGGGTGGCAGCTGCAGCAGACGTGTGAAGTTGAGACTGACAGTCACGCAGTCTGAGCACACCACAAACTGCCCCATGGCACGCGCGTCACTCTCATCCCATTGGCTGGCGCGTTCTGCCGATTTGATGACGTTCTGCACAACTTCTCCTTTCGTCACCAAGCCTGTGTCCAAGAACAGTAACTCTGTGCGGGCACTGATGCTGCCAGGCCTGTAAGTATGGACATGGAGAGAGATTGAATGAATGATTGAATGAATAATCTTTATTTTTCAAGGGTAACAGAATTAGCATTTACAGAGAGAGAGAGAGAGAGAGAGAGAGAGAGAGAGAGAGAGAGAGAGAGAGAGAGAGAGAGAGAGAGGTTGAATCATCCCATGAAGGGCAGTTATAATACTGACAGACATACTGATCGAATCTGGAAGACACAAGAAAGCTATATTCCATGTTTATTGGCTTAAACATTCTAAAATAACTTCAAATGGAAAAAAAATATCACACACAAACACACGCACGCGCACACGTGTACGCACGCACGCACGCGCGCACGACACACACACACACACACACACACACACACAACACACACACACACACACACACACACACACACCACAGCAACACACACACACACACAAACACACGTGTGCGCGCATATAAAATGTTACAAATGCATAATCGATCCGGTGGATGTCATTGGGCTTTTCGAATAAGAGTACTGGTGTGTACACATGGCTTTGGCTATGTGTGGGAAATGCAAGATGCTGGAAAAGTGCTTTGCTTCATGTCTGAATTTAACCAACGACTAAAGGACACACTTGGCCAAGAATGGCGTGATTTCCTTTCATCATATGCCGATTACTGCGCCTACCACCCCAGAAATAATTAGGGCTAATCATATAAGTCAGCTTTACAGGAGCACCGTCAGGTTGTGATTTACTGAGGCGCAAGAAATTGCCTCTAAATAGCATGATTTACCCAAGGTAAAAAGGTAAAGGTCCCATAACCTGTGTGGTCGTAGGAGAGCGATACGCCAGAGACGTCAGCTCCTCCAGGGGCCAGCATATTGAGGGATTGGTTCATCCTTTGACCACTTTTGGGGGAACAGACGATATCAAGTAACAATCTAAGAAAATCTAAAGTACTCGTATCATAAGAATTGCTTTTGTACTCATTCCATGTAGATGTGCTAGGTTGTTCTGATTTTTTTTTTGGGGGGGGGGGGGGGGGGGGGCAGGGGGCATTTACATTTTACACCACTTTAAATCACGGCAGATTTCTCTGCCTGAAATTTGGGCTATTCTCCCCGGGGAGAGCTGGTCGCCACAAGAGCAGCGCCACCCATTATTATTTTGTTCTTTTCCAGTCTGCAGCTGTATTTGTTTCCCTATCAGAATGGCTTTTTCCTACAAAATTTTTACCAGGGACAACTCTCTTGTTGCCGTGGGTTCTTTTACGTGCGCAAAGTAATCTTCCGTAACACTCGGGACCTCAGTTTATCGTCTCATCCGACAGACTAGCACCCAGACCACCACTCATAGTCTAATGGATAGGGAAAAAGTTTCGGGTCCAAACTGGGGATCAAACCACCGCACACTTCCGACTCGGACTTTTCGCTTTCCGGGCAAGGAGCGTTACCTTTGGACCACCCATCCACTTTAAACCAAGAAAGCATCAACACACTGAAAATAATCTTGCACGTTCATCATCCCTCGGATGAGACTTTAAACCGAGGCCCCGTGTGCGAACGCATGCAGAACATCTTGCGCACACGTTAAATCCAGTTCCGCTTTTCGTAAAAGTAGGCCATCGTGTGCCGATGGGAACAGACGACAAGATTTACAAAACTGCATACACACAGGGACTGGATGTAAAAAAGCACATGAATGCTTATCCCAATATCCTCGATATAAAAGAATAAAATAAAAAATAAATAAAAAACAAAAAGAAACACGAGTTTACCCCAGAGCGGTGACTTTGTTGCCCCGATAGGCAGTGGCCAGTGAAGACGCCAGGAACAGCCTGTCCAGCTGTGAACACACGTAGCATCTTGACATCATGTTACAGTTTCATCTTTTTTATCTTGTTTTTTGTTGTTGTTGTTGTATGTTCCATGTAGATAGGACACAACACGCAACACACAACACACAACACACACACACACACACACACACACACACACACACACACACACTCACACACACACACACACACACACACACACACACACACACACACACACACACACACACACACACACACACTGCATACACACGGGGACTGGATGAAAAAAAGCACATGAGTGCTTATCCCATTATCCTCGATATAAAAGAATAAATAAATAAATATTAAAAAACACACACACAGAGTCTAATATCACCAAGTGCGAATAGACTCTAAATTAAACTACAACAACAACAACAACAACAACAACAACAACAACAACAACAACAACAACAACACACACACACACACACACACACACACACACACACACACACACACCAACCTCACCCCCCCCCCCACCCACACACCCCAACTCCCCCCCCCCTACCCACCCCCCCCACACACTCCCCCCTCCCCCCTCACCCACCCACCTCACACACACCAAAATGCAGCAAAAGTATTTTGGTGTGTGTGAGTAATAACACCAAAACAGCACAGAGGAAACACAGCCTCCACACCTCAAGGCTGTAAGGAGCCGCCACAGCCTTGAAGGGGGCTGAACCAGGGTCAGCCATGTCCGAGGAGAAATTCTTGTTGAGGATTTTCAGCGTCATGGAAGCTCGCACCACAGCTGCACACAACAATCAGCATCTTGTCCTCAATAGTGAATATGAATAATAATAATAATACATGGAATTTGTATAGCGCTATCTCTTGTAAAAACAAATCAAAGCGCTTTCATTCGACCTACACAACACACAATCAACAACTATTTACAGTTTTAACAAATTCAAATATACACAACACCACACATGCATGCACGCAGCACGCCCGTGCGCACACACACCTACAAATGTTAAGCACTTTGGCAGGTGGATGTTGAAGGCAGGGACAGGTAAGAGATGGAAGCGGAAGGAGAAAAACTTAGGTTTGAAATAAGTGTGTCTTGAGGTTGGATTTAAAAGTGTCATAAGTAGGCTTTTGCCGGAGGGAGAGAGGAAGGTCGTTCCAGATCGATGGACCAGAAACAGAGAAAGAGCGGTGGCCAACGGTAGATAGGTTGAATCTGGGTATTCTTAAAGACAAAGTATCTGCCGACAAGCAGAGGGAGCGAGAAGGTGTGTACAAGTGAAGACATTCACAGAGGTAAGAGGGTGCAGTATTGTGGAGACATTTGTAACAGAGGGTATTGATCTTGTAGTTTACTCTCTGTGGTACGGGCAGCCAATGGAGAGATTGCAAGAGAGGGGTAATGTGCTCGGATTTTCTCTTTCTGAGGACCAGACGAGCTGCAGAGTTTTGTATACGTTGAAGGGAGTGGATGGATGATGCTGGCAGACCAGCCAAAAGAGAATTGCAATAGTCCAGACGTGAGAGAATAAGAGAAGTGAGAAGTGACAAGTTTGGATGTTGCATCCCCCCCCCCCAGGGGGGGTAGCCTAGTGGTTAGAGTTTTAAACTTGTGATCTAAAAAGTCAAGTCAAAATGATCTTTATTGAGGGTAAAGGATTAAGTTTACACAATCAGTGGTCTGGCGGGTTTTTTTTGGTTTTTTTGTGAGATCAGATTTTCAGAATTTCCTGTCATCAACTA
>CM060335.1:29841327-29843827 GCA_030674155.1 Stramonita haemastoma | reverse complement strand
AAAAACCCCACAACATAATATTAAAAAGGTGTTCCCATAACCTATGCAGTCGTTGAGGAGAAGATGTCAGAGACCTCAACTTCCCCAGGGGCCAGCATGTTGAGAGCGGCACCCTTCTTCTCTCCCTCGCTGCTTTACCTTCCCTGACCCTAAAGAGGGCAGGTACCCATTTACAGCTAGGTGAACTGAGGGACTGTACTGAGGCCAAGGCGCACAAACGGTCACCCATCCACTTCGTAACCACGCTCAATGCTTAGGCCTAGCTTGGGGACAGAGAGTGAAAGCGTGTGCTCTGACCATTTGGTTTGCTAAATGATAGATTCTGGAGTTTCTTGTTGTTGTTGTTGTTGTTGTTGTTGTTCTTCTTCTTCTTCTTCTTCTTCTTCTTCTTCTTCTTCTTTCTTCTTCTTCTTCTTCTTCTTCTTCTTCTTCTTCTTCTTCTTCTTCTCTTCTCTCTCTCCTCCTCCTCCTCCTCCTCCTCCTCCTCCTCTCTCTCTTCTCTTCTTCTTCTTCTTCTTCTTCTTCTTCTTCTTCTTCTTCTTCTTCTTCTTCCTTCTTCCTCCTCCTCCTCCTCCCTCCTTCCTCCTTTCCCTCCTCCTCCTCCTCCTCCTCCTCCTCCTCTTCTTCTTCTTCTTCTTCTTCTTCTTCTTCTTCTTCTTCTTCTTCTCTCTCTCATTCTCTTGTCTCTACCCCTCCTCTCTTCTTTCCCTCCTCTCTCTTCTATTCTTCTTCTTCTCTTTCTTCTTCTTCTCGTTCCCTGGCTGTGCTAATGTTCAGTTGGTCTGGACAGTGAAGTCTGTACTTTGTTGGAGAGAGTGACCCTGCCAGTCCTACAGATTTTTTTTCTGGAGCTCTACTGGGCTGGGCCACGTCTGGTGTCTCAAATACACAATGTGAGATAATGGGTTTACAACATTTGTGCCAGTAAGTTTTGACCACACACACACACACACACACACACACACAACACACACACACACACACACAACACACACACACACACACACACACACACACACATCCATCGTTGTTAGAGGCACCACTATCACCAACCACAAGAATGAAAAATTGATACTATGTAGCCTAATTCGCTCTGTAAGCAAGATTCATTCCCTCGTTAGAGAGTGTGTGTGTGTGTGTGTGGGGGGGGGGGGGGGGTAGCCTAGTGGTTAGAGCATTAGGCTCATGATGTGATGACCCGGGTTAGAGCCACCACTGAGGTAGGCTACCTGTCAGAGGGATTTTTTTTCCTTGCAGTTCCGACTCCACTCCTCCGAAAGTCCTTCTGCCGAAACTATAAACCGAAGTACCGAGTGGGAACGTAGGTAGAACACCTTGGGCACAAGTTAAAAGCCTGATACACATTTCAAAAGAGTAAGCCATTCGTGCCGGAACGGATGACAAAATTTAGAAACCGCATCCTCATTGGCTTCGTGTTCAGATTCGTCCCTGAAGTGGGAATGCGGTTAAACCTCCTTGATGGTGATTAAATGGTTGCATATGCAATATCTCACCATTGGTGAACCTCACAGTCCTAGCTGACTAACAACCAAAAATATCCGGCATCCCTACACCCATATCCAACACATTACCTATTAATCCTCTCTCCTCTTGTTGTGATTAAATTAAAGTCCCAGGGAGATTTCCTAATTGCTCTCTCCTCCCCCTGCTCCCCCATTTTATTTGATGTTTACCTTTACATCAAAAATTAAAAGGGCATTGGTCAGCAAGCTTAGAAATCCACAATTTAATGCGCGGTTGTCATGAAAATAATCCTACATGGCCGTCACAGCTATATTGTCTTTTTCAATTTTCTAAAACATTTTTACTTATAATAGATCTAGATGCAATTAATAATTCCCTTCTCACAAACATGTTTTATAATCCAAATTCTTAAAATTTACCCAGCATAATCTTCACAGTTGGTCACGGCCACTTTAAACACTACTAGTTATTGTGTTTTATTTCGCTTTAAAAAAAAAAAAAAAAGATTTTTTTTTAATCATCTTGTACTCTGACCTTATGTGTCACTTCCTGTGACTGTGTGGTGACGTCACCGGCCTCGGAGAAGCGGGAAGGATCGAGCAGACGTATCCAGGAGGGGGGTGAAGGGGGACAACTGTCTTTGTCCTCTGTGGTCGTCTGATCCGGGGAGAAGAAATGTCGTGTGCCTCTGGTGGCCGCCATCCTGGTGTTGCTCCGAGACAGGTTTTTTATTTCCCCTGTCTCCTCGCGTGAAGATTTGTTGCCTACCTCCTCCTTTTAAGTTTTGTGGTTGCTGTTGTTGTTTGTGTGTTTTTGTTTGCTTGTTTGTTGGATTGTTTGTGGTAGTGGTTTTGTTTGTTTGTTGTTTTTCTTGGGTTGTTTTTTTTGTTTTGTTTTGTTTTGTTGTTGCTGATTTGTTGTTTTTGTGGTTGTTGGTTTGTTTTGTTTTTGGTTGAGTTTTTTTGTGTGGTTGATTATTTATTTATTTATCCTTTTTTTTTTTTTTTTTTTTGGG
>CM060335.1:29831327-29833827 GCA_030674155.1 Stramonita haemastoma | reverse complement strand
GCGCTCAGACAGCAACTTCTGTTGTCTGTTGTGTGAGCCAAAGATTATGTATGCACTGCACTGCCTTTAGGCGTCTGACAAGTCGGGCCTTGCGTATCAAGTTCGAAGTGCGCATGCGTGGCTGGAAGCAGGACCGGTGTTTTTGGGGGGCTGTGGCAGAAACTTAAAAAAAAATAATTAAAAAACTTTAAAAAAAACATAAACTTAAAGTTATTAATTTTCAATGGTATCCAACTTCGGGTGTGGGAGAGAATGGTTATCTTTTAAGTCTTTCTTGAGGAAAAATAAAAAGGCAGCAAAATGGACCAAAAAGGAGGTGACAGGAAGAAAAAGAAACAAGGCGGAAACAAAGAGAGGGATAGAAAAGAGGGAAGCCCTAGCATGGAATATCAAGAATGTGGGGATTACATTTTTACTGACAGACCCCTCCCCCTCCCATGGGGGATAACGTTTAGACTATTTATATAATTGTGTGGGGTTCAGACAGTACTCTCCCCTGCTTTAGATACCAGGGACCTGTCTGTACAAGTTCTTACCTTACCTTACTTTACCTTACCTTACCTTACTTTACCCTACACTACCTTACCTCTCCATACCTTACCGTACCTTGCCTTATCTTACCTACCCTACTTATCTTACCTTACCTAACACTGCCTTACTTTTCCATATCTTACTATACCATATCTTACCTTATCTTCTCTTACCTTACTTTACCTTTCCTATCTTACCGTACCTTACCTTATCTTACCTTACTTACCTTATCTTACCTTACCTTACCTTACTTACCTTACCTTACACTGCCTTACCTTTCCATATCTTACCATACCTAACCTTATCTTATCATACCTTACCTTATCTTACCTTATCGTACATCACCTTACCTTACCATACACTATCTTACCTTTCCTTGTCTTACCGTACCTTACCTTATCTTATCTTATCTTATCTTACCTCACCTTATCATACCTTACCTCACCTCACCTCACCTCACCTAACACTACACTGCACTGCACTGCACTGCA
This sequence comes from Stramonita haemastoma, assembly GCA_030674155.1. Taxonomy (NCBI): domain Eukaryota; kingdom Metazoa; phylum Mollusca; class Gastropoda; order Neogastropoda; family Muricidae; genus Stramonita; species Stramonita haemastoma. The sequence goes on along the minus strand of CM060335.1, from coordinate 29,832,805 downwards.
CTGCACTGCACTACATTGCAATGCACTACATTTCACTACACTATACTACACTGCACTGCACTGCACAATACTGCACTGAACCATATCGCACCACACCACACCACACCACACTACACTACACTACACTACACACACTACACTACACTACACTACACTACACTACACTGCACTACACTGCACTGCACTGCACTGCACTGCACTACACTACACAACACCACACCACACCACACCACACCACACCACACCACACCACACTATACTGCACTGCACTGCACTGCACTACACTACACACACTACACTACACTACACTCCACACTACACTACACTCACTACACTACACTACACTACACCATAAATAAAACAATGCTGAAACAAAAACAACCAAACCAAACAAAACAAAGCAAAAAACAAAAAAAAACCAACAAAAACAAAAAAACGAAAACACAAACCAACAACAACAACACTACCACCACCATTAACAAAAAACAACAGCCAAAATACTCAACAACAAAAAAAGAAGGGGGGGGGAAAAGGGGGGGGGGGGGAGTTCTTTGCGTTCCTTCCATTACAATTTTGTTTCTCCGTCAGTGTCATGTGTGTAATGTCTCTGTTCATTACAACACAACAACCCGCACGACACAGCACTGCAATTTAACATGCATACCCACAGATACTATGCAATCACGAGTGCACACGCACGCACGCGTGCGCACACACACACACACACACACACACACACACACACACACACACACACACACACACACACACACCACACAGCAGATGCATTGCTTACACAATGTAACCTACCGTCTGAAAATAAAAATTTGAGTTTGACTTTCACACACACACGCACGCACGCACACCACACACACACACACGCACACGCACACGCACACACACACACACACACACACGCACGCACGCACCACACACACACACACACACACACACACACACACACACACACACCACACACAAGCACACACACACACACACACACACACACACACACACACACACACACACACACACACACACACACACACACACACACACACACACACACACACACACACACACACACACACACACACTCCATCCCGTACCACCACCACTGACATGACCACCATCACCACCACTTCCCCCGCGATTCTCTACCACCACCGCCACCACCATCACCACCACACCACCACCACCACCCACCTCCATCACCACCACCTCCATCACCACCACTTCCCCCCGCGATTCTCTACCACCACCGCCACCACCATCACCACCACCACCATCACCACCACCTCCATCACCACCACCTCCATCACCACCACCTCCATCACCACCACCACCATCACCACCACCACCACCAACCACCACCTCCATCACCACCACCTCCATCACCACCACCTCCACCGCGATTCTCTACCACCCCCCCCCCCCCCACCCACCCCCCAGATCGGTGATCTAGAGGTAAGGCAACT
>CM060335.1:29823827-29826327 GCA_030674155.1 Stramonita haemastoma | reverse complement strand
GTGTAAGAGACAGGGAGAGGTGGAGAAAATGAGAGAGAGACAGAGATAGAGAGAGACAGAGAGAGAGAATGTTGTGTGTGTGTGTGTGTGTGTGTGTGTGTGTGTGTGTGTGTGTGTGTGTGTGTGTGTGTGTGTGTGTGTGTGTGTGTGTGTGTGTGTGTGTGTGAGATTCAAGATTCAAGATTCAAGATTCAAGATTCAAAATATTTTATTGCCATTTAAGTCATGCAGACTTATTTGACACAACAAAACAAACATCAGTTTTAATTATCTTTCTGCCCAAAATGATGTCCACTAAAAACATGCTGCATTCTTCTTCTCTTTTTCTCTTTTCTCAAAACATTCATTCACATATCTAATGATATCTGCTTGATATATATCAACTGCGATTATGTCGCTTACCTTATCTATATGCTTTTTACGTTCTTTGTCTTTGGTTTTAACTTTAAATAACAAATTGTTTCTGAGTTCATCATATAACACACATTCATCGAGTACATGAAATTCATCTTCTATTTTGTTACAGTATTTACATTTTCTGTCCTTTCTGGGCATATTTTGGTGTCTCCCTTTCTCTATCATTAAATCGTGACAGCTTAAGCGAAATTTACAAAAAGTATTTTTATGAGTTTTGTTTTCATAGTTTATGGTTCCAGTCTGTATTCCTTGGTTACAAAATCATAAAATTTTAGTTTTGCAAACTGTTTTTTCTGGTAGTTCCAGAATGTTTTATACATAGTCTGAAGCTTTCTTTGAACAGCATAACTTAACCGATGAACATCAAAAGTACTCTGGTTTTACCACACATTTTTAAACCCAATTGTGTAAAGGATATTTTTTACTGTATTGATCCATTTATCACATGTATTCGTCTGATACAAATAATCGTATACTATTCTAATATGAGTTTGGTTTTGATTCTGTTAAATGAATCCAAAAGGATATTATCTGGCATATGATTTTAAGAGTCAGTGGAAATCTTCCTAATTCACCCAGAGTGGGTAGTACCAATGCTTTTTTATGAACTCCCAGTATTTGTTTACAAAATTTTATATGAAAAGTTTCATACAGAAACTGATTTGATAAGCATGTCTTCAACAATTCATCAATATGAAATTCTGTCTCCCCATGAAAACAAAAAGGAAACCAAACTTCTGCTCCATAAGTTAAAACAGGAGTTATTAATGAGTCAAATAAACGCATTATTATAGTAGTCTTTAAATTTTGTCCATGAACTGCTCTTTTAAAGGCGTACAATGCTTTATTACTTTGCTTTACTAAATGTTCTTGTGTTGCTTGAAACTTACCATTCTGATGAAAGATGACACCTAGATATTTGTAAGTTTCTACTGTTTCAATTACACGCTCTCCACACTTAAAATGTATGGGAATTTTAGGTGGTGATCTCGTAAAGACTATTACCTTTGTTTTGGTTTTGTTTATCTTTAAGCCCCAGTTTGAACTGTATTCTTGAAGTTTATTCAATTTAGTTTGAAGACCTACTTTGGTTGTTGATAGTAATGCTAGGTCATCAGCATATAGTAAACAAGGAATTCGGTCTCTCAAAGTTATATATGGTGAATCTTTCTCGTCAATATACTGAACTATATCATTGACATATATATTAAATAATGTAGGGCTTAATGTATTTCCCTGATGCACCCCTCTTTTTACTCTGATTTCACCAGTGTGTTTTCCTTGCCTGTTTGTAATTACTGTTGCATTCCAATACATGTTTTTAATAACATTATAGGTTTTACCTGTTATCCCTATTTCGTTTAGCTTTATTAGAAGACCCTCATGCCACACATTATCGAAAGCTTTCTGAAAATCTACAAAGCAGCAATAAAGTCTTTTACTTTTTACTTTTAGCACTTTATCTATTAAATTGTTAAGTAGAAAGATATGGTCCGTTGTTCTGCTTGTTTTCCTGAATCCAGCTTGTTCTCTGACAATACTATTGTTATTTTCTAAATATTCAGATATTCTTCGATTTAGTATTTGACAAAAAAGTTTTCCAATAGTGTTTGTTAACGTAATTCCTCTGTAGTTTTCCGGATTATATGTGCATCTGCTTTTATAGATCGGGACATTCACTCCCACTTTCCAGTCAGAGGGATATATACCCGTTTCTAACACTAAATTGAAAATATCCCGCATTGTCTCTACAAGATTAGGTGAAACTGATTTAATCATTTCATTTGTTATTCCATCTTTTCCTGTAGTGTAGTCAATCCTTGCATTTCGCAAAGAACTAATTGCAATAGTTTTCAAACTTGGTGCAATGGGTAGATAAAAATACCATAAACAACATATCTAACAAGTAGGAAAAAATAGGTGTCGGAAGATGCCGAAAATCAATAAACAAACACACTAATAAACGATATTTCACACTCTGAGACTGATCGTTTGCTAAAGCTGGCCTGCTTCTGGTGCCGCGGCATCCTCCCTTTTTTGGTCAGGCTCCACCCAGTTTTGACCGAGAAAGACCCGTGGCTGC
>CM060335.1:29763827-29821327 GCA_030674155.1 Stramonita haemastoma | reverse complement strand
TCCTCCTCAAGACATAACGATATTTGGAACTTGTCTAACTTCCTTCACAAAGCTTTTAAGCTGAAGAAATTGTATCATCATAGTTAATAATTGTGAATATCAAATAGTTAACAATTGTGAATATCAAATTGTTGATAGTATATTGTATTTGAATATTTTATGTGATTTACATTTTTGTTCACTTTCCCCTTCATTATGGGCTATGGCCTAATGAATAAACATCCGAATCCGAATCCGAATCCGAATCCGAATCCGAATCTTCTCTTCTCTCTCTCTCTCTCTCTCTCTCTCTCTCTCTCTCTCTCTCTCTCTCTCTCTCTCTCTCTCTCTCTCTCTCTCTCTCTTTTGTGTTTTTGATACTTTGGTTTATTATTGTTGTTGTTTAATTAGATGGCTTTTTTTTTATCTTGATCTTATCCCTGATGAGGGTGGGGACTGGATGTAACAAAAACACAAGAGTGTGTATTCAACTGCCTTCAACATCTGAAATTCCCTTCACCCTGCCAAAGTGTATAACCTCGATAAGTGTGTGTGTGTGTGGCGCGCGTGCGCACGTGTGTGTGTGTGTGTGTGTGTGTGTGTGTGTGTGTGTGTGGTGTGTGTGTGTGTGTGTGTGTGTGAAGTCAAGTCAAGTCAAGTCAAGTCAAGTCAAGTCAAAATGATCTTTATTGAGGGTAAAAGATTAAGTTTACACAACTTTTTTTCATCCTGCCCTCACAAAAAAATCAAGAAAATTGACTTCTAAAACAATCAAAGACAAATATCAACCGTGGTTGAAAACTAAAATAAATGAGGATTTTCATCCAAACAGAATCTTACAAGATAACACTGAAGACAGTAACATAAACTCAAGTCATACAGACAAAATAATGGAAATACAAAAATAACATGGGTATGAATAACAACAAAGCAGCCAAATGTGTCGAACATAAGGGCGGACTTATAATTTGTCCATCAGATGTTTCTTCAAAAGTTTCTTAAACATTTGTTTTGAAGGAACTGATTTTAGAAAGGGAGGCAATTTATTCCACAATGTTCTTCCTGAATATGCAAGGCTTGATTTATAGAGATTATTATGGGGCCTGGGAAGAAACAGTCTATGGGTAGGCCTGTTTTTATTGACAGCAAATTTTTCCACGATTTTCTTTGGGGCTTTCCCATTTAATATATTGTACATACATATATATTTGTTGAACTGCAGTCTGTCTTTGAGTGGAAGAATATCTAGTTCTTTGTAGTTGATGGTGGTCAGTGTATTAGGATTCAAACGGATAAGTTTCACAGCTCTTTTGTGCAGGCGGTTTATATGCTTTAGGTTTGTTTCACTTGCACTATCCCATAAGGTAGAGACATAATTTATAAGAGATAGAATATGGGCGTGAAAGAATAGTTTTCGTGACTGTAGGTTTAGGAAATTCTTGATTTTTCTAAGTTGATATAATCTTACTGAGATTCGTTTTCCTAATGTGGCTATGTGATCTGACCAAGACAAGTCGTTGTCAATCACTGCACCTAGTACTTTGTGTGAGACTACTTCTTCAATTTGTTGTCCATGGATATATATTGGCGCGAATGGAGAACGCAATTTCTGTCTTTTTTGCCGAGTGGTTATAAACATACATTTTGTCTTATTAGAATTAAGAGACATATGATTGAGTTCTGTCCATTCGATAAGTTTATTGATATCTGCCTGCATGTCATTCACAAGCTGGTTTGGATCATCGTTGTTACAATGAATTGATGTATCATCAGCAAACATTTGACATGAACAATGGATATGCAGAGGTAGGTCGTTAATATAAATAGAGAAAAGAAGTGGCCCTAGTATTGATCCCTGTGGTATTCCATATTTCACGGGTAATAAGGTTGATCTCCTAGGACCGATTTCAACAAGCTGATGGCGAATAGTGAGAAATGAGTCTAAAAATGATAATGCTTGGTTGGATATTTTATAGCATTTTAATTTTTTGATGAGGAGAGAGTGGCTAATAACATCAAAGGCTTTAGCAAAGTCTAGAAAAAGAACTCCTGTAATTTCATTATTATTGATATTCAAAAGACAATGCTCAATTAGTTGTATTAAGGCTGTATGACAAGAGTGGTTTTCACGAAAGCCTGACTGGTTTTCATTAATTAAATCGTATATTTTAAAATGAGAATGTAAGTGGAAATGTATAATTATGTTTTTCTAATGGTTTAGATAGGACTGACAGTATGGATATTGGTCTATAGTTCGAGGGATTGGTAGGGTCTCCTGATTTGTGTAAGGGTATTACTTTTGCTCGTTTAAATTTCAATGGGAAATAATTTTTGTCAATACACAAGTTAAATATGTATGTTAGGGTATCGGTTATAGCATATGCACTGATTTTTTATATTTTACTATCGATTTTGTCAAGGTCTTTTGATCCTGACTGTTTCAATTTGAGTAAGCTATTAAGCACATCTGTTACTGTTATTGGGGGTATAATAAAATCAGATGAGATGCTCTTTGATGAACAGTATTGTTTTAATTCTTTCAGCTCGTTTGTTTTTGTTTAATCATTAGATATTATAGAGTCAGTAATGTTTGCAAAGTGAGAATTCAGGTTTTCTGCTGATATTTCTTTTATGACTTTTTGGGTGCTATGTCTTGATTTATTAGTTAAGGTATTAATGGCTTTCCAAATCGCTTTTGGATTCTGAGCTGAAGACAGCAAGTCTTGAAAGTATTTTGTTTGGGCTTTGCGTTTCATTGAATTGACTTTGTTCCTTTGCTTTTTATATTCATCTTTTTGCTTTTATTTTAGCAAATAGTCTCTTAGATTCATTTCGTTTTTGATTTCTTTCGTTAACCATGGAGGTTTCATGAAATGTTTTATTCTTTTCTTAATAAATGGAGCGTGTTTATCATAAGTAGCTATAAATGTCTTTATCCAAAATCAATAGCATCATCTGGGTTTGTAAGCTGATAGACATAGTCTAAGTTTGAGTTAAGAATATCATTAATGAAGGTATCTTTATCAAAATGTCTAAAAGAGCGGTAGGATATCTCCTTGTGTCCTGATTTGGGTATCTTTATTCCTTTTTTCCGCCATGTAAAACAAATGGAAGAGTGATCGCTACAGCCTGTCTGCACTGAACATGTTTCTGCTATGTTGGTTTTTGAAGTAGTGTAAATGTGATCAATGAGGGTGCTAGTGTTATTAGTGATGCGAGTTGGACGATCTATTATTTGCTCCAAACCATACATGGCGTAATTAATATTCCACTTTGTTCCGGGGACTGTCAGATCTATGTTGAAATCTCCCATAAGAAAGATTTCTTTGGACTCTAGAATTGCGGCATCCATCATTGAGTTGAATTTATCATACCAGTCAATTGTTTCAGCTGGGTTCCTGTAGATGAAGCCAAGTATAATCGATTTACAGCGTCTAAACGTGATTTCTACCCATATAGATTCTACATGAAACTGTTCAAGATGTGTTAGTCTTTTCCGTGTGTGTGTGTGTACATTCGAATTTGCTCAAACTATTTATTGTCATTGGTTGCTTGTGTGCTGTGTGGGTCGAGTGCAAGTGCTTTGATTTGTTTTTGCAAGATAAAGCCCTATCTAAATTCCATGTAATATTATTATCATCATCATCATATCATTATCATATACTCTAATTATTATTATTATTATTATATATATTATTATTATTATTATTATTATTATTATTATTATATTATATTATTATATTCATTATCCTTGAAATAAAAGAATTTGACTTGACTGACTCTCTCTCCCTCTCCCCTCCCCCTCTCTCTCTCCCCACACACACACACACACACACACACACACAACACACCAACACACACACACACACACACAACACACACAGCACACACACGGGTACGGGATAACCTAGAGGTCAGAACATTGTGCTGGCAATTTGACGACCCAGGTTCGATTCCTGTTGGAGGGGAATTTTCCTCTGGAGTTAACATTAGTGTTGACTCCACTCTCCCCAAAAGTCCTTGGATAAGACTATAAACCGAGGCCCCGTGTGCGAACGCACACAGAACATCTTATGCACACGTTAAATCATGTTCCGCTTTTCGTATGAGTAGGCCATTGTGTGCCAGTGGGAACAGATGACAAGATTTACAACACTGCATGCGCACGGGGACTGGACGTAAAAAAGCACATGAGTGCTTATTCCATTATCCTCGATATAAAAGAATATTAAAAAAAAAATCAAAACACAAGATTTACAAAACTGCGCACACACGGGGATTGGACGTAAAAAAGCACATGAGTACTTATTCCATTATCCTCGATATAACAGAATTAAAAAAAAATCAAAACACACACACACACACACACACACACACACACACACACACACACACACACACACACACACACACACACACAACTGATCTACAATGCCAATGATCAAAATATATACAAACATCAGAAACAGGAATGAAGGAAATAAGACAATATTTACATTTTGCCCCATTAACTGAACAACTGACTTCACCTTTACCTCACCTTCACCTGTCCCGTAGTCCCGTGGACCCGTGGGGGCACCACTGAAGATTTGGCAACAGTTTCCTCCACTCCCCACTGACGACTGCTCACATAAAAATATTTAGAGTTCATAGGTTGTGGGTTTTCCAGTTTATTTATAGAAATCTCCGAAAGTATGGATATTGCCGGAAACACAATAAAAAATAAAATGAAATTAAAAAAAGAATAAACATTAGAAAAACAACATTTTAGGATCATTATGGTAAAATAGAACACAATGCAGCACAATAGGAATTTTCTATATCCTACATGCTTCTCAGCCTGAAATCAGAAATATATTTCCCAAGTTCACTTACCTCATAGACAGGCACAGTGGCCTGTTGGATAAGACGAACAGACTTTGTGGTCTGTATGTCCCCGAGTGTCATGGGTTCGAATTTCAGTGGGAGTTTTACTATGTACCTTGTAGTTGACAAAACTATGCCCTTTAATTTAAAAAAGAAAAAAAAAAGATATATATAAGTACATGGAGGGTGGAGGAAAGTTATGGGGGAGTATGATGGGGGCAGGTATGATGGGGCCTGCTCCAGAAAGACCATCTCCCTGGGCAGCCTGTCTTAAGCTGGGCCCCGCTGGGGGTTATCCTGAAAAAATCAACTCCAGGCCTTCTTTCCTGGTGACCTGCAAAAGGTGAATGATGCTCCTCAGTCAGAGAAGTGAGCAAACTGAAGATGGGCATCCTATGATACCCTTCAGGAGAATGTAGAGAGGGAAGGGGAATGTAGAGAGAGGAGAACGGAGGAGGAGAATAAAGTGAGAGGGCAGTGTAGTGGGGAAAAGGAGGAGGGCAGTCAAGTGAAGAGATTGGAGGAGGGCAGTCAAGTGAAGAGATTGGAGGAGGGAAGTGAAGAGATTGAGGAGGGCAGTCAAGTGAAGAGGTTGGAGAGGGCAGTCAAGTGAAGAGATTGGAGGAGGGCAGTCAAGTGAAGAGATTGGAGGAGGGCAGTCAAAAGAAGAGATTGGAGGAGGGCAGTCAAAAGAAGAGATTGGAGAGGGCAGTCAAAAGAAGAAGATGAGATTGAATGGAGAGGCAGTCAAGTGAAGAGATTGGAGGAGGGCAGTCAAGCGAAGAGATTGGAGGAGGAAGCAATGGAATCAACGAAAGATGGAAGAGGAGTCAAAAAAGGATTGAGGAGGCAGTCAAAAGCGCCAAGAAGATTGGAAGGAGGGGCAGTCAGTGAAGAGTTGGAGGCAGTCAAGGAAGAGATTGGAGAGGCAGTCAAGTGAAGAGATTGGAGGAGGGCAGTCAAAAAAGAGATTGGAGAGCTAAGAGATTGGAGGAGGGCAGTCAAAGTGAAGAGAATTGGAGGAGGGCAGTCAAGTGAAGAGATGAGATGGGTGGAGGAGGGCAGTCAAGAGTGAAGAGATTGAAGGGAGGGCAGGTCAAGTGAAGAGATTGGAGGAGGGCAGTCAAGTGAAGAGATTGGAGGAGGGCAGTCAAGGAAGAGATTGGAGGAGGGCAGTCAAGGAAGAGATGGAGGCAGTCAAGTGAAGATGGAGGGGCAGTCAAAGAGAAGAAGATAAAGATTGGAGGAGGGCAGTCAAAGAGGAAGAGAGTTGAGAGGAGGGGCAGTCAAGTGAGAGAGTATGGAGGAAGGCAGTCTATTTTATTCTTTTATGTGTATCAGTGTATATGTGAGTGTCACATCATCCCTTTCTCTTTTCTTCTTTCTTTCTTTCTCTGTATGTGTTTTTTCTTTAAAGCTTCAGGAAGTGAATGAATTTGACTCACCGGTGTGCCTGATTTTGATTGATTCTGCTGCTTCATTTCATCCCAGCAAGAGTACCCTAGATAAACTGAGCTTTCAATAACTATCAGATGTGTACTGATTCTTCGTTGGGAACTATGTTCTGATTATGCCGACTGAAGTGACTTGCCACAGTGATTATTTGAACTAACTCTGATGCTGTTTTCCTGTACCTGCACTGTTTTATTTTATACTCATTGTGAAGTTCTGACCTTCAAGGAGAGATTTGCACTTTACTCAGCCGTGGGGACTATACAGTGGTCGTAAACTCGGTTTAATCCTGGTAAAATGCAGGAAAGCATACATGATTTTGCATGCTTATGGGCTGCAAATGCTTAATTTAGCATTATGTGCAGTATACTTTCATTGCTTTTTGCTTTATCTTGCGTTTAATAGTGATTCTATTGTCAAATTCGTAATCAGCATGTCGAAAGCTTTCCAACCATATGCCACAAGACCATATTACAAACTGTTTAAAAAATATGGTAAAATCCAAATTTTATGACGTCATAAAATCTTTTTAAAAAGTGACCTTCCGACACTTAGATTCCCCTACTTTTTGAATATGTTAATAGCTAGCTACTTTTCTATCCAATCATCGCAAAAGCATTACTATTACAATTAATTCTTTTCTCGGCACTTTTTTTTGCAAATATTGACTAGACTACTGGTGATTTTTTATTTTTCAGTCTTTTGATTGTTTTTGAAATTAGTCCCGTTGTAATTTCTTTATCTAGGAGTGGATTATCAGTTATTTTCAATTCATCGAACATTATTTGTATTTGCTTTTTGCGGTCTGGATCTATTTGCGGTTCTTTTCCAACAAGTGTTTTTAAGTGTTCAGTCCACTTACTGCTACTAATGTGATTTTGATGTTTCAATCCATCATCTTCACTTTCTTTTAATTTTTGTAAAGTTTTCCACAATATACTCGGATCTTCTTCAATGGCATCATGTAACTGCGATACTAACTTATTTTTGTAGAATTCATTTTTATTTTTTATCAAAGTATTATACTGTTTTCTTTTTGAAAAGTATTTTTGTCGAAGTTCAATTTTATATGGGGTTCTGTTCATTGCCTTTAGTAAAGATTTTACTTCTTTTCTCGTACTTGCACATTCTAAGTCAAACCATCTTTTATTGCGTTTAATTCTTCTTAAAGGTTTTGACTTTCTGGTCTTCAAGCTTAATTTCGCCACTTTGATAAAGATATCAGATAGTTGCTTGGAACATTCATTCACTACATTTGTTGAATCATACTGCCTTGTATTTTGATTTATTTGTTCTAAAACTGCATGTGTTTTAGTTTTTTATTTGTGTTATATGTAATTGCATTGATGGTAGTAAAAGAGACTTTTGAAATTGTTCCTTGGAATTTTTATCCCATACAAAACGTATTTGTTCTGGTGAATCTTTAGTAATACAATCTGCCTGTGTATCTCTTATTATTTGACGGACTTCTGACTTATGTCTACGCTTGGTATATTTATATCTAAATCAAGTGGACAATGATCAGAATAATCCATTAAATCTTTAACTTTCATATGTTTTACCTGTTTCATAAATGATTTTGAACAAATAAAATAATCCACAATACTACACCCTTGGGGCTGAAAGCAAGTAAACCTACCTTGTAAATCTGTGTGTGTGTGTGTGTGTGTGGTGTGTGTGTGTGTGTGTGTGTGTGTGTGTGTGTGTGTGTGTGTGTGTGTGTGTGCGCTCGCCTGTGTAAGTCAGTCATTTACTTCCAGTGTGTGTGTGTGTGTGTGTGTGTGTGTGTGTGGTGTGGTGTGTGTGTGTGTGTGTGTGTGTGTGTGTGTGTGTGTGTGTGTGTGTATGTGTCAGAGAGAGAGAGAGAGAGAGAGAGAGAGAGAGAGAGAGAGAGACCATAGAGAGAGAGAGGGGGGGGGAACTCTCCATGAAAAAGGGAAGGCCAGTGGCCTGCTGACTGTTATATTTAATTTAATATAACCATTGCTCTCTGACCCCACGTGGAACAGCCAGTGAAAGCCTTATATTAGAGCTGCTAGTCCATCCCTATCATGAAACTTGACACCCATTGTTGGTACACATGGTCTTTCAACAGAAAAAGTTGTCTTGTTAGGCCTACCTAGGCTTGAATTGCCTTGTGACATAAAGCAGAGAAAGGGAGTAAATTACTAACCGGCATGGAAGAGTTAGTTCCCTTGGCCTGCTTTCGTAGATTTCTTTTTTCTCCTATTTTTTCTTCTTCTCTTTTTTTACTTTTATAAAAATTCCACGAATTTACAGTCAGTACCATATCTGATCTCACCATGCCAATCTCTTTCTCTTCTCTTTATCCCTTCTTTTTTTCTTTGGTAACAGTAAAATTCAAGGACTTTTCAAGCACCTGGAGGCATATGCCTGATTTTCAAGAACTTTCAAGGCCTTGAATAGGGAGGTCCAAAATTCAAGGACTTTCAAGGACTTTCAAGGACCGTACGAATCCTGTAAATATTACCGGTAAAGTCAACCCTCTTCCCCTGCTAACACCCCCTCCACCCCCCCCCCCCCCCCCCCCCCCCACACATCCTCGCCTCCATCCCCAAATAAAGCAGCAGCCGTGGGTCTTTTCCCTGAAGTTGGAATGCAGCTACCTTAATAGTAGGCAAAGTGATTGGATATCATGCAAAAATCTCATCATGGAGCTTTAGCCGAGGAACTGAAAATAAAAATAAAAGATTTATGGGGTTTTCTTGCATTTGCTCACAATAATTAAGTTTACCTCTGAAACAGTCATTTTAAATGATTGTTTTAGCTGCTTTCTTTGTTTTGTTTTGTTTTAGTTTTTGAGAGTTTGTTTTTCCTCCCAGAGACTGAGAGAGGGGGGAGGGATGGAGAGGAAAGAGAGGGGAGAGAGAGAAGAGAGAAAGGGGGGGGAGGGGGAGGGAGAGAGAGAGAGAACTCGAACTCGAAAACTTTATTCACAAAAAGGCCATTGGCCCATACATGAAGGGGGTTGCCAAACTGCTTTGGTATTTTGTTGTTGGATTAAGACAACAGTAATAACAACAAAAGGAATTATTATACAGCAGCAACATCAGTTACAAAGATATGACTTACGATATAATAAAATATCTCTTATTCTGAAAGCTTTACACAAATATAAAGTGAGGCTGCGCACAACTTCAGGTTGACTTGACGCCATGAGTAAACAGAGTCTGAAAGAATTAACCTGCCTACTATATTTTACAGGGATGTAACTCTGCCTAACAGCCTCTAACACTGGACAGCATAACACAAAATGTACTTCATCTTCAGGCGCTTGCTTACATAATGGGCATAGTAACCTAGGGTCATCAACATCATATCCTCTGTATCTGAATTTATGAACATTTATATCTGATACACCAAGTCTAAATTTAGACATAATTCTTTTCAAATGAATGTCCATATCAAGCTTGAGATAGGGTTTGATATCATGAGTACTTATAAATTGTCTATACATTTGATATCTTTCACTGGTTTGTATATGGTCATTCCATTGCTGCCATCGGCAGTCAATCAGTCTTTGCCTGAAAGCGTTTATAAATTCTCTACAATTTCCAACACCTTGATTAAGCCAAACAAATCCAAAACCGAGTTCACATAAACAGGTGCGTATTTGTGTAGCCCAGTTGTTTTTCCCTTTGAGGTCTAGATCATAAAGCATCTTGTAAGACTTAAAAGGTAGCCTGTTCTCATCCATATATAGAATCTTAATCCAGTATCTAATACATCTTACAGCAGCATTAACGGAGAGAGGATATCTATTAGTTTCACTATACACAAGATCATTGGGCGTACGTCTATCTAAGCCTAGAAACTGTTTTAAAGCAAAGAGGTGCACCGATTCACAATGTGTTGCAGCTGCATCCAAACCCCAAATTTCTGCACCATATAACACAGTGGGTTGTATTTGGGCATCAAATTTCTTAATGAACAAATCAAAGGAGTTATTATTCAATATTCGTAATTTTCTCAAAACCAATAACAAACTTCGTTTACCTCGACTTGCCAGATCTTTACATGCAGTTGTGAAACTAAGCTTTGTAGAAAAACAGATTCCTAAGTATTTATATACATTAATCACAGGCATGACTTTACCATTGTACAACCATTTTTCATGAGCAGCTAAATGACCACCTTTTCTGAATACAACGATATTGCTCTTATTCAGATTAACCTTAAGATCAAGTGCCACTGCAGCACTGCTCAAGCTATTTAACTGCTTTTGTAAGCCAACAACTGTTTCAGATAGCAGGATAACATCATCAGCAAGTAGAAGAATAGATAATTCTGTGGCATCTTGGGGGAAAGTGGCACCATGTTTACCATTATTGATGACTTCTCTGGCTAACTCGTTAATAAAAACCGAAAACAGTAAAGGGCTACATACATCACCCTGTTTAACACCAGTGGTACAGTATATTACATCAGTCAGTTTAGTACCACATCTTATTCTGCTTCTGACATTCTGATACATGGCTCTCAAACATCGTAATAATTTACCCTTCACACCATTTTTCAGGAGAATAGGCCACAACAAGTTTCTATTAACAGAATCAAATGCCTTTTCAAAATCAATAAATGCCACATAGAGCTTACGGTTAAGAGCAAACTGTTTCTGTACAAACGCAAGCAGAGTAAACATATGATCTATAGTGGAATATCCTCTCTTAAAACCAGCTTGGTGTTCACCTGTAATATCATTTTTCATAACCCATTCCTGTAATCTATTATTAATGATAGTACTATACAACTTACTACTTATATCACTAAGAGAAATTCCTCTGTAGTTATTAGGGTTATCAACATCGCCCTTTTTGTGTAATGTTAGGATTATAGATTCAGTCCAGTTATCTGGGAAAAGGCCATCCTCAAAGATTTTGTTGAATAATTTTAGAAGGAAAAGCACAACGTCTTCACCTCCATTTTTCAGCAATTCTCCAATGATTTGATCAGGACCTGCTGCTTTATCATTCTTTAGTTTTCTAAGTGCCCAATATATTTCACCTTTAGATATTGGACGATCAAAATCTTCCTCACTTTCATCATAGTCAACATTAGTATTCATGGAGTTGTCTGATGAGTCTTTCTCCAACAGGGTTTTGAAATGTTGAAACCAACTGTCAACTGATATACTATTCTTTGGCTGACTATTTCTAAATGACGCCTTCTTAACACATTTCCAGAACTGGACTTGAGAAGAGATTGAGGACACCATGTCTGCAAGTAATGTCATATTATACTGTTTCCTTTTCCTTTCTAGCATGTATTTATATTCCCTTCTTAAAACACAGTACAAGTTTCTGTCTTCATTCTTTAACGTTTTCCGGTAAGTCTTTAATAATTTTCTTACCCTGTACTTCATACTTTTACATTCATTATCAAACCATGTTGCATTTGATAAACCTTTTTTTTACATGTACCTGTTTCTTCATACATTCAGCACTGGACTTTATACAACTATTAAACAAATCTAGAGCTTCATTAATGTTCTCATCAATCATCTGTAAGGCATTTGAAAAAGTTACACACATGTCTTCCTCACAAAGAGAGAGAGAGAGAGAGAGAGAGAGAGAGAGAGAGAGAGAGAGAGAGAGAGAGAGAGAGAGAGAGAGAGAGAGAGAGAGGGGGGGTCTTCACCCATCTTCTGGCACAAACATAACATTTTTTTTTACAACACACACACACACACACACACACACACACACCATTTCATTTTTATATAAGTTTTATTTTCAATTAAAAACTTGTAAAGAAAATGAGCAAAAAAGTGATTTGAAAATCAGTACAAAGAGCAATGTAAAATGAGACAAAAATAACCCTCTCTCATGGTCAAAACGAACCAACCATCGATCCTTCACTCCACTATTATTTCATAACTGTATTTTGCATCCATCATATTTCATAACTGTATTTTGCATCCATCAAAATTCTCACACCAACATACAAAGTTGCATTATTGATGGTCAACATGCATTTTTGTTTACCCTGTTCCTCAGCTAGAACTCTGAGGTTCACCAATGGTGAGGTTTTTGTGTAGGCAGCTGTTTTAACCTACCATTAAGGTAGCTAACTGCATTCTGACTTCGTGGAATAGGCATTTTAATTCATAATAATTATCAGCATGTGGGGGAAAACATTTCCAGAATGCAAAGAGACTTTGAAAACCAGATCACCGGGTCCTATGGCAGGTCATCATGAATTAATGTCAGCTCATTTGGAGAAAAAAAACAACAACAACCCCACATCATTACATTGTTAGCCCAGTCAGCAAAAGGAGACATAACAAATCACTTCAAAAACAATTATGTGACCCCCCCCCATCACAAAATGAGTCACATTGCACTGGCCCCACTTTTCTGCTACCAGTCATTTTTTAGACAGGGTGGGGGGGGGGGGGGGGGGGGGGGGGGGGGAGAGGGGTCAAAGTTGTGGATTTAGAAATGTGGATTGATGTGACTGTAAATCCAGGAGTTTTCTTCTACCTTGAATTGAAGTATGGAGGTGTAATTTTGTTTCCTCATGCTTTGAAAACATGTGTAAAAACACCCCACCCCTCATCCTGACTGCCCAGTACAATGCACAGTTTGTCAATTTTCCATTCGGTCACTTCCTGGAGTCAGCCATTTCTAACTGAAGTCAGTTTTCAGGGATTCGTCTGATTTCCAATCTTTTCTATTCAACAGCGCTTAAAAAAAAAATTCTTTCTTGCAAAATGCTAACATGTTAACTCTTTTCAATTAAAAAATTTTTAATTGTTGTTGGCTGCATGCGCAAGAATTGGTTGAATGCAAGCGCTTTGATTTGTTTTTGCAAGATATAGCGCTATATAAATTCCATTTATTATTATTATTATTATTATTATTATCATTATCCCTACATTAAGGGAGAGAACCCCTCTTTCCCAGTACACGTGCACTGTGCACACTTGTTTTCTTCTGCAACCCAGTTGTGGGTGATACATTGGGAGGGGTTAGTAGCTGGTGGGTTACCCTGTGGTGGGTTACCCTATAGTGGGTTACCCTATAGTGGGTTACCCTATAGTGTGTTACCCTATAGTGGGTTACCCTATAGTGGGTTACCCTATAGTGGGTTACCCTATAGTAGGTTACCCTATAGTGGGTTACCCTATAGTGTGTTACCCTATAGTGGGTTACCCTATAGTAGGTTACCCTATAGTGGGTTACCCTATAGTAGGTTACCCTATAGTGTGTTACCCTATAGTGTGTTACCCTATAGTGGGTTACCCTATAGTGGGTTACCCTATAGTGGGTTACCCTATAGTGGGTTACCCTATAGTGTGTTACCCTATAGTGTGTTACCCTATAGTGGGTTACCCTATAGTGGGTTACCCTATAGTGGGTTACCCTATAGTGGGTTACCCTATAGTGGGTTACCCTATAGTGGGTTACCCTATAGTGGGTTACCCTATAGTAGGTTACCCTACAGCTGGTTACCCATAGGGAGAAGGTTAACCATTAAGAATTGATGCCCAATACAATACGACTTTTGATGTGGTGGAAGGTCCCTTATTCAACAAACAAAAATATTTCAAGACATTCTTGATGCAAAAATGCTTGAGACATGCACATGCAGTAACTAAATAAACTACACATAACAACAAAACAACATCCACCCTCTCCCTTCATTCAGCAATATAAAAAACTGAGAGGAGGAAGGGATCAAAATTGATTGGTGAGCAGTTCAGGGGATCATCATTATACACAACAGTGAATACCCATCATTTCTTCTGAAAAAGTGAAAGCCCTCTCAAATTTTATATTTATATATGTTTATACATAAAGAGGGATGAATATTCATGTGTGTTTGTGTGCTGGTTTGCTCAGCAAGCAATTCAGTCCACAACAAACAACCTTGCACTTACAACCAAAATTACAGGGGGAAAAACGAAACACACAAAAAAGTTAAGTAACCAACAAAAAACTACATGTATACAAACCAAAAACCAACACAACCCAACCACCAAAAATCCCACACAAAAAGCTGCTGATACTGGATGTAGTCTGCATGAAATGATGGAAAAAATAGTGATACATAGTTACCGCAATGAACTGAACAAGTACGGCAAATCTGAATCTCCACAAGACATCAGAATAAAACCCATAACAACAAACTAAAAGGCTAAATATTGAGAAAACTACAGGGAGATAATGCTTTCATTAAACAATGTTGATAAAAGAGGTTAATACTGAAATGATACAATCATCACACCTACATAAGTTGATAACACTAGCAGATTTATGAAAATGAACTAAAAAAAAACCCAATACAGCTTTGCAAATAATAAAATACACAAATATGATGGAGACAAATAAAAAGTTTCAAAAAAAGAACACACACACACACACAAGCGCGCGCACACACACACATGCACGCATGCACGCACGCACACACACACACACACACACACACACACACACACACACCCAGCCATAATGTCATCGAACTGTTGAGATGTATTGATTACACACAAGAACACCTATATCTTATACTTTTTATGAACACAAGAGTACAATGACTTAGCAAACAAATGTCATAATTCATTATAGTACCATGTATGTTCTCCATGAAAGAGGAAAAAGTTGCCTGCTGATAGATTATGGCTGCCTACGACACTACAATAGCATATATATACATATACATATAATAATTGTATATATATTATATTAAAAAGGTAAAAAGGTAAGGTTAAAGGTGTCCCTTAACCTGTGTGGTTGTAGGAGAGCGAGGCGTCAGAGACCTCAGCTTCTCTAGGGGCCAGTATACTGAGGGCGCGCCCATCTCCTCTCCCTGGCTGCTTTACCTTCCCTGACGCTTAAGACGGCAGGTACCTATTTACAGCTGGGTGAACTAGGGGGACTGTACTGAAGCCAAGGTGCGCAAACGGTCACCCATCTAACTGGCAACCATGCTCGATGCTGCTTAACATTGGCTGGGGGAAAGCCAGTGCTCTGACCACTGAGCTATCATATCTTTAAGCATTCTTCTTATCCAGTACAATACTCAGGGTTTTACAATACTTCTAGCTGTGATAATTTGTTTTTCTTTGTCAAACGCTCACTACTGTTGTCTGTCATATGAGCAAAAATGCAGTGTTACTGTGTACTGCTGTTAAGCACCTGACAAGTCAGGCCATGTCCAGTGCATCTGACTTCGGCATGGGAGAGAAGTGTTATCATAAAGTCTTTCTGGTAAAAAAGGCACAAGAATGGACCAAGAAGGCAGAAAATGGGACAAGAAGGTGACAGGAAGAAAAAGAACAAGATGGAAGCAAAGAGAGGGATAAAAAAGAGGGAATTCCTAGTACAAAATTTTCCAGAAGGTGGGGATGCTATTTATGCTGACAGGTCTCCAGGATCCCCACAGGAGAGGCTGCGACGACTGAGACATACAGTCCTCTTCACCGGGTCTTCCCACCTTGAGAGTTTTCAGCAGGTGAAAACTAAAAACAAGGACACAATCTTACTTTTCATGACTAGTTTATTTATAAAGCACTGAAAGGTCATTGAGTAAACAAGTATTTTCAAAAAATAAGACGAGAAAAAGTGACAAAAAGATCTGACTCAACAGAAAAATTCAAAATGGAAAAAGAAACAAAGAAATGGTAATATAAACAAAGGAAATCCGCAAAGAGGAAAACCGAAAAAGGAAGAAGAAGAAGGAAAAAAATTGGGGAGGGGGGAGGGGGGGGGAGAGCTGAGGATAAGGCACAGCACAACTTCATGATCGGCATGCAATTGAGACACATTTGAAAAAAAAAATTGAGACACATTTGAAAAAAAAAAGTCAACAGGCAGATATAAGCCATCACCTTGCAAACACAGTGTATAATATAGGAGAAAGATTGGTGGTGTGTTACTGAAAAACAGTGTAATTGAGATAGCACATTATCATGATTTTTGTGACATTTTTCATAAAAAAACAGCCATTTCAATATGAAACTAAATACAAAATGAATGCAGACTTGTGTCTAAAAAAAGCAGACTACAATTCCTTTACACAAACTATATCAAGAGACAGAAGTAGTTCTTTGACAAATTCTTGCAGTGATTATTTCAGCACCGGTCTGATTTATGGCAGTTTAAGGGCAACATTAAAAAAAGCACAAGTACTCAGTTTTTGTTGGTCATTCACATATACTCTATTTTGGTAGTTTAGGTAAAAAAAATATGTGTGTGCATATTCCCCATATGTCACATCCATTTTCTTATGGTTAATACATATATCATTGATAACAATAGTCACCCAACCTGGCTCAGGCCAAAAACTGAGTCAGTTACTGATGTCAGCTAAGTGCCAAGACCTACATTAAAATGTTGTTATGTTGTACAAATGTCATGTTGACATTGCTTTCAGCCATAACAAGCTTTTAGCATAACAACCCGCTCTCTCCACTGAGGAGAAAAAACCTCTGAAGTCGGAGTATGTCTGCCTATAAGGTGAGTTACTTGAAAATAGTCATACATGCAAACCTCATTCAGTGTGCAATTTCAATCTCACATTTATTCCCAGGTGGCATCAGTGAGTCTAGAGTGCACATTCTGGGTGACCCCCAGGGTGTTAAGCTGGGGAACGCACAACAACAAAACAAGGAAACCCAATGAACTAGCAAGGGGACATCAGAGTGGCAACACATCATCAATTTCTCCAAAGTCACCAAGAGAGTGTACCACTACCAGTTTGACCTTAGCACACAGCACACCAAACATCAACCTACTCTAAGAGTCTGGACGGTTCATGACAATATCTGAAAAAAAAAAATCTGGGCAAAATAAAACTTGCCAACAATATCAGGCCATGTCTGCAAACGACATTGCAGATATGAGCATCCTGTGGTGTGCCCATCCCAGTTTAAAAAAAAAAAAGTACATATATTTTTTTTTATACTTGTCACAAAAGGTAAACAGTACAGGTAACGACCGATTCACACACCGAGAAAGCAAAAAGAAATGGGAACTGAATTATTTTTTTTAATTAGCTACAGTTCCGAGACTCAACCATGTTGAGATTTTGCAGACACACAGCCACTTGTCCACCATTTAGGCAGCCACATCCTGACTTCAGGGATGATTTGTAAACTCAAGTGTGCATGCGTTTTACAAATCTTGTCATCTATTCCTCCCGGCACATCATGGCCTAAGGTAAAAAGGTAAAGGTGTCCCATAACCTAGGCGGTCGTAGGGGAGCGAGGGCAAGGCAGAATGGTAAAAATGTTCTGCTTTCCTTCATTCATGGGACCCATGACTTATTTATAGTCTCATTAGAAAGACTCTGGGGAGTGCAGTTGGTACTGATGTTACCTAACTCCAGATGAAAAATTCCCTCAACCTGGTGTCTGTGGCGGTTTGGACTGGCACCAACAGTTAGCGAGCTCAACTCTCTAACCACTGGTGCCTGTCCCACCCCTGAACTGAACTAAACAGGCAGGAAATAAATCAAACAAGAGAAGACAGAAAGAAAAGAAAAACACAAAGTACTGAAAACAGAAGAGGAAGTACAGTTTCTAGCTCAGAATTTCCTTCAGATGGGGGTACTGTCAAAGTACATTGTATTTATTATAAAAAAAAAAATTGTGCATCTTATAATCATGTACCTTAATTTCAAGATCACCAGTTCTACTTTTCACTTGTAGGAAAATAACTGTACTGATATCACTAGAATATGTCAGCAGTAGCAAGCTTTTAATCACACGCACACACACACACACAAACTGTACTGATATCACTAGAATATGTCAGCAGTGGCAAGCTTTTAATCAAACACACCACACACACACACACACACACTCTCTCTCTCTCTCTCATGTCTAATAATAACACACACACATACACACATACACACTTGTGCATGTGTGTGTGTGTGTTTGTGTGTGTGTGTGTGTGTGTGTGTGTGTGAGAGAGAGAGCATGCATGTGTGTGCGTGTGCATGTGTGTGTGCGTGCGTGTGTCTAAGCACACACATGCACACACACCCTCACTTTCATTCTTCAAAATCTCACCCCCCCAAAAAAATCCTACACATCAAACTAACCACCAGCATACTGAAGACTACCAACCACACATCTCAGACAGAACTACAGTGGACGGTCCTAGTTTTTCCTGGCGGGGGGAGGAGGATGGGGGGTGGTCAGTTTGGCCAGGGTGGAGGGGGAGGCGTAGGCGCGGAGAAAGCGGTTCTCCCTCTCCATCACGTCCATGTGACGTCGCTGCTGGCGAACCAGGCTGCTCAGGCCCTGCACCTCCGTTCTCACAGTGCGAACCACGTAGTCCTTCACCAGATCCTGAAACAGTATTGTGATGATGATATTAATGATGATGATGATGATGGTGATAATGGTGGTGGTGATGGTGGTGGTAATAACAATATTGATAATAATGACTGCTCAGGCCCTGCACCTCGGTTCTCACGGTGCGAACCACATAGTCCTTCACCAGATCCTGAAACATGATAATGGTGATATTATTGTTAATGATGATGATGATGATGGTGATGATGATGATGATGATGATGATGATGATGATGATGATGATATTAATAATAATGATGATGATGATGATGATTGTAATAATAATAATGATGATGGTAATAATAATAATGATGATGGTGAGAATGATGATGATGATAATAATGATGATGGTAATGATGACGGTAATGATGATGATGGTAATAATAATGATGATAATGAAAATGATGATGATGATGATGATGATGATGAAAATCAAAATAATAATAAATGATGATGATGATAATAATATAATAATGATGATGATGATGATGATGATGAAAATTAAAATAATAAATGATGATGATGATGACGACAACAACATTTATGAAGATGATGATGATGATAATGATAATAACAACAATGATCATAATAAAATGAATTTCATATATTGCTCTTTCTTGTAAAAAAAAATAAAGGCGCTTGCATTCAACCTATTCTTACACATACGACCAAAAACAAATTCAATTCACACACACACACACACACACACCACACAGATGGAACAGATGACATTTACAAAACTGCATACACACAAGGACTGGATGTAAAAAAGCACAAGAGTGCTTATCCCATTATCAATATAAAAGAATAAATAAAATAAAATAAACAAACACACACACACAAGGCAGGGTGATGGGGATTTTGGGCCGTTGAAGGCAGGGATAGATAAAAGCTGAAACAGAAAGGGAAAAGATAGAGAAGAGCCTGTTGTTATTTCCTTTTGTTGTTGTTTCCTTTGTTGGTTGTTGGGATTTTAAAAAAAAAAAAAAATTTTGGGGGGGGGGGGGGGGGTCAGGAAGTAAGTTTTGATTTTATGATCCCATCTTTTGAAAATGGAATTGTGTGTGTGTGTGTGTGTGTGTGTGTGTGTGTGTGTTGTGTGCACAGGTGTACATGCATGACTGCGTGTGTGTCCTAAAACTTTTTTTTATTTTGGTCATGAAAGATTTTATTTTGTTACCACATAAGATTTCTGGATTTCGATTGTTCAGAACTCAACAGACTGCTCAGAGCATTTTCTTAATTATTTTGGTAAAGGGAAGTAGTAACAGGAAAGAGATGCTGATCGACCATTGCAGCAAAAAATGAAGTAGTCATTTTTATGGACAAGAATTCAGGAGCAGCAGGCAGGGGGACAAAAGTAAGAGTAACGCTGCTCTTGTGGTGACACTCTTCACCAACATAGAGTAACGCTGCTCTTGTGGTGACATTCTTCATCCAGTATAGAGCAGTGCTGCTCTTGTGGTGACACTTCACCGGTATACGGCAGTGCTGCTCTTGTGGTGACACTCTTCACCAGTATAGACTAGAGTAACACTGCACTTGTGGTGACACTTTTCACCGGTATAGAGCAGTGCTGCTCTTGTGGTGACACTTTTCACCGGTATAGAGCAGTGCTGCTCTTGTGGTGACACTTTTCACCGGTATAGAGCAGTGCTGCTCTTGTGGTGGCACTCTTCACCGGTATAGAGCAGTGCTGCTCTTGTGGTGGCACTCTTCACCGGTATAGAGCAGTGCTGCTCTTGTGGTGACACTTTTCACCGGTATAGAGCAGTGCTGCTCTTGTGGTGGCACTCTTCACCGGTATAGAGCAGTGCTGCTCTTGTGGTGACACTTTTCACGGTATAGAGCAGTGCTGCTCTTGTGGTGACACTTTTCACGGTATAGAGCAGTGCTGCTCTTGTGGTGACACTTCACCAGTATAGAGTAACGCTGCTCTTGTGGTGACACTCTCCACCAGCATAGAGCAGTGCTGCTCTTGTGGTGACACACTTTGCCAGCAGAGTAGCCCAAGTATCATGCAATTGAGAGACGTCTGTTGCGACTGACAGTGGCAAAGAGCACAATACAATACAATAAAACGCAACACACAGCCCAAAGTTTTCTCCCTTCAATAGAAAATGGGGAGAAACTAAGACTCAGTATGTATATTTTCACACCAAATCACAGTGATGACAAAACACTTTTCGGCTAATTTGGAGACAGTAGTGAGTGAAGGTTAATTCATACACTGAGGCAAGAGGTTTAAATGAATCACTCCAGTGTTATGACGCCATCTTCACTCAAATTACATGGATGGGGTATAGGAGAGTTATCGTAGGAGCTTTATTACTGCAGCGCTAGACTCAAATCCCACTATCACACTCTGGCCAGCAGTTTTGGGGTGTTTTTTTTTTTAACATCTCTCTCTCTCTCTCTCTCTCTCTCTCTCTCTCTCTCTCTCTCTCTCTCTCATCCCACACATCATCCAAATGAATAATCAACAATTCAACAAATTGAAAATCAAGATTTAATTCAATCTTGTTTCTTTATCAGCTGAGATGGGTGAAAACAAATCTTTCTGCAACACATACTTGCAGATGATAACACATATCAATAATGAATATAATAAATATTATAACATATCTGGAATCAACAATATTTCACACAAAGATACACAATTAATATAACATTCCATGAAGGTATATATGTGACGCTCCACCACATAATAAGTCGGAGTGCACCAGAGGTCAATTTTTAGTTAATGACATATAATCAATGTGCAATAAAGTGGCTATCCAATACAAAAAAACAGATTGAAAATCGGACAATTCTGTGCAAAGTTATTACAAATTGAAATGATAGACTGCAGTATGTGACAAAATGAGAAACGGGCAAGTTTATTTTCGTAAGAGGTTGTAAGAATGAGGGCTTGGGTATTTTCAAAACACGTTTAAAAGCAAAAGGAATAAAAATTATGCCTTGATATTGCATTATTAGGTAGATAAACCGATATAGTATAATAACCAATCAAAATTTCAAAATTGACAACTTGACCCCCACCTGCCTTTAATGGCTCATAGCGCAAAATTGGGTAATGTGCTAAGCGACTCATTTCGTGGTGGAGCGTCACATATATACTAATGTACTAACAACAGTTGCATTTTTTTGCCCAGCAGCTGATAGAACATGTAACCTGCTTCTTCCTCTCACTTCAAGCTATGGTGAATATTTTCACTTACATTTTTTTTTTTAAGCAAACATATGCAAGCCTGTGCTCTATTGGGGGGAGGGGGGGGGAAGAGGTGGTCAATTCTTTAAAAAAAAAAAAAAATCTTAAATAGGACATAACACTTTTTTCTTTTTTTTTGTAGGGCATACAAGTAACTTTTTTCATAGGACATAAAAAATAACATTTTCATAGAACATACAAGACGAAAGTAACAGTTTAAAAAAATAACATTCATATCAATAATCTGAAATTTATTTTCTAAATTTCTTTTCAAGTTGGCTGCTGACGGACAAAATGAACCATTGTACTTGCAACAGAGACTGGCCAATGAAATGACTGGTTAGAAGTAATCCATGCATAAATTATGTCAACAAAGCTTTACCCACAACAGTCCATGCTAATAGGATGCAAATGATGCTGTGGATCATCATTCAATCATCTTTTTTCCCCCTTCGGTTCCTTGGCTAGAGCTCCAATGTTCACCAATGGTAATGTTTCGTGTATGCGACTGTTTTTGCCCACCATGAAGGTAGCTGCATTCCGACTTCTGGCATGTATGCTGGGTAGGTTCGTGTTTCTGTAACCCACTGAGCCTGACACGAGTTACGGAATCTTTCATGTGCATATTTGATCTTCTGCATGTGTAGATACACAAAGGGAATTAAAGCACTGGCAGGTCTGCACTTGAAGTTGACCTGGGAGATTGTAAAAATCCCTCCCCTTTATTCACCAGATGCTGCCGAGACTTGAACCCAACTTCTGGACCCGAGGGACTGAAGCCAAACGGTCTTAACCACTTGGCTGTAGCATGGGTCATCCAATTTTCTGAACAGTTAAATTTTTTTTTTATCATTCATCCTTACTGACCTCAAAACATGTTCCACCACTGACAGTTATACAACTTGTCACTGTTATGACACGCGAATAACTAACTCAAATTTCATTGTATGTAAAATAAAGAACAAGAAATTTTTTAAAATAAATTTATAAGTGATCTTTTACTTTCCTTCAATGCTAATAATCTCACATTCACAAGTTCTTTTTGCCGTCACGACATTCGTGGAACACTGGTCAGCAAAGACACCACGCCTCGTGGCATTGTTGTCACAAACACAAAAGCCATGGCGTGGGTTGGTCAATATATAGCCCACCTCAGCAGTAAAATGGTGATGATAAATACAGTCAATGTATCACTTCACACACTGCTTTATTGGATTATTCTGACACCAACTGGGTAAAAAAAAAAAGATACAATTTCAAAAGATCTGATACATTGCATCAGTGTGATAATTTAGAGTGACAAGTCATAGATCTGAAGTCAGTATTTATAACTAACAGGCATTCCGACCTTGTAGCACCAACCGATGTTACATTCATTCCATTATAATGTCATGATGTTCATATATCATATGGGATAAAACGCAGCAACACGCACGCACACACACACACACACACACACACACTCTGTCTGTTGACAAGAAAATTCAAGGAGTTGAGGAGGGACAGTATGAAATAAATCAAAATGATTTTGGCCATGTCATCAAAAACCAGTCAATGCAACTAATATGAAAAAAACCCAAACCAAACCAGATGCTAGGAACACATAAAAATAGAAAATGGATAAATGGAGGCAAAAGATTTTATGACAAAAAGTGATAAACAGAGATTAAAATCTTTAAAATGAAGCACACCAACATCAAGATACACTGAATTAGAATAAGCTCATGATAGTAGTTTAAATCACGAATAATCATGGTTTCTCATGATGTAACACCATCATCAAATACTACCAAATGTTCACCCACAACGTAATACTTTTTAAAATGTCAAAAAAAGGATACACGAAAAACCTCTACATTTGATTGGAACAAAAAGTATTTGATACAATGAACACACAAAATTTGGGTTACACAGTTCAAAAGCAAGCAACATTTTCAAATGCTTTTTACTAACAGTAACACACACACACACACACCTACACCACTCAATAAAGAAATAAAAGAATACCAATACACTGTTACTTTTGAGCAAAAAATATTTCAATCTGTTTTAAGACGAATAATGTTTTTCTTCCTTAACCCCCCCCCCCCCCCCCCCCAAACAATCAGGTGATTTTTTTTAGCAATTAGAACAAAATGTCCGATAAAAATATGTAATTACCCCCCCTCCCCCCAAAAGATCTATTTCATTCATTTGTTTCTAGATATTGGACAGTGCTTTCATTTTTGATGGTAGTTCTTTTGATTTAATCATTCTCATAATGGAATATTTTCTCTCTCTTTTTTTTATATTTTTTTTAATCTTCTCATGATGAAGTAAAAATATGAGAACAAGTCACAGCCCCAATCCAACCCTCATGATTATGAACAGTTGACGATATGAAAATAACAACTAGTTGACTAGTTATAAATAGCCATGCCAACCAAAGAGGCCATGTCAGGGATGTCACTCACCCTTGCTAAACACAAACCCCCCACAGCAAGTGCCAAAGTTAATCGCCCACATCACTTACATGATAGTAAACTCTCTCGGCACGGACAGACCAAACGGTCAACATCCTCTTCAGTTCACCATCAATGATAACCAATCAGAGATTAATTTCCTCCTGTTTCACATCATCAAATGGCAAAAGATGAGGAGGACAAACCGTTCACACCTACACATGACAGCCTCCTTTCCCCAAAAGACGGAGCAGGTTTTACCATGTGAGTAAGATGTTCTGCACATGGGACCTCATTTAAAGTCTCATCCAAAGGACCCTTGGGTAGTGGAGTCGGCACTTTTGTCAATTCCAGGGGGAAAATTCCCTGGAACCAAGGTTGCTCAAACCTGGAATTGATCCTGGACATTCCGATCAAGAGCGCAATGTTCTAACTACCAGGCTGTCCTGTTCCCAAACCACAGTTTGAAATTCTTGTGGATACCACCTCCCCCTGAAAACCCACAGCTACAGTTCAATGACACATGCACATAATACCACTACATACTCGGAACAAGAAGCTTCTTCAACTTTTCTTCCACTGTAGCCATTTATCCCGGACCAGATAACGCTCCGTTGTCATGGCTTCCGTTTAATGATTTATCTTAATTTTGCAAATTTCTGTCACTTGTTTCAATAGAATACTTGGAACAAGTCCACAAGGAGGAATGTTTGTCACACACAATACCGCTCTCAATATTTAGTCCCAACTTGCATTGCTGATACTAAAAAATGAAACAAGTGTGAAGACGCTACAGATATAAACATATCAGGGGACTGAACAGTTTCAACAACATGCATTCACACACATACATGAATACTTGCATGTGCACGCTTAAGACACACACACATGAGCGCACACACACACACACACACACACACACAAAATCAGAAAACAGACTATTTTAGAAAGTCCATGTGCCAACAAGCCTGTAACAATGAATAAGTCATACGGCAGTGACCCGTTTCTGGAGCTAAGTCTTCAACACTAAGAAACACAGACCCAAATCATAACCACCCACCACCACACATGAGCAAATCATCAAATGGAAGTGATACTATCAACGATATGTTGCACACAAAACTAACCCAACCGTATCACATTATTCTTAAAGCAAATACTCAAGATAATGAACCTGATCGTGTATGAATATATATAAATACACACATCAAAGGTTTCCAAACACATCAATTTTTGCAAAACTATCATTTGCAAACTGTAACATATCACACAACCGCTCATATAAGGTGATTGATGGTAAACAGAAGTGTCCTTAACTGATATGGATCTTTTAGACAATGGGATGGTGAAGAAAAAAAACCCTAAAAAACCCAACCACCCAACAGTCCATAGGTAGCTAAAGCTATGCATGTTTTCAGTGTCTTTCTCTTATAAACACAGAGATTTCTTGGGGCATATTCAATCAGGTGTAGAAGCAAAACAAAGAAAAAAGTAATAATTAGTAAAAATTTCAATTTAACTTTTTAAAAAAATCATTAATTTTTGTTTTTTTTCAATTTTAGCAAAGACTCGAGTTACCAGCAAAGAAGCTGCCACAGTGACAGCTGTTGGATAAACAACCTTCATAACTTACAGATAAGTACAACGATGATACATCAACAACTTGTGATCAAATCAACTGTGCATGCACTTACATGTGCATGTCCATATATATACATAATAATATGTGATGCCTTTGCTCTTCTACCGGTTTCAACATGTTCCTGCATTATATGAAGAATGTATTGATGACAACACAGGGCATAATGAGAGTCATCAAGCAAGCGCACAGTTTGATGCACTTGTAAGGGCATGAGTATATGCTCAAATAGCAATTCTACGTGCGCATATATATGAATGTGGCTGAAATTTCGTGCCAGAATATGTACATTTCATGTGATTGATGATGTCCATGTTCAAATCGACGTAGCAAAAATGTATTCAAATCAGGTCTACAACATGACTGAATTTCAGAGTGTACAAGATGTGTTTGTTATACTCCTTCCACTGGAAGAGCAGGGAACAGCTCTGAGTTTGTTGTTGCTCTCAGTACAGATGTGTTGCTCTCATTATTGCTCTCATTACAGATGTCTTCATGTTGTACAAGCATGTTTGTACATAAAGGTATCTAAAACAAAAGTACACCTTTAGGCAAACACTTGCAAGTGTGACAGAAGAAATGTTTCCTACAGTACTGTGCTATCCTTCCTTTAACTTAAGCTATCAACTCTCATCTCACTGGTCCTTCTCCTCAACTAAAGCTGTCAACTCTCATCTTAAGGTTTTCTCAACAAACAGCTATCCAGGAATTGTAATACATTCTTTTAGTCAAGAGTTTGCAGAACTTAAACCTAAAGACTCTAGGTTTTACTGTGTCAAATCCACAACTTGGAAAAAAAAAAAGGGGGAAATCTTAATTTGCATAAAGCAACCTTTCGAATCTGAACTGACTCCAGCTTTTTGCTGAACCATTACTGCGGTTAACTTTTAACCTCAGCTCCACCTAGAGTTTATTCTACAGTACAAATGTTCTAACCAGACAAGGTGAACAGAATGACCTTGGAAACATACTTCTTCACTGCCGTTGTGCTCCTTCAACACTCAGAATCCCAGTGAAAAATGGCAGAAATGGTGAAAAATGACAGGCAGGTTCTGTGACTGGTCACAGGGGAAGCACTTGGCCAGCACTTGGCCAGCCTGACACATTGGCAAAGACAGCACTTGGCCGACAGCTGCCTATATACACAGCAGCTGTGATGCCGCACCAGTTGCTCAGGGATATGGCTTGTGGGGCCTATTACTATCATGTTTTGGCCGACTAGATGAAAAACAACATCTTAAAATTCACACTGTTCATTTCATTGCCTGGTTCAAGCTTACAACACACACACACACACACACACACACACACACACACACACACACACACACACACACCCACACACACACCACCCCCAAAACCCAAATGAAACTGACAACCACTTTTTTTTGACCGGATTTTCTAATCAGCAAACAGTTTACTTCTAATGCTGAATTTAATATTATAAGAGGAAAAAAATCTACAACAACATTCTTCTATCATCTATTGAGCAAACAAATGAAATTCTCTCACAATAAGTCTATCTGAGGAATGATTTTTTTATGTATACATTAAGAAAAGTGGCATGTCAATGATATGACAGTATTTTTGTTGTTGCTTTTTTTGTTTGTTTCTCTGCTAGAATTCAGAGGTGCACCAATGGTGAGATTTTTGTGTCAGCGACCATTTTGCCCACTGTGAAGGTAGCTGCATTCCAACTTCAGAGATGTATGATGCTACATCAAGCATGATAAAAAAAAAAACAAAAAAAGAAAAAGAAGCGGGACTGCTACAACTAATACCGTTTTTGATTATATAAAAAAAAGCTATTGAATCATACATGTTAATGCTTCAGTTTTGCTTATCAATACTTTAGGGACTAGTGGTTTAAGCTTACATAATTGGACACCAAGCCCCATAAATGATCTAACATTGGCAGTTAACTTACTGCAACATAGGACATTGGTGACACAAAATGACAATAAAAGTTGTCATGAAGATTATAGGATATTAAACTTTGATGAAATAGATAATCAGATCTCCCATAAAACAAGTCTTCAGAACTTTTTCTTTTGACATCTTTGAACAAGAATAATAAATCTGTTCTAGTTCTCACAGAACCGGTTTCTTTTCAGTACAACATGATTCATTAGATACACTGTGCGAGTGTGTGTGAAATTGAACTGTGAACACAAACTGAACAATGCAAGTGATTCCATAAATACATTAAACCAAAAAACCCCCCAAATACATGAATACATGAAGCCTGTCAAAGTCTCCACACTAACAGGTGCAATCGCAGAAAAGTGGGGAAACAGCCTTTAACTTTTAAGCTACCACAAGCAACTTTTGTCAACAGTGCAAGTCATGTTAAAATGGACAGTTGTTCCTACAGCCACAAGGTTTGACACCTACAGTTGACTTGCACATCGCATGATAGCGGACATATCGTCCTTCACTACTCTGCCCAGTTTGAAGTTAGTAGAAAAACCAACCCTGTAGTCTGACACAGATTAAGTGCCTGGAAATCAGCAACAGCGCTGAAAAAAAGTTGGTGCTGAAACCAGTTCTTCAGTCAGAGAAACTTGGCGGTGAAAGAGTTAGCACTATCACTACGTTCAGGAAGAGAACCCCTCTTTCCCTGTACACATGCACTGTGCTCATCTGTATACTACTGTGGCCCAGCTGTGGGCGATACGTAGGGAAGGGCTAGGAGATGGTGGGTTGCCCAATAGCGGGCAACCTCTAGGGAAAAGGTTAAGAAATGTCTGTCAAGATTTTGACAGTATGCTGACATGAACTGAAAGAACGGTCCCATTCACACTTGATATCACTTTGTATTTTCTTGTGAGGATAAATGCAAACGTAATCAATTTTGCAACTTAACTCTGCACTGAATCGGGTTGTGCACAATCTACACTCAAAAAAGCAATTCATATGTATACAAAAAAAATGCATGTTTGTTTTTTAATCAAACTAGTCAGCACATTTGCATATTTTACAGTTGTCTGTTATTTTGTCCAATTTTGTAACCAAGACTCACTGAGCTAAACCATACAGAAGGGACAACTATCACATTGTCATTTTTTCTTCACTGTTAATGAACCATCCTTCAATTAACCCTCCTCCCATTTTCTAATGCCGCAGCGGGCTTTTCGGAAAAGGCCCCATTTATTTTATCGTGCCGCAGCATGCCGAGAATCGCTCGCGGCCAGTGGGTATTTTCCATCACGCTCTGAGCATGAACAAGTTCACACACACCATGAGTGACTTTTCCCGCTATAGTAAGGATAGCCCAATGGCTTTTCAGTACTATTTTTGGCACCACACATCCTTCCATTCTCAAGAAATTAGTCAGCGTCTCTCATTTTCATTCACACATTTTCTCATAGTTAAGAATGGCGGCAAAGCACGAAGATGAAATGTGGGAAGATTTCCAGAAGATGAAATTGACGAAATTATGCGTCAAGTTGAGGAGATTGAAAGACAACAGAATAGAGAATCTGATGTTGAAATTGAAACTGAAGAAGGAAGGGATGAAATAGATGAGGATTATGCAGTAGAAAGTGACCCTGAAGACAACATTCCACTACTAAATTTGCAGACGACGTGGCGCGCGGCGCACACAGCGCTGGCAGTGAAAGATTTTCAGTTGCCTGCAGGCCCTGTACACACACTACCGCTCAGTGCCAAGCCCCTGGATTATTTTTTTCTGTTTGTTTCCCCAACTTTTTTTCGTAGTGCGGCAGATGAGACAAATTAGTATGCCAAACAAAAGATCGCTGCTAGAGGTGTGGCTTCTGATCCTTTGTGGACAGACACAACACCTGAGGAGATCAGGCCTTACCTGTCTATACTGATAATGATGGGAATCAATCGTCTGCCCAGAATACATATGTACTGGTCCACTGACCCCAAGTTTTCTCACTCATGGATCAGTACTGTCATGCCCAAAACAAGATTTTTGAAGCTGAATCAATATTTTCATTTGAGAGACACAAGTGACACACCTGGACGTGACAGCCCCCAGTACGACCCTCTCTACAAGATCAGGCCCTTTCTCAATGACATCAAAGCCCAGTTCAAGGCACGACGCAATCCATCCCGTGAATAAATAATGTACCGTGTTTGCGTATTTTTTATTTCTCTTTAGTATGTAGAAAAACTGTACAATCCCAGACAATGGACTTGGTGACAATCTTCATGTGATGTGTATTATTCAATCGATTACCCTGACGTGGAATCCTACAGAGGGCCTGTAGGTAGGACACTATTTTTTTTTTAATTTTGACTCATACTAGTGCATGATGTGCATGTTAGAGCATATTATTTTACTAACAGCATGAAGTGAACATGTTGTCACCTTGATTTGGTGACAAAAAGGGGGACAGCAACACGACATATATAAGCAGGACTGTCAAATTTTGATGCAAAGTAAACTATGACAACTTATGAACATTCCTGTCAAATTTCGAGACTCTACTATCAGTAGTTTTTATATGGTGGTGTATATTACTAAGGAACTGTGTTTTACTAGAAAAAGATTGAAATTTTCCGAATACTAGGAGGAGTTTCTTGGTCAGAAAAGCGAATGGAAGAGGGTTAAACCACTATAGAGGTAAATTATTACCTCTGTAAAAGTGTTTTTTTTTAAGACTTTACTTTAAAAAACAGAGCACTTCCTCTGTCAAGTCTTGTTTTTAAAATAGCATCTTTTAAAACAAAGCAGACCTATCATCAAATTTTATTTTTTAAATAAACGTGTACCAAATTTTCTTTAAGATACTTTATAAAACAATTTGACACAATTCTTTCAAATGCTCTTAAAAAAAAACAAAGCCAAATAAATAATTTTGTCTATCATCTAAAAACTTTGAAACAGAATTGTAGGGTACTCATAAGCATTGCTCGTTGTACCGATTTCATGTATTGGTTGGTGCTACGTTGTTCTGATTGAATAAAACTTTGCTTAAATGAAACAGATTTCATGCCTAACAAAGGAATAATAATATGCAGTTCTGGCTGGTAAATGCTTTCCAGTACAGCCATTGCTACTGAATACAAGGGTTTTTTTGTATGTGTTTTGGCAGGGGGGGGGGTCCAGCATCACATGAAAAAATAAATGAACACACCTACTGAACTCAAGAGCTGATGACAACTGTTTAAACATGACCCTTTTTTTCCAATCTGATTCTGGTCCCTCTAACAACATAATATGCCCGACACTTCTTCATTGGTACATTCTGCAGTCTAGTAAGCAACAACCCACTCCCCCCTCCTCCCAATAATTTGGACCATTGTTCCCAATAATTTCAATTCTAGAATGAAGAAAAATGTCTGGAGTATTGCAGAGCTCTATAAATTGACTGCACTTAATAATAAACGTTACTGATATGGTATGATAAATTGAAAAACACAAAACCCTAGACTTGCTCCACAACTGCCAAAAACAGCGGTAAATTTTGAAAAGAACAAAACATGTTTTTCCTGGCCCCTTCTGTCTGGAACAACCTGTCATCTACACACACCCTTTAACCCCCCCGCCTCCTCCTCCCACCCCAACTGTTAACACATTTCTTCCTGTGGCATGAGTCCCTCATGACGTACTGTTTCACACACAGAGCCTGCGGAATGATGGACTCGTGTCTTGATCATTACTTTCAGTTTTGATGAATAACTTCGGTTTGCCGCACTAACTTTCATTGATATGAAGGAAGGTTCTTCCTGTGCCATGTGCCAACTTTGTGTTCGATGCAGACGACCAACAATCATTGGGATACAATTTTAATGAATATTTTTCTAACCTTACCCTCCCTCAGCAGTCACTGTTCAAAATTTACTTGGTCTGGAGAATGAGATAGGCTCAATTTTAAGTGGGAGGAAAAGAGTTAAAATCTCATTTATTTTAATTCACACAAATTCTATTTTTACGTTAATTCTTTCCCTTTCTGCCAATTTTTTGGGAGCGCTATTTTTGTTCATGTTATCATCTAGTAGGTTTTATCTTGCATGTGCTTGTGTGCAAGCTCTTTTCAGCATTTATCGGACACTAAGACTTCTGCTTTTAGTTATTTACACCAGAGCATCCTAAGACGTCTGCTTTCAGGTATTTATATCTGAACATCCTAGGACTTCTGCTTTCAGTCATCTATCTGAACTGAAAGCCATTATAAGATTGTGCACCTGTGGCAGACAATAATATAATTTCTTTTTTAAGACAACTATTACCCCTCTTACTTTTACACATATCTTAACCTAAAATGCAGTTTGAGATACTGCTTGTTATAGTTATTCTGATGCTTTAAAAAAAAAGAAGGTATTTTGGGGACTGAGCTCAGTGACACAATACTTATATATATTACAACAGCAAGGGACTATACAACTTCAAATACGTTAATTTTCAGCGTACTGCATGCTGTCTGCAAGTATGACACGTCAACTGCTTGAAATTTTCTGTTCCATTTACCTGTAACAGGGAATTTGTTAATGATTCCTTAGGCTATCAGTAGGGGTGTGTGTGTGGGGTGTGTGTGTGTGTGTGTGTGTGTGTGTGTGTGTGTGTGTGTGTGTGTGTGTGTGTGTGTAGTGTGTGTGTGTGTGTGTGATGTGTGTGTGTGTGTGTGTGTGTGTGTGTGTGTGTGTGTGTGTGTGTGTGTGTGTGTGTGTGTGTGTGTGTTGTGAGTGTGTGTGTGTGTGTGTTTATCAACCGTTCAACATATATAATATGAATACTTAGAATATATAATATGAATACTTAGAAAGTCAAGTTTAGAAAGAATTTTGTTTCAAATACTTTTTAATGGGAAGTTATATCACATCTGTTCTGGTTTCTCGAGTGATTTTATGGAAAGAATATGTTCAATATACTGATGATTACTGTTCTGACATCATCTTTGGTCAAAACACAATGTCAAAACAGGTTTTTATTAATACTAAAAGCAGGCTCCAAAGCCTCTCAACACAACTGGCTTCTGAGCAAAAGACGTTTGAAAACATTCTGAGCAAATTGAAATACTGATTGAATCTTCATGATAAAGATTTCCAGGTACTTTAAAATCAGATTGTAGGGACCGCAGAAGAAAAAGATTATGACCGATTCCACATTTCAAAAATTGATTGAAGAGATCCTAGCTTCTCCAAAGTGATAACAGCACAGATATGAAAACAATGATGATTTCAATAAAACATCGTCAGTGATTTTTTTTTTTTTGGGGGGGGGGGGTACAAAACGACAACAGCTGTCATTCAAATTACCCATAAAAACATATTTATAAAACAGGGATACAAAAGCAAGAGGCAGAATACTTGTTACTCATTTAGGAAGCAAGTCAAAGCCTGACAAAAAAGTACACAAAAAAAGACATCATAGAAAAATTACATCTGGTAAAAAAAAAAAAATTCTAAAAAAAAAAAAATCTGGTAAAAAACCCAAACTGATTTAAAATAAAAGCAAAAAAAACCTGATTTAAAAAACAAACAGTACCCCCCTCTTCCCCCCACTTCATAAAAATTTCATTCAAAGCAAGCACATTACAAAAAAAAAAAAAATCATCGAATAAAAAAGGCAGGCAATCAATAATTTTTGCTGAATAGCCCCTTCAAGAAAAGATGAATGATACACATTAATATAATTTGAGAGAACTGCGTTATCCAAAGCAATAATGTAGCTAGGAATTACAGCATCACATAAAAAAAAAATTGTGTGGCTTGCTGTTTGATGCTGCTCTACACTCCAATTAATGACAAAAATATATATACGTGATCTAGTTTTGGTCTTTAGAAGATATGTGAACAGATCTGTCAATAAAAAAAGTTTTAAGAATACAATGAGCCCAATTACACACGCATGCAGCCTCCCCCCCCCCCCCCCCCAACACACCACACCACACCATACACAGTAAAACACAAGAGGTAAATGTAGAAGTAGTAAAATCTAAAAATGCAACTTCAAACTTCACGACTAAAACCTCTATATATTTACAACTGAAGGCAACACTTTCACTCAGGCTCTAGCACAACTTGCCAGAACTTACTTATTGCCGAGCCCAGATGAAAAAAAACAAGAAAAAATCCCCCACCATCTCTGACAAGATCTTCCAGCAGACACCATCGACCAAGTTTTGGCAAATGCAGAACTCACCTACCCCTTCCCTTGTCCACAAACCACCACAGACCACAACTCATGACATTCAGCACACAACTCATGACCTTCAGCACACAACGTGACCTTCAGCACACAACATGACCTTCAGCACACCACACACATCACATCATGACCTTCAGCACACCACACTCACTCATGACCTTCAGCACACCACACTCACTCATGACCTTCCAGCACACCACACTCACTCACGACCTTCA
Organism: Stramonita haemastoma; assembly: GCA_030674155.1. NCBI lineage: Eukaryota > Metazoa > Mollusca > Gastropoda > Neogastropoda > Muricidae > Stramonita > Stramonita haemastoma. The sequence continues at coordinate 29,787,071 of CM060335.1, read as the reverse complement.
GCACACCACACACTCACTCATGACCTTCAGCACACCACAACTCACTCATGACTTTCAGCACACAACTCATGACCTTCAACACACCACCCACCACTCCTGACCTTCAGCACACCACACTCCTCATGACTTTCAGCACACAGCCACCTTCCCACCACACTCACTCATGACCTTCAGCACACCACAACTCACTCACACCACGACTTTCAGCACACAACTCCTGACCTTCAAACCCCCCCCCCCCCCCCCCAACTCCTGACCTTCAGCACGCCACGACTCACTCACTCACTCCTGACCTTCAGCACACCGCAACTCACTCCTGACCTTCAGCCAAGCACACACCACGACTCATGACCTTTAAAAAAAACACACCCAAACTCCCGACCTTCAGCACACTACATCCCTCAGTCAGACCTCCCCAGCTCCCTGCACAGACTGAAGAACCAGAACCAGCTGGTGTTCCGTTCTCTTCTCTTCTGTTTCTATAGGAACACACCTGCACCAAAAACACCCTCCTCCCTCCCTCCCTCACACACCTGCACCAACACCTTCCTCACACACAGAACACAACACAAGAACACAACACAGCACGTGTCCTGCCAACTGCCCCAAATCACGCACTGCCGACCTGTCCCCGTCCCCTAAAGTCTTAGGAGGACGACTGCGATGACGACTGCTGCTGCGACGCTGCTGCTGCTGCTGACGTGGTGGGGGCGGGGGGAAGGAGACCATGAACTGCTGAAGGAGGGGGTGGGTGACGGGGGGCTGCGGGGGGGCAGGCGGGCGAGGGTGTGGGGGGCGGCCTCGCTGCGCAGCAGGTGGTTCTCCTGCTCCACCTTGTGCAGCCGCTCCATCAGCTCCTTGATCACCTCCTTCAGCACCTCCACCTCCTCCCGCACCGCGTACATCAGGTGAGACTTCACCAGGTCCTGCACAACATAGTAAACACAGTGTGGTATGGTGTGGTGCGGTATGGTGCTATGGTATAATAATTTTAAAAAAGAAAATATATATATATATATATATATATATATATATATATATATATGTGACGCTCCACCATGAAATGAGTCGCTTAGCACATAACCCACTTTTCCGCTAGAAGCCTTTAATTAAAGGCAGGTGGGGTCAAGTTAGCAATTTTCAGATTTTGATTGTTTATACAACTTTAGCCATTATTCTACCTTGTAATGAAATATGAAGTCGTAATTTTGTATCCTTTTTCTTTTAAACGTGCTTTAAAAATGCCCTAGCCCTCATTCTGACCATTTATCATGATGCTAAACTTGTCAGTTTCTCATTTTGACATTTCCTGCAGTCTATCATTTCAACTTGTAACAACTTTTCACAGAATTGTCTGATTTTCAATCTGTTTTTCTATTGTATAGCCATTTCATTGCAGATTAATAAAATGTCAATAACTAAAATTTTACCTCTGGTGCAATGCGACCCCTTATGTGGTGGAGCGTCACATATGGGATTTATATAGCGCTGAATATTGTAGAGTACACAAATCAAAGCGCTTTCATTCAAATTAGTCACACGCATGCAACCGTTTACATAAAAATTAACAAATTACATGTCTACACACACACACACACACACACACAAACACACACAGCAAGGTGACGGGGATGGAGGAGACACAGGAGTAGGAACAGATGTGAGGTACTGTGCTATGATTTAAGAAGAAACTAGGTAGAAAATAAATGTGTCTCTAGTTTGGATTTGAACGTGTCAAATGAGGGATTTTGACGAAGGGAAAGAGGGAGGTCATTCCAGATAGATGGACCAGAAATACCGAAAGAACTATGTATGGTATGGTACTACAGTATGGTATTACAGTATGGTATGGTACTACAGTATGGTACTACAGTATGGTACTACAGTATGGTACTACGGTATGGTACTACAGTAAGGTACTACAGTATGGTACTACAGTATGGTATGATACTACAGTATGGTACTACAGTATGTACTACAGTATGGTACTACAGTATGGTATGGTGCTACAGTATGGTACTACAGTATGGTATGGTGCTACAGTATGGTACTACAGTATGGTACTACAGTATGTTTGGTGCTACAGTATGGTATTACAGTATGGTATGGTGCTACAGTATGGTACTACAGTATGGTACTACGGTATGGTACTACAGTACGGTAGTACAGTATGGTACTACGGTATGGTACTACAGTGTGGTACTACGGTATGGTACTACGGTATGGTACTACAGTATGGTACTACGGTATGGTATGGTGCTACAGTATGGTACTACAGTATGGTATGGTGCTACAGTATGGTACTACAGTATGGTACTACAGTATGGTACTACAGTATGGTACTACAGTATGGTATGGTATGGTACTACAGTATGGTACTACAGTATGGTATGGTGCTACAGTATGGTACTACAGTATGGTACTACAGTATGGTACTACAGTATGGTGCTACAGTATGGTACTACAGTATGGTATGGTGCTACAGTATGGTATGGTATGGTGCTACAGTATGGTACTACAGTATGGTGCTACAGTATGGTGCTACAGTATGTATGGTGCTACAGTATGGTACTACAGTATGGTGCTACAGTATGGTACTACAGTATGGTGCTACAGTATGGTACTACAGTATGGTATGGTGCTACAGTATGGTATGGTATGGTGCTACAGTATGGTATGGTATGGTGCTACAGTATGGTACTACAGTATGGTATGGTGCTACAGTATGGAATGGTATGGTGCTACAGTATGGTGCTACAGTATGGTACTACAGTATGTATGGTGCTACGTAGGTAGGTATGGTGCTACAGTATGGTATAGGTGCTACAGTATGGTGCTACAGTATGGTACTACAGTATGGTATGGTGCTACAGTATGGTGCTACAGTATGGTACTACAGTATGGTATGGTGCTACAGTATGGTGCTACAGTATGGTACTACAGTATGGTATGGTGCTACAGTATGGTATGGTAGGTGCTACAGTATGGTACTACAGTATGGTGCTACAGTATGGTACTACAGTGTGGTATGGTGCTACAGTATGGTATGGTGCTACAGTATGGTACTACAGTATGGTGCTACGGTATGGTGCTACAGTATGGTACCACAGTATGGTACTACAGTATGGTACTACAGTATGGTGCTACGGTATGGTACTACAGTATGGTGCTACAGTATGGTGCTACGGTATGGTACTACAGTATGTATGGTACTACAGTATGGTATGGTACTACAGTATGGTCACAGAGTCTACAGTATGGTACTACAGTATGGTATGGTGCTACAGTATGGTATGGTGCTACAGTATGGTACTACAGTATGGTGCTACAGTATGGTGCTACAGTATGGTACTACAGTATGGTGCTACGGTATGGTACTACAGTATGGTAACTACGGTATGGTACTACAGTATGGTACTACAGTATGGTACTACAGTGTGGTACTACGGTATGGTACTACAGTGTGGTACTACAGTATGGTATGGTACTACAGTATGGTGCTACAGTATGGTACTACGGTATGGTACTACAGTATGTATGGTGCTACAGTATGGTGCTACAGTATGGTGCTACAGTATGGTGCTACAGTATGGTACTACAGTATGGTATGGTGCTACAGTAGTACTAGGTATGGTGCTACAGTATGGTACTACAGTATGGTGCTACAGTATGGTACTACAGTATGGTATGGTGCTACGGTATGGTACTACAGTATGGTATGGTACTACGGTATGGTACTACAGTGTGGTACTACGGTAATGGTACTACAGTATGGTATGGTGCTACAGTATGGTACTAACAGTATGGTACTACGGTATGGTACTACAGTATGGTACTACGGTATGGTACTACAGTATGGTACTACAGTATGGTACTACGGTATGGTACTACGGTATGGTACTACAGTATGGTACTACAGTATGGTACTACGGTATGGTACTACAGTATGGTATGGTGCTACAGTATGGTACTACAGTATGGTACTACAGTATGTTTGGTGCTACAGTATGGTACTACAGTATGGTAACTACGGTATGGTACTACAGTATGGTATGGTGCTACAGTATGGTACTACAGTATGGTACTACAGTATGGTACTACGGTATGGTACTACGGTATGGTACTACAGTATGGTACTACAGTATGGTACTACGGTATGGTACTACGGTATGGTACTACAGTATGGTACTACAGTATGGTACTACGGTATGGACTACAGTATGGTATGGTGCTACAGTATGGTACTACAGTATGGTACTACAGTATGTTTGGTGCTACAGTATGGTACTACAGTATGGTACTACGGTATGGTACTACAGTATGGTATGGTGCTACAGTATGGTACTACAGTATGGTACTACGGTATGGTACTACAGTATGGTATGGTGCTACAGTATGGTGCTACAGTATGGTACTACGGTATGGTACTACAGTATGTTTGGTGCTACAGTATGGTACTACGGTATGGTACTACGGTATAGTACTACAGTGTGGTACTACGGTATGGTACTACGTATGGTACTACAGTATGGTACTACAGTATGGTACTACGGTATCGTGCTACAGTATGGTACTACAGTATGGTATGGTACTACAGTATGTATGGTGCTACAGTATGGTGCTACAGTATGGTGCTACGGTATGGTACTACAGTATGTATGGTGCTACAGTATGGTACTACAGTATGGTACTACGGTATGGTACTACAGTATGGTATGGTGCTACAGTATGGTACTACAATATGATACTATGGTATGGTGCTACAGTATGGTACTACGGTATGGTACTACAGTATGGTACTACAGTATGGTATGGTGCTACAGTATGGTGCTACAGTATGGTACTACAGTATGGTACTACAGTATGGTACTACAGTATGGTACTACGGTATGGTACTACGGTATGGTACTACAGTATGGTGCTACAGTATGGTACTACGGTATGGTACTACGGTATGGTACTACGGTATGGCATGACAGTATGGCACGGCAGTTGTCACACAGTAAGCTAATGATGTCATTTTACTGGTTTGAAAACTTGTCAGCCACTTCAGCATTCACTCTTGACAGTTGTTATGTACAACTCAACTGCTGAGAGACACACGGATTACTGAAAATCATACTGGATACTGTACTGAACAGTAGTAGGAATACTACTGGGCTGTTGACTGTGTTCATTATCAAAATACCTGACAATGTCTGCAGTGAACATTTTGTGTGTGAAAAGTATAACCAACAATCTTTTGCCTGAAATTTGAGATTTATACTAAAAAGAGCACATGGGGAGGGAAGAGAAATGGACAGGATTTATGATTCACAGAGGAAAATCTGACTTCAATGACAAAGCTTCTAGGCATAAAAAATACTCTCCTTAATCTAAACAAATTGTATTAATTGGTAAAAGTATAATATGCACAAAACTCAAAAGAAAATCAAAAACTGGCATATCAAATGTTGGGTATACACCCATTTCAAACACTTCATGAACAAATCATGAGGCCCTCAGTTATCTTAAAAAGTAAAATCACTAAACTGTCTACAGTAATGAGCAATAGGCCCCTAGTATTCACCGATATAACACAAAAAATTGTAAATGAAATGAATCAATATTACAGACTTTACAAACAATATGACACGACTGTAGTGTCATACTCTAGGACTTTTCTTGTTCTCAAAGAATAAAAGATGGATTACACAAGCAGAGAAGGCTACCCACTCCATACAACAAACTAATGAAATTGATTTCCTTAAAATGCAGTGCTTCAATTCCAATGTATGAGAACACTGCTCTGCTTTTCTATCTTACATCCAACTATTCCAGATATGACAGCATTTCCAGGTGCACAGGTTTCAAAGTTTGATGTGCCAGTTTCACAACATTTTCAGCCACTGTGCGCTGAATAAATCTACAGTTGATAAATATATACAGTGACAGAACACTTAACCTTACCAGAAACTACGAATATATATGTACAGAAAATACTCAAGACAATATGAAAATCAATGCAACCACACACGCAAGACTTCAACACTTAAAAGGCCTATAATTCACAAAAACTCAAGTGCTTACTGAGAAGAGATCTTGATTCTACCAACAATCCCTTTTTCAGGAAGAAAATTACTAAAACATAAAACAACAACAACTAAAAAACCCAAACAACAACAAAACAAAAGCCATACCTTGGCAACAGCAGGGCCAGATCCTGAAAACATCAAGACACCTGAAGCCAGCAAACTACCTGGACGAGGCAGGTTCTACCTTGTACATGTAGACTACATATGGTGACCTCTCATTATGGCAAACCATCACATTCCCAGAGAAATGTCTCCTCACGCAGCGAAAAAAAAAAAGTGGGCATCTCAGGTCTTTTATTACCTGCACAGTCCAGATGCGCCCTGAGTCGAACCACTGAACTCTCATGGCGATAGGGAACTTCCGAAGAGTTGGACTGAAGGGTGAACAGGCTATAGCCTACACCAGTCAGTTACCTCCATCAATATTTATGACACGAAAGACTCCAGATCAGACATACACTGGAGTGGAGCTAATAGGAATGAACTTTCTGTTTGTTAATTAAGCATTGCAGTAAGAAAGCAAAAACCAAGCACAGCAACCAAGCACACGAGTGCAAAGCCATTCAGTTGTGAAGCAGAAGCGAAAAAAGACATGCGGCGATTCACTAACTTATTGAGCAAATGTATGACTTGATATTTTGTGTTTACCACTTTCTAGTGGTTTGTGATTTCTAGAATCCATATTATGCCATGGATGAAAAGACTGCAGTGTATGTTATGTACAGGTCTCTAACGTATGAAATGAAAATACTGCAACACTACAGCTAGGACTTTCACATACCAGCTGCCATAGTGCAGGGGTATAATCTCTTTAAGTTCATGGCTGGTAGGTTTACGTTTAAATCCCTCTAGGAGAAGGATTTCTTGGAGGGGTTCCCAACTCCAGTTCAGTCTGGGTTTGGGGCTCCAGCCAGTGTACACACTACAAGTTTCTCATTGCCCAGATTATCTTTTTTACACCACTTACGATGCTTTTAACTTAGGCGATGGCAGATTTCTCTGCATGAAATGTGGGCTGCTCTCCCCTGGGAGAGCGCTTCACCACAAGAGCAGCAGACAGTGACACTATCTGTAGCTCTGCCCCTTGGGTGCAGTTGGCACCAACACTAATTTCAATAGGGAGCAACAGAGTTGAGCCTTGCCACGTCATGAAGTCTCGTATCCAGGTTGACAGCCACAGCATCCATCAATTTCCCCCAGCAATATCGGTCATAAGATATATATCAGAATGGAACCATGAAGAAAACTGACCATCTCAAATTCAGAGGCTCTGCCGGTGACTCTGGTCTGACAGTGAGTAAACATAGCTTCTGGTTTCTCTCCGACAAGCATTCACACGTCGTGAGTACTTTTGTGAGCTGTCTGACGCGATATTCATCGGTGATGGTCAAAGAAACATGGTGACTGATGGTCACCACCCTTTTTTTATTTATGATATTACAAGTATCCATTTCACTGCAGTCTGGCTTGGCAACTAAGCTGTGACTGGCAGCAGCAGAGGATAAAGTAGATGGTGTTAAGTTTATTTGTTTTATTTAATTTTTAAACCACTTTATGTCACAGCAGATTTCTCGTGTGAAATTCGGGCTGCTCTCCCCAAGGAGAGTGCGTCACCACAAGTGCAGCACCACCCAATTTTTTTTTTCTTTTCCTGTCTGCAACTGTGTTTCCCCGACAAAGGTGCTTTTTTTTTTTTTTTTTTTTTTTTTACAGAATTTTGCAAGGGACAGCCCTCTTGTTGCCATGGGTTCTTTTAGTGCGCTAAATAATTTTGTGTAACACATGGGACCTCAATTTATCATCTCATTAAAAGACTAGCACACAGACCACCACTCATGGTCTAATGGATGGGGGACAAGTTTTAGGCCTATACAGGATTCCAACCACCGCACACTTCGACCCAGACATTTCGCTTTCTAGGCAGACGCATTACCTCTGTCCACTGATCCACCTATTCTATGCTGGATCAGGTTAACGCCACACAAGTGACCCTACATTACAGTGATACAGGGTCTCTTCTGGTTAGTGGCCTGAAGGTGGCCTACCACCCAAAGCTACTTGTGCATGCCTGGTTGAAGGCTCCACATATAAGGCTGGTAGTGGTATAAACTTCTCTGTGTATTATTCTGTATACTGTAGTAATAGTAAGCATAGACCTGTGTATGCGTATATCATGTGTGCACACAAATACTACACACACTATGTATGTGTGTATACATGTATGTGTGTATGTGCATGCACATGAGCATGAGTATGAGTGCATGTAAATACCCACACACACGTGTGTGTGTGTGTGTGTGTGTGTGTGTGTGTGTGTGTGGTGTGTGTGCACATGAGCATGAGGTGATTATGACAGCAAGATTGGTATCTAGGTGGTAAAGGATAGTGGGAATAATGGGAGAGAAAACATGGCCAAAAAAGGGGGCAACAAAAGGAACACCCACACACAGATCAGACAAAAGTAGCTTGGATATACCAACTTTTCCCATAAATAAACATAAAACCCTACCAAAAAATATCATAAAAATCCCAAACAAATGTACAAACAAAAAACCCCACCCAAACAAAATGAAAAATGCTTGTCCCTTCAAAAAAAAACAACTACACACACACTCTTGCAGGCACTGCACCTCAAATTGGACATTAAATCGGTTTATAGTGTGTGTGTGTGTGTGTGTGTGTGTGTGTGTGTGTGTGTGTGTGTGTGTGTGTGTGTGTGTGTGTGTGTGTGTGTGTTGTGTGTGTGTTCGCATATGCGTTTGTGTCTGAGTGTGTGTGTGTGTGTGGGGTGGGGGGATGGTCGTGGTACCGATGGGTTTGGGTTTTTCTCATTTCTTGTTTTCGTTTTGTTTCTCTTGTGAGTTTTTACCTCTGAATTCTACATAAAGAGCCTGATAATATGTTCAGGGCTGAATTTTTCCATTTATACATGTACACATACAAATTTGATTATCAACAGAAAGTTGTGAAATGTTAACAAAGTACATGATGTGATGTCACAGCGCAAACTATAAAATCAATGAAACAAAGTATGTATTCATGAACATAACAGTGCATAACAAGCAGCAGCAACAACAACCAAAAAGCATCAAGCATCAAAGGTGTGTGGAACAAAAAAATCACAATGTGAGCAAAAAATGTGACCAAAGAAAGGTTACCAAGTTCCTTGGAGCAGTGAAGCTTGCAAGATGCCAGCCTACCCTAACCCATAATCTAAAAGTCCACTCTTCAGACTAAGAATTTTATTCACTTGTTCAGAAATATCTAGACCAGAGCAACACCAGTCAGTCTCAGTTTTTACCTGATACCACAAGCTGGTTAAGTTTATTCACTGGTGCAGACACACTACTGTAAAAGATACAACTGTAAAAGAAAAAAACAAACAAAACACCTGCCTCCCCCCCCCCCCCCCCCCAACACACCTTCATGAATACCAAGGTCCTGTTTTACAGCTATTAAAACTGAGCTTTTGGCTTTTTTTCTTCATTTCCTCTGCTACAGCTTGGGGTTCACCAATGGTGAGATTTTGAGTGTCACTGTGTGACCACTTTTTCCCACCACTGCTTTCTGACTGTGGACAAAACTCGTATTAAATTAACTTCGTTCAAAATTCCTTTTCCTGATATACTGACCAACATTTTGAAAGGGTAAAAAAGTATTTATGATATTATTCTACATAGACTTTTTCCCCCTTAAATAAATGGTGATTTTCAGACAGGTCTGATGCCTGATATACACACAAAAGCACGAGGACAAGTAACCTGGAAATCTGGCAAACATTCACTGCAGGAAATCAACCAGAGGCACACCAACAACATAATGCTCCACATAAAACAAAAGATGTGATGGCTAAAACGTCCAAAACTGAATACAGTGATGATGAACATTTGGGTAAGCAAATGAAATAAAGCAATACAACTTAAAAATTGGTTTGACAGTTTGTTACCCTCGATGTTCAACACAAAATGTAGGAGCTGAAGAGGACATGAAGCTTTTTTTTGTTTTTTTTTTTGTTTTTAAAAGAGGACATGAAGCTAACTGTACAAAAGATTCAAGGAAAAAAAATGGCATCTGAATTTTTGTTTAAAAAAATAAAAAAGATTAACTGATAGCATCCCAAGTTTTTGTTAAAGAAAAAAGATTGATGGCATCCGATTTATGTTTTTTGAGTCTGTTTTTTTTAAAAAAAAAAGATTGATAGCTCATTTAAATTCTTATTTTTAAAGTAAACCAGGCCATGTGTATATTCTATGGCCAAAAAAAATCCAAAATGAAAACCTATTCACAGCAGCCAGATTTCACTGAACTACACTGTATTTGCATTCATCATCTGGATTTGAACGCTTTCTTTACTTGTCAATAACTAGATTGGACCTTACTTTCATTTTTTAAAACTTCAGAAATTCATGAATAAGGTCATGTCTTGACAGGGTCATGAATAAGGTAATTCATGTCTTTGCTGGAAACCAAAGTTGGAAATAGTCAAGATCAGTGCATTTCCTTCTTGTTTCTCTTTGAAGGCCCTTTTCCTGGCAGAGCAACCATTTCCAGTTTTATCATTATGTCTTGTGATGACCACACATGCTTTTCTTTAAGCAGACTGAAACACAGGCTTATATGCTACAATACTCAATGGGCACAGCTTTGGCCTGGGTTTTAACAGCTTTCAACACTGGGTTTGAGGATTTCATCATCAGCTATTCCTAGTGACCAGCATCCACAGGTCTTCACACAGTGCTGCATGTCCTGATGATCCTAAATTCAGAAACTCAGTACTCCTTGAATACTGCTCAGCGAACAGATGCTGTAACATTCTATTCTATGACCGTCCTGATTCTGTTGCACAGACAGTAGGCCTAGGAGTACATTTGCCTCTGATCATTTTACAAGCTTCGTGTCCACTTTAAGCTCAACAAAACTGAGAAGAAAGCAAGCCGAAAGAAGCGGGCTAAAGAAGTGCAAGCGGCAGTTCTATTGCTTTTTTGTTGTTTTTTAAACAAAGCAGACAATTCCACAACCCACCATCCTTCAACCAGAGATCATGAATGTGTTGTGAAATCTGAACAATAAACCTGGTGCCGGTAACCATTGGTAACTTTGCATCAGTGAAGGTGACGAAACTGTAGAGGACCAAAACGTTGTTCAAAACTGGATAGCTGCAAAAAATCCTGTGAAAAACAGCTTACCATACTGGAGGCCACCTTATTTTCTATAGGATCTCTGCTCTCTGACTTTTCCTTAAGCTGAGTGTTCAGACTGTCGAGACTCACCATGGCTTGTTCGATCTTGTTGTCAATGGCAACAGCGCTCGTACTGCTGCAACAGAAGACCTCTTTTGTAATCAACTCCGATTTTTTTTTCTTCTTTTTTACTTCTCATGAATCTATTTTTAATCTCTACTCACATTCTGTGTTTTGAATCCTCTTTATAGATATAAACCTTCCATTTTACATATAAAGCTATTTGTAAACATTGTCATTTATGTCTCAAATTTCGTTTTTACTGGTTAAACTGTATATGAATCCAAACAGTTTTCACAATGAATCCACTGTCATTTCATGTGAATCTCTAAAAAGAATTTTATGCACGCTAAATACATGCCAATAAAATACAAAACATGTCAACATACATTTAAAACATCACATAGAAACAACTAACTCCTTTCCAAACATTAATATTTTTTTCTTTTTCTTTTCTTACTTCCTTTTCTTTTTTTAATCAATACTACCAAGACATATCATCCCATGTACCAGTTCTTTTCCAGGCCAGGTGTAGTAGTAATGAAAAGTTAGAACTACATAATCTGAGTAACCCCACACCCACCTTCATCCCAGATATATATATCACAGAATGTACAAAAATCGACAAGCAGGAGGAGACTAGGAGTGGGATGGCATTACAAGTCTCTTGCATTCGAGACTCATGGCTTGGCATGGCAGACTGTCTCAAATCAAGCAACAAGGATCGGGGCTTCAAACACTGGTAAAATGGAGGCATTCAGACAAGTGATAAAAGAACAGGGAAAAAAGGGGGCTAGTAGGTCTATCAAAAACCAAGCACACCAATGGGTTTGCTGAAGGAATACAATTACTACTGGACCTACTGTCAGTACAAGTCCCTACACAGGTGACCAGGTAAGGAGTTTTTTTTACAAGCAGCACAATTAATTTTTTTTGTATACATGTATGATTTTGAACAGAATTCTCTCCCCCCCCCCCCCCCCCCCCCCACATTATACTGTTTGTGACAAGTCATGTTGAACTTTCATTACTTTGTACAAGGCATCTGGAAATACTCCCTGTTAAAACGGTCAAATCAATTGAAAATATCATCCTACCAACAGTTTCCTCCCCCCCCCCCTCCTCTAACACACACAATGAAAAAAAAAAAGATTTTGCACTGGTAGTATTGAACTTATAACCATTACTTTGGACAAAAATTTACGTATTTTCATGTAGCTATACAAGTTTACTTTTTATAAGGGTCACTCCTCAAAAAAAGAACTCCCCCCACCCACCCACCCAAAATAATAATATACCCATACACAAACATCTTTTAAAACAGTCTACCAAAATCACAGATCAAACTGCTATAAACTGTCACAATAAAAATTGATGAGCTGTAAAAACTACAATCATTTTATGGTTTCTGCTGTACCCCCCCCCCCCCCCCCCCCCCCCAAATACAATATAAGAACCCTAATGGCTAAAATAGTGATTTTAAAAAGTTTGCTTTGCCACAAACCAGCATTTCGTGTGAATTTTTCTATAGATATCGTAAGAACTAATTCAAATTTCAAAATTAAATAATCATTTTCATGGAAACCTAAGTCATACCATGAATACTTTTCACTGCAGATATTTTAAGTAAACTCAAACTAACTCAACTCAACACAATAAATCAATATACTCACTCAAATTGCTAATTATTGAAATATCAAATCATAACCCTTAAAATGTATTAGTAGTTCACTGCAAACCAAAGCCACTCAGCTTAATACAATTTCATTCAATCATAATGCACAGCTCTTAGTATACTGGCACTGGATCCATCCAAATTTTGTAACACAGAGGAATAATAAATAAAGGCCAAACAAGGTATAAACCATGTCTTCAAGTAATTTAAAGTTAATAAAAACAAAAATTAAAAACCATGTAAACAAGACACGCTATATTTTTCAAACAGCCAAAGGGGCCACACTACAAAAGAAAAGTGCTGGCAGAATTGCATGGGTTCAACAACTTTGCTCTAAAGAAATTGTGGAAAACTAAAACACGAGAGTATATTGCAAAATCCAAATTTTCTATTTTACACCTTAATTTTTTTTTATTTTTTACCTGGATGGGTCTTGTGACCTTGCATGAAGGTCAAAGCTAAAAGAATTTTAACATGAGTTTAATTTTCCCCGAGTGTTACTGCAGTCATCAGATGACATCAAAAAACTACATGAAAGATACGAAGGGTGTCTTCAACATGGGTAGCCTATGCCAAACCATGCCCACAATTTCACAGGAATCTTGTAACACAAAACTGTGGGGTCTCACATCCTATGTACCAACAGATTTCATGCAATTTAACAGCACAAACTTTATCAGTTAATTTGGGGGGGGCGGGGGGTTGTTCCTCGGCTAGAGCACTGAGGCTATTACCCAATTATGTCAGTTCTATGTATGCGACTGTCTCTCCCCCCCCCCCCCCCAACCAATCATTGAGGTAGCTGCATTCTGACATTGGGGATTATTAGGTAATTACCAAATGCATCACAACATTTTAAAAAATCTATTTCTTAAGCCATGTGATTCTGAACAAAGATCAAGAGTCACAATAAATATTCAACTGATGTTCAAAGCACCCACTGATTCAACCTGTAAATGAAAATTATCAGAATACTGCCAATTCTGGTCAGTTTTCAAGAAGTTGAAGTGCTATAGTATACATACATACATGGTCTGCATGTTAACGCTTCCTCTTGAACCTCTGAACCACCATGGAAAACACCCCATCAAGTACTATATTATAATATATCCCTACAGATGTTCAAAGCAAAAGCAGAATTTAACCCCTTTCAACAATGCTTTGGGGGTACTCAAATTCAAAACAAAGGGGACATTTTAAAATTTCTATGACTAAATACTTAAAAACAGCAAAATGATCCTCTTACTAAAATTAGTATCTGCACACATGAGTATAAGGTATTAGATAATATTGGTTTACTATATATAAATTCAACCATACCACTACTGTAGTACTATTCAGCAATCCATCTACCTTGTTTCTGAAGCACACTACTCTTCAAAAGAGATGACATCATTAGCAAATGAAAAAAAGTATAGCAAACAAAAAATTTTAAATCCCAGAATATTAAGACATCTTAGAGAGCAAGTACAAAAGCAACACTTTTCTAGTTTAAGCATTTCTATCCCTGCAGAAGGAAACTGTATCACAGGTCCAGACTGGAGACAGTACTGGTAACTCAACACTACCCACCAGCTAAGTCTTTGCAGACCAAACATAGGGGGGGGGGGGGGGGAAGAGATACTGATAGTGCTTCAAAAATGGCTGTGTAACTTACCTCTGACTTATCTCACTCCTAGTTGACACAGACCTCATAATTTCTTAATTAAGAGGGCGAATCTTATAATTGAAAAGGCGCATCTTTTATAATCCATCATTTTTCAGATTTCTGGACAATCTTTTCAAAACACGAATACAACTTTGCACCATTTGCAGATGCTTACTGCGCTGACTCACTGAAAAATGAAATCAGCTTTAAGTTATCAAACACTAAGTTAATGTGTCAATGTATTTAATATCTGAAGTCCTCACATCCAACAATATCACTGCTACTTTGTAGCCTGTATAAGGTATAAACCATGTCTTCAAATAATTTCAAGTTAATAAAAAAAAAAGCTTGTATACAAGACCCGCTATATTTTTCAAACAGCCAAAGGGGTCAAGCTACATGATATTGAAAGTGAAAATCAAGGACATGACAATGGTGCAGTCCATTTTAAATAATCCAATTTTGCACAACTACTGCATCATCCCCTCCCCCTCCCCCAAGTAAAATGTTTCAATAGATCAGAGAGAAACTTGTACACAAATTCTAAATTACCAAAGACAGCTGCTCGGTTTGGATGATAAAAATGAAAGGCCAGCCACACAAGCCATCCACTTTAATCAGAAAATGAGATTTTTGCACATTAAAAAATAAAATCTTGACATGTCTGAACAGACCACAGCTTCACTCATGCATGAATTCTAAACTGGAAAAAGACCTGTGGCATCAAGGAAGAACACTGATCATGAATATTCATTGGCTTCATGCCTGTACAACAAACAGCAAAACACTTCCAGTGCAAGTATGACTCTGCACATTATTAACAAAAAAAAGTTCCCAGAAATGATTCTGATGGACCAAGGTCTAATCCATGCATGGATTGAATTCTTTGCCAAAGAAAACTATTTCACACTTATTTGGTTTGAATTTATGAAGCTACTAGAACAGCGAAAGGCTACATGCTGGTACAAGGAAAAAGGAAAATGGTCTGTCTCCCTGTGCAACTGAGCTGATTTGACCACTCTCCACACCACAGCGTGGACATGTCTGTGAATCAGTCTTTTGCACATGTATACATGCCGCAAATGATTTCACAAAACACCAGACACTTAAAGGGTTTGGGAATAGGGGTAGAACAGGACATTGGTTCAAGCAAATATCTTTCATACTATAACTGAAAGAAAAAAACCCATTTACTTGAAAACAAAATTCACAGAAAATGCGTGGGAGAGGGGGGGAAATGGTGCACGGTTTCAAATTTAAAAAATTTTTTTAAAGAAAGAAACTGTCAAAAATCTACTACTTAAATTGCTAAAGTTCTTCAAAGATGCAGGCAAAAATAAAAATGCTTCCTGCTTGACAAGGCACTTTTACTTAAATCACAGGTTAGTTAAGAATTCAATGTAGATGAAAATGACAAGGATGAGGAGGGAAAAACGTTTTCCTGATCACATTCTATTTAAATATACATTTTTTTTAAAATGTTCAATTCATTTCAAAAGTGAAAACACCTACTTGTGTACAAATTATGAACCATACCGATCATTATGATTAATTATTCCTTTTTTGTACTGATGATTCATTGTTATTAAATACAGAGGTTTGTATTTTTCTCTCCATCTTTTTCACCTCCCCCCCTCCCCTCCCCCAACTCTACATCTCTGATGCCCCGCCATGTAACTCACTCCCACAACTCATAGTGGCACTCTGTATATATTTCTATTATGAATTCATAAACGAAATTAGAAATTAGTGCACTCCCAAAACCAAAATAATAAACAAGGCGGCAAACTGAAACAAAAGCATACATACATTAAAACGTTAATAAACCGAGACTACATCTGCCTGACATTATAAATAAATAAATAAATAAATAAACAAATCGATAAATGATAAAACTACAAACAGAAGGGGGAGAAGAAATGAGCGAAGCATGAACAGCAAACAGAATACGGCAACCAAGGTTAGACCTAGCCACAGAACAGCTGCGACCAGGACCCAGGAGAGGAGGGCAGAGGGTAGAGGCGAGGGTGGCCCCAGTTACCTGTGGATTATACCGATATGGTTTCTGACTTGGGTGCGCAGGGAGGGCCGGCGACTGGCAATAGGGGGTGCTCTAGATTGGGATACCCTAGCCAAGCAGCAAAATGGGTATAATGCAGATAAAATGGTGTAGATATATGTATAAATAAATAAATCATGACTTTCAACCAAGTACATTAAAAGAACTGAAAGGGTTTACCACCATAAAAATGGTCAGGCTGTTGTTTTTTACAAAATTTTTATATATGTGGCATAGCCTGTGTAAATTTATAACAATTAAATTATCACAGATAGCATGATCCAAGAATTTTTAAAAAGTAACATTTGTATAATTCATGAGGTTAAGTGGGCGTTAAGTAGGGAAGTGGATGTTCAAGGAATAATGTAAAAGGTTTACTGATGAAACATCGAAAGTTAACTGTCTATTCATGAAGAAAAACCTATTTCACAATCGCAGACATCACCTTTATCAGTTCAAGTTTGCTTGGTGTGTGTTTGGTTGGTTTGTGTTAAATAACCCTTCTCTTCACTTTATGATTATCACATAAACCTATCTCCACCGGCTGCAGCCTTTAAAAAAAAAAAGAAAAAAAAAGAAGATATTACTAGGCTCATACTAGTCAGTCAACTTGCGACAAGTTTTCCATATGTGCCCCCCTTTTTTTTTTAATGCGCATATAGAGTATAGTATAATGTTAAAGTTAAAGTCTGTCCCGAGCCTAAGGCTCATCAGGCCGGTGCTTATCCCGGTTTCTGTGGCGTTAAGCGACTGAGAGTCATAGACTCCCCCCTGGATAGGACGCCAGTCTATCGCAGGGTTAACCCCCAACACAAGGTTGGTACCCCTTTTACACCTGGGTGGGGTGAGAAAATAGCCGTAAGGTGCCTTTTCCAAGGGCACAACGCCATAGCCGACAGCTGGGATCGAACACGCAACCTTTAGATTGCGAGTCCAACGCCCTAACCACTGGACTACCACGGCGGCTTATAGTATAATGTGGCACTCATCAAAACTCCCCCCCACATATGAGGCAGCCTGTGAAGGAGAGCAAAGGATAATTCAATCACTACAAACATGAACAGTCAAGGTAGTAGTGAGTGACATCTCTCCTACACAACTAATGACTGAATTAAAAGTCAACACACACACACACCACAAGTCTACAGACACCGTCTCTATCATTCTTGTGAAAATGTCCAACATCTATGGGCACAATATGTGGGAAAATAGAAAAAAAAACTACTTGCTAAGGACCAAACAAGGTCAACAAAACAAGGACACTACAGTTTCAGTGTTTCTAAAACATGAAAAAGGAAAAATCCAGAGAGTTTGATACAAGATGAAAGGAGAGAAAAATGCTAGGTGAAAAACCCCTAAAAAACCTACCAAAGTCAGAAATGTCCATGCTGCTGAATATTCTACGCAAGACCAGTGAACAGTCCATACTAGTTCAAAAAATACATCCACCTCAGTCCTTCACTCTTAAAAAATGGGTTGCTATCTAACTGTACTGCAACACTTCTGCACTACATATCCACACACATCCAATATATTTCTACAATGAGTTTCTTATAATCATTACTATCTTTTTCAATGCTTTTGGCATGGTCAATGCAATGAATTCAACATCTTGTTACAAAAAAACAAACACTTTTTATCTTTGTCCCCCCCCCCTCCCCCAACAATGATAAAAAATGCAAACTGAAGCAGTCACAAAAAAATTAAATGAAAGTGGTGAGATCTGTGGCCAGAGGATGAAATAGGTTAAATTAGGTTTAAGACTTTTTTGATTTCTTAAATCTTGTCTCCAGCTCTTAGTCTAATGTCATTCTTTGTCAAATAGGTTTAAATTTCAGACTTTTCTGTTTTCTTAAATCTTGTCTCCTGCTTAGTCTTATGTCCGTCTCTCACCTGTTGCCACTTTTGGACTCTTTGTGAGAGATGGGAACAACGGGCCTGTCCATTGCAGAGCGATGACTCATCAACCCTTTAGGCATCAACCAAGTCAAAACAATGGCATTTGCCAACTAACAGCCCGGTAGATAGATAACAGGAGGCAAGGATCAACTCAGTCTACATTGTATGAACATCAGTTCACACCCTTCCACCAAGACAACGCTGTAAACAAACCCGACTGGTTGTAAATAAACGTGCACGTGCGAAATGCCAATAGGCTTTTCCTCTACTTTTTGATGTTCTTGTATGACTCCTGTTTACACAGCTGGCTTCTCGCCTGCCCCCCGCCCCCCCAAAAAAAATCATCCCTCCCCCTCTCTCTGTCTCATGCATCACCGCCCCCCCCCCCCCCCTCTCTCTCTCTCTGTCTCATGCATAACCACTCTCTCTCTCTCTCTCTCTCTCTCTCTCTCTCTCTCTCTCTCTCTCTCTTCTCGTGCATAGCCGCAATCATTTTACATGTCAAAAATAGCCTGACCGGGGTCTCGTGGGAAAGGGTCCTGATAGCCCTTCCAAAAAAAATGAAAAAATGCAAGGATATTACTACCGGAGGTTTTTTTTATATTATGTTTTCCTTAATTTGTGCTGTTGGTTGGTTGGTTGGTTGGTTGCATGTACTGGCAGCAGCTTATAGATATGTGCGTGTGTGCGTACATAGGCGCAAAACGGTGCCTACTATTCGGTATATTAATACAAATTTATCGATCGATCGATCGATCGATCGAGAGAGAGAGAGAGAGAGAGAGAGAGAGAGAGAGAGAGAGAGAGAGAGAGAGAGAGAGAGAGAGAGACAGACAGACAGACAGACAGACAGACAGAGGCAGACAGACAGAGAGACAGAAGACAGACAGACAGACAGACAGACAGACAGACACACACACACACACACACACACACACACACACACACACACACACCCGTAAAAAAGGAAAGAAAGGGAGAACAGCAAAAAAAACAAAAACAAAAAAAAAGTGCATATATCTTCCTTTCAACTCCTCTAAATTTATATAATATCATGCACACGGACTGAAGCCCGTATGAATAATAAAACCATCACGTTTCGTGCTGCATCTGATGCTCATCTGTCATCATTACCACCACTGCCCCGTCTGTGGGAACACATAGCCGCACGTAGCCAGCCTACTGACTGACTGACTGACTGACAACTGACACTGCTGGTCACACAGCAAGCAAGCAGGGCGCCGACAAACGCGAACCCAAAGCCAGTATGCACAAGCGGGTACGACAAACATCTGAACAAATAAAATCTGAATGTTCTTACTATCAGCGTCTGTCTATCTGTCTGTCTGTCTGACCCTCTGTGTGTGTGTGTGGTGTGGTGTGGTGTGGTGTGGTGTGGTGTGGTGTGTGTGTGTGTGTGATGTGGTGTGGTGTGTGTGTGTGATGTGATGTGGTGTGGTGTGGTATGTGTGTGTGTGTGTGTGTGTGTGTGTGTGAGAGAGAGAGAGAGAGAGAGAGAGAGAGAGAGAGAGAGAGAGAGAGAGAGAGAGAGAGAGTGTGTGTGTGTGTTCTTGTCTGTCTGTCTGCCTGCCTGCACCCCCCCCCCCCCCTCTCTCTCTCTCTCTCTCTCCTCTCCAGTACGCGCTATTCAAAACTCCCGAAAGCTCCATAACGTCTAAATATCACAGCAAAACAGTCATCAATATCACTGAAAATCGACAATGAAAAGGACAGACGGGGAGGGAGTGAGGGAGAGAAAGAGAGTGTGGGGTAGGGAGAGAGAGTCAGTCATTCATCCGCTAAGCTATAAATATTCCATCGATTGCAGGGAAGAAAATCTGATAAAGAAGCCTAGAATATACACGGAAACCAACACAAAGTATCAGCAGAAAACGTGGACCAACGCTTCTAGCTTGATGGGACATGCACGCTCCATTCTCAATAGATCTGTCATAATGTCTAGCTACCCCCTTGTATACAGACAGGCTGGTAGCCTTAGGCTACAATTACAATTCTGGGTTCCTGAGTATCTCCATACAATGACTGTTAATGACCGACCTATCTCTTGACAGAGCGCGGCTCGCTGAAGAATTTTTTTTTTCGTTCCTCGGCTAGAGCTCCATGTTCACCAATGGTGAGATTTTTTTGTTTTTGCCTACCTAGTACCATTAAGGTAGGCCCTAGCAGCATTTGGACTTTGGGTATGATGCCTAAACACGACATTAGTGTGCATGCGGGTTTTTTAAAAAAAGTCATCTGTTCTTACCGGCACTAAACAGCCTACTCTTTACGAAGGCAGAATGGGTTTTAACGTACGCGCAAGGTATTCTGTGTGCGTTCAACATGGAGCCTCAGTTTATGGTCTCATCCGGTTCGGGGGGGGGGGGGGGGGTAGAGATTTTTTTTAATTTTATTATATTATTCTTAAAAAAAATATTTATAGGGGAGTAGAAATCAGTACTCAAGTTAACTCCTGGGAGAGAAAAAATCCCCATGAACTGTGATGGTTCAAACCTGGGTTTGACCCCGGGCCATAAAATCGCCAGCGCAACATTCTAACCACTTAGACTAGATCTAGATAGTTATCCTACCCCTGTTACTGAGTCTGAACTCTTCCAGTCCTGTCTCAGTTGATCAGACTGAAACTACAAAAATCACTGACTCATTTCATCTCAGACATGAAATACATTTCTTTAGAATCTCCTCAGGTTTCTTTACAAAACCTCAGCTTACAAAAACCAGTACGACGGACAACAGAACAATGATAGCAAAGGGACATTATCAGGCAATGTTGAAACTCAAAATGGATGTGTAGAACTTCATGAAATACTGTGACATAAACAAATTGTGTTTACATCCTCCTTCTCAAATATTGTAGCAGAAATAAACTATGCTTGTCAGTTTCTTCAACTTCTTCAAAGATTGCAAGTATCAAAAACAACCCCACCCCCCACCCCCACCCTAATTTCCAAATATTTCTTTATAAAGGATGCAAGAAAGTTAGTATGTAGGGGCATAATTCTAAATGACGAGAAAATGAAATTACCATTTTCTTTGGTAAAGGCGGCATGATCTGTTTGGCGGTGGTTTGGACAGAGGAGCAGTTCTGAAGCAGGGGGACGGCGACAGCCTGTCTGAGGAAAAAGATGCCGTTTCTCGTGTTTCGCCATTTTTGTTAGGGCACAACCAACAGCCGTTTGAGGCCTGGGATTCTTTGGCAGAAAAGTAGTCCCGAGATGACACCGTTGTGGTGAGGGCTGGCAGTCTCTGACCCCCAGTTGGGAGTGGTGATGATGAGAGTGGTGCCGGGGCAGGGCGGACACTGGCAGTGGCATGGCTACACCAGACAAGGGCAGGCCACGCTCCTGCATGCCGGGGTAGAGGAGGAGGAGTTAGGGGTCTTTGCAGCGGGTAACAGACACTCTGCCGGCAGGGTGTTGCTATTATCAGAAGCTACCTGCTGCACCTTGGTTGCCATCTTTACTTCCCTACACGGAAAGTGGAAAGGCTGATCACAAACAGTCGCTAAGAATGGCCAGTCGACGAATTCTGAAGGCACGCAGGGAAAATAGGGCAAAACCCTCACTGAACAGGAATTGACAAGTGCCCTTTGCCGACAAAGATGGGAGAATATTTCATACGACAGTGTTTGTAAGAAAAATACGGCCTCGTCCATTGGCAAGTATGGTGTACAACTGAGAGTGCAAAACAACTTTAGGTGCTGGGGAGCAGGCCATGATTCCACCCAGTTCCTAACAGTGATAGTCTGTAAAAGGTGGAAGTGACTTTAGGGACTAAAGTCCAACCTAACATCCAACTTTTCAACAGGAACAGAGCATCTGTTGATCAGTATAACCCCAACATAATTACTGACTAAACATTTCTAATGCTAGCATTTTTATAAAGATTTTTGAAATGATGAACGACAGATTTATTTACTGCCAGGCATTTTTCCAACCCATTTGGTGCAAGTTCTAGACACTTAAAAAAACCTCCAGATATTCCTGTTTATAAATACAAGGGGTGTCAGATTCTGTAGGATATGAATCACAGATGAATGCTCTGAAAACTCTGTGCTGTTATCCCCACACAGTCTCATAACAGGTGGCTTGGACACACGGGTATCTCGTGAATGTCATCAACAAAAATAAAGTCTACAACACAGTTTCAGGACAATCGTATTGCCCCCTAAAATTTACGAAGCTTTTGTGGATTTCATAGTATGTATGAAACACCTTTTGACTCCTATACTCAGCACTTGTTTACACTAAAGAAGAAAAAAGCTTTCACAGATGGACAACTAGATGAAGACAAAACTGGCAGCTCCTACACGTGGACTGCTGACATTGCAGAATGCACTGGTCACTATTAATAATGGCTACAATCCCAATGGTCAAACAGACGGTTCTGGTTCCAAACACTTCTATGCTTTCTTATCTATGTTGTTGACTACACAAAAACAAAATTAAAAAAAATAGTGCAGATATTATCAAGTACAGTCTTTCCAGACTCAAAAGCAATTCAACCAAATTTTTCGGTTTCATAAACTTTGCTAAATATGTGGAAACAATGAAAAGCGTTGGTGAAGAGAATCAGGAAATGATAAGTTTGATGACAACAGCAGCCCTGCAGCAGAGCTACAGGATTCC
>CM060335.1:29748827-29758827 GCA_030674155.1 Stramonita haemastoma | reverse complement strand
TTTTTTAAAAAAAATGCATAATGTGAATAAAATAAATCTGCAATGGACTTTAAAGTTTTGGGGGTTTTTTTGTTTTTGTTTTTTAAAAACATGATCCATGGGAAATGAATATGGATGGTATTCACACCCACATCCATTCTCTCTCTCTCTCTCTCTCTCTTCTCTCCCCCCCCCCCCCCTTCCTCCTTCGAACACAAAGTCACACATTCCTTAAGCACAGACAATAGACCTAGACTAGCTGGTCCCATTGACCTTTTCAATCCACCCCTTCTCCAAACTTTGGAATCTTAGCTAACACTGCAAACAGTGGACAGTCAGTCAACAGGATGGCCAGATAGCCTATCTTGGGGCACAGTGACCCACCAGGAATAGCTCAAGTTACAAGTGCTTTGTGTATGACTGTGTTGAGGATGGCTTGGGTCTGAAAGATTCCTATAGGCATAGGCTAGTTTTCACCATGAGCAGAATGATTCCCACCATGAAAAGAAAAAGTGTCCCATGGTGGATCACAGTTACTAACGGTAGGTTTTTAAAATATTTTTTTAATTTTTTATCTTTTTTTTTTTTTTAAAGTGAATTCGTTGTACTTATGTGTTGTTGTTATTACTAATAAGGGGAGGAGTGGGGGTGGGGGGCTGCTTTGGTGTGGTTTTTTGTTCATTTCTTTCTTTTGTTATCAATATCATTATTATTGTGAGGTTGTATTTTCATCCCAAATCAGCAAGCATGACACCGCCACCTCATACTGAGCCCCAAAGAAGGTAGGGCCTAGATTTGATATGTATGTTGTATGTGTGTGTGTGTGTGTGTGGCGTGTGTGCGGTGTGTGTGCGCGTGTGTGGTAGTCAAGTCAAATCAAGTTTCAAAATTTTCAGACAGTACAGGCCTCCTTGAATAAGCAATGCATTTGCTCTCTCTCTCTCTCTCTCTCTCTCTCTCTCTCTCTCTCTCTCTCTCTCTCTCTCTCTCTCTCTCTCTCTCTCTCTCTTTTGTCTGTCTATGTGTGTTTTGTTTTGTTTTAATTGGGGGGGGGGGGGGAGGTTGCTTTTCTTTCTTTCTTTTTTTTTTTTGAGGGGGAGGGGGGGGAGCGCTCTTTTTTTTAAGGTTAATAATTAGTGTTTTGATTGCTTTTTAACATATCATCAAGATTCTGAATCTTAATATTCAGAATCTCAGTGTAAACGTATTGGCTGACAGAGCCAACAACAACAACAACAACAAAAAACCCACAAAAAAACAAACTTGCAGACAGATGACCCTGCAGAAAACTCTGAAGATGTGGGCAGACAGTTTTATTTATTATTTTATTTTATTCTTTTATATCAAAGATAATGGGATAAGCACTCTTGTGTTTTTTTAATCCAATCCCCGTGTGTAAGCAGTTTTGTCAATGTCATCCGTTCCACCGGCACATGACGGCCTACTCTTACGAAAAGCGGATCAGGATTTAACGTATGAGCAAGACATTCTGTCAGTCATTCAGTCCTTCAGCCAACTCTTCTTCACGGCACAACAGCTGATAAATGAATGGACCAGAGGACGATTAGTGCTGATGCAGCAGAGCAGACTGCAGACTACCCACAACAATCGTGCTGGTGGGTGACCTCTGTGATTCACTGTGAGATCGTCAGTGCCAAGATAATGCCAGCACACAATAACACCAGCACACAATGGCCTACTCTTCCGAAAAGTGGAACAGGTTTTAACATGTGCGCAAGATGTTCTGCGTGCGTTCGCACACGGGACCTCGATTTATAGTCTCATTTGAAGGAAGAAACTATCCACAATCGTGATGGTGACCACAGTGATTGTGAGATCGTCAGTGCCATAATAATGCCACCAATGGTGACTGTGTCCAACAAGCATGATGCTTAGTGCAAAGTGTGGTTATACTGCAAACTACAGACACCATCATCACCTTGGCAGAAAATGAAAGCCTCAAGTTAAATTTGTGGAACTTTATATATGTATTATATATATGTGTATGTGTAAATATATACTGGTCCTTGTTTCCATCCACAGTATTAATCCCTATAGATAGATACACAGCTACTGACACAGCAAGTCTACCATACTGTGATACTGGTCCTTGTTTCCATCCACAGTATTAATCCCTATAGATAGCTATATACAAGCTACTGACACAGCAAGTCTGCCATACTGTGATACTGGTCCTTGTTTCTATCCACAGTATTAATTAATCCCTATTGATAGATCTATACAAAGCTACTGACACAGCAAGTCTCCCATACTGTGATAGATAGATCAAGATGAACGAATCTCCCATACTGTGATAGATAGATACGCTACTGACACAGCAAGTCTGCCATACTGTGATGGATCACACAGGGTATCTTGCCTAACAGGCCCCCAGGGATGGATGGGTCAGCTATCTGGGTGAAGCTACCAATCATGGTTTATTGCTCTTGCTGTCTGTAGTGTGACAGCCAGGTGTTCTCTCTCTCTCTCTCTCTCTCTCTCTCTCCTCTCTCTCTCTCTCTCTCTCTCCTCCTCTCCTCTCTCTCAAGAACACACACACATGCACACACATAAACACACATGAACACACACACATGCACATAAACACACACATTTGCACATAAACAAACACACACACACACACACAACATGCAAGCACGCACGCACACAGTCACACACACATTTATTGCCAGATTGACGTTGATTTGTTTTGTATTCAATGTAGGTCATCTTCTACTCCTTCATGCATAATTTTTGTGTGTGTGTGTGTGTGTGTGTGTGTGGTGTGTGTGTGTGTGGTGGCGTTGCGCGCGCATGCACACGCGTGCATGAATGTATGCATGCGTGCGTGCATGTGTGCATACCCCTTCACAGCTGCACACATGCAAATGAGTGTGCATGTGAGTGAGAGAAACACATATATGCACAATGACTGAGATAAACACTTTTATTCAACAACACAGCGGCCGGCCTTGGAAAATCTGTGGTTTCTCTAAACACTTGGGTTTGTTTGTTTTTCCCAGCCATGTCTCAAACCTAGCAATGCACATCCTGTTCTTCAAAAGACATCGGTGTGAATATTGGATTAGGTGACCTCAGTGCACAGAGCATAACCTGACACTCTGTGTACATTTTTTAAAGTATCCTGGAGTATCTGAATTCCACCTCATAATCTGGTTTACTGACTAAAGTTGAATTAAGTCGTTAAAAAAATTTTTTTTTAAATTCAAGGGGCAGGATAGCCTAGTGGTTATAGTGTTACACTCACAATTTGATATCCCAGGTTTGAGCCACCACGAAGACACCCATTCAACTTAGGGAATTTTTCCCCGGGAGTTAGTTTTAGTACTGACTCCATTCCCCTGAAAGTTCTTCAGATGAGACTATTTACACAAGGCCCCTTGTGCAAACACACAGAGAACATCTCGAACACATGTTAAAACTCACTCTGCCTTTTGGAAGAGTAGGCCATTTGTGCTGGCCAGTAAGAATGGATAACAACAAGAAATACTGTCAATAAATGCACGCACACTGGTCTAGACATCATCCCTGAAGTTGGAATGCGGCTACCTTCATGATGGGTAAAATTGGTCGCATACACAAACACTGAAACAGGATGGATATATCAATCTCACCACAGATGAACCTGAGAGCTCTTGTTGAGGGAAAAACGGGGAAAAAAACAGAACTTTACCTTCAATCTGACTGTTTACAATGAATATGAAA
Source organism: Stramonita haemastoma (assembly GCA_030674155.1). Taxonomy (NCBI): domain Eukaryota; kingdom Metazoa; phylum Mollusca; class Gastropoda; order Neogastropoda; family Muricidae; genus Stramonita; species Stramonita haemastoma. The sequence goes on along the minus strand of CM060335.1, from coordinate 29,755,122 downwards.
CAGAGACAGAAGAAAAAAAACTTGTTTAAAACTGGGAAAATTTGCAGCAATACTGCTCACTTGAACTTGTGTGCACACACACAGACACATGCATGCACACAAGTGTGCGCACACACACACTATTACACACACACACACACACACACACACACACACACACACACACACACACACACACACACACACACACACTACAAGCACAGCACACTGTGACTTCAGTAACCACAGTCAGATTCAAGAAACCTACACACTAACACAGTCACAGATTCAAGAAATGCATACACACTGCACATTTCATTCAATATCACTCTGTTATTATTTATAATATGAAAATGCCTACAAACATGAAGATAAAGAACAAGACTGATAGGACTATGTTTTCTACTTAACTACTAATTAGTATTCAGCAATATCAATATTATAGATAGACAACAACCCTCACGATTTGTTCCTAATCTTTTGTGAACTGTTCAAGTGGCAAAGTAGGCTATTACTGAATATATGGAGATTTTGCTCAACCATTAAAACTCATGTGAGGCAAACTATGCCAAAGCTCTAACCTTTTGAAATAGATCAAAACTGCTCTTGTGATGTTGCTACCACCAATGGCTGTCGCATTCTTTTCTCTGTCTCTTTTCCTCTCTGAGTGTGAGTTGTGTGTGTGTGTGTGTGTGTGGGTGTGTGTGTGTGTGTGTGTGGGAGAGTGAGAGAGATGGTAGGGGAGTAAGAGAGAGAGATGTGAAGTGGATGGGTGAGAGATGAGAGAGAGAGAGAGAGAAGAGAAAGAGGAGAAGGAGAGAGAGAGAGAGAGGAGAGAGAGGAGAGAGGAGACAGACAGACAGACAGACAGACAGAAACAGACAGACAGACAGACAGAGTGACAGAAGAGAGAGAGAGAGAGAGAGAGTGAAGTGTGTGTGTGTGTGTGTGTGTGTGGTGTGTGTGTGTGTGTGTGTGTGTGTGTGTGTGTGTGTGAATATTATTATATATGTATACATGTGGTACACATGCTTATAACGTTTTCTATAGATCTAAGTATCATTAACAAGTATAAAGTATACTTGTATAGCTCAGGTAAGTCACCCACTTGGTAAGCAGAGAACTCCAGATCCCTAATCTGATTGACATTGCAAGACCAAAGCTCTCTCTCTCTCTCTCACCTCTCTCTCCTCCATCTCCTCTCTCTCTTCTCTCTCTCTCTCCTCAAGATGAGTTGTATCAAGTGTGTACCGTCGCTTTATGGTGAGACTTTGTACAAATTCATTAGATCTATATGCACGCATATCCACTCCCCCCATCTCCCATTTCGTTTGAATTGTGGCCCAAGCTGATGTCCTAAAAAACTTTCATTCATTCTCCCTCTCTCTCCTCTCTCTCTCTCTCCTCTCTCTCTCTCTCTCTCTCTCTCTCTCTCTCTCTCTCTCTCTCTCTCTCTCTTCCCTCCCCTCTCTCTCTCTCTCTCCCACCTCTCATTCTCCCCCTTTCTTTTCCTTCCCCCCTCCTTCTCCCATGACCATCATTTCTCTACCTTCTCTCCACGTTTCACGATAGTAAACTGGTAATGTTGTTTCAACCTGTAAGAGTTTATGATAAAACCTATTGAAACAAACAAGCAAGCAAGCAAACACACAAAGATTAAGTCTCTTATGTCAGGCCTGTACAGATTCTGTTTTTTTCCCCCTTCAAATAAAATGAAAAAAAGAAGAAGAAACAAACTCTGCTTTTAAAAGTGAGAGAGAGAGGGAGAGAGAGACGAGAGAGACAGAGAGAGAGACGAGAGAGACAGACAGGAGAGAGATACAGACAGAGACAGAGAGAGACAGAGAGAGATACAGACAGACAGACAGACAGACAGATAGACAAACAGAGATCTATAGATAGATAGATAGATAGATAGATATAGATAGATAGATAGATAGATAGATAGATAGATAATTAGATAAGATAGATACTTAGACAGACAGACAGATAGATAGACAGACAGATAGCTAGCTAGCTAGAGACAAAGAGAGAAAGAGAGAGAGAAAGAGACAGAGAAGAGACAGAGACAGAGACAGAGAGATGTTTACAATAAATAGATCATTACACATTAGTGATACTAGGAAAGAGAAGAAGCAGGCGGCAGTATCAATGCGTTTCATGGTAGTATGCTTGCCCCAGGACTGAACCGTCAGAACAGTCAGATTTCACTCTCCAGAAAGCTGCAAGGGCACAGAAAGCGGCTTGCTTGCCATGAATATGATCATCAATAGCAATAGCAAAACAGTACAATTTTACAATGCAGTCCAATACATTTCGGTACAGCATGGCGTCTTGATACAAGAAAAAGAATATATGGTTTCATTAGGCTAAGCTCCTGAAAGTCCTCCACAGTTAACACCTTTCTACAACTGTAGTTAGCTTCTGTCTGGCCACAGACAAATCATCAAAGCAATTGATGCCAATAGCATTCATTTCTGAGATGGTGACATCAATGTGAGTATTATGTATGTGTATACAGTCTGAATGAATAGCACCTGCAAGCACTTTACAAAAGCAATATAATATAGATTAAATACCTTCTGATTCTTTCCATCATAAATATAAGAAGGTATGATTTTTTTTTTAAAAGGGAATATCAATGATTGAATAAAACACCAAACATGCTCCTTTTTATGTTAAGAGGCTCATCAAACAACGACGATTGATAAATCTGATCCTGTTCTATCAAATAAAACTGCAACTATCAGAACGAGAGAGAGAAATTATACAGAAAAAACCCTTGTGTAAAAACAAATTCTTACGTCTGTTTTCAGTGTAAATTTTGCCTTCCCCTATATCTTGATTTTAAAAATAGAAATTAATGTTCAACAAATTATTCTAGTGAATTAGTATCTTCCATTTAAATTGTTCCTGAAAGGTAACACTATCAATGACTAGATCTATATCTTTTCTTTTTTTTTTTCTATCTATTGCAGTTAAACTTAAAAGAAACAATACTAGAAATAAAAAGAAACAGTCCCTGAATAGAAAGGACCCTTCAATTGGAAAAAGGAATGAAACTACAGACTTACACTATTGAGGCTGTGTAAATTAGAGTGGTGTGTGTGTGTGTGTGTGTGTGTGTGTGTGTGTGTGTGTGTGTGTGTGTGTGTGTGTGTGTGTGTGTGTGTGTGTGTGTGTGTGTGCTGTTGTCTGTCTTGTTGTGTTCTGTTCTGTGTGTCTGTGTGTGTTGTGCTTGCTTAACTACCATCACTGTGACTTTCATGTGTATCTGTTTGATGTCTATGATGTGTGAGCACTCAACATATTAACAGTAATTCTTATGGACTTTCAATTCAAGTCACAGCTAGCTCTATTATTAAACATGTTGATAAAAAAAAAAGATCTTAAGAAGAAAAATTAGAGAACTCAGAAAGACAGGTTACTTTTTCTCCCTATTCACTAACAGCGTAAATAACAAAACTAGAAGAACTATTGATTGAAATCATTAATGTTTACAGTTTAAAAATCATAAACGTTAACAGTTGACAGCGTAAACAACAAAACTACTATTGATTGAAATCATTAATGTTTACAGTTTAAAAATCATAAATGTTAACAGTTTTTAAAAAAACAACAACAATGAAATCATGAATCACTATCGATCCAGTAGTCAAGATGCAAATAGTTGGAACAAACAAAATTCCGGCAGACAAGTTCTCCCTTTTAATTCATCATCATCCTTCCGTTACACGTAGATAGATTTACCCATGTGGGGCCCCCGACCATGACTTTTCAAACGACCTGTTAGAAAGTTCTAACCTGGCATTTTGCACCAAAAAAACCCTCTTTTACTAACTACTACCCCCTGTTATCAATGATGATGGTTCAACTGAAAGGATGAGTGACCCCCTGTGATCGATGCATGATGAATTAGAAAAATACACAAATCAGGGAGGTTGAACATGTATGTTATTGAGATGTGATTATGAATAGTTCACGAGCATGGTGAAGAGGCAGGGTGAGAGCAACCTGCACACCCAACAGAAGTGGTCAGTCAGGTAAACACACTGTCACTCCAGCAGCCGCCAGCCAGACATGTGATTACCTACCCGCTCTCTTCCAGAAAGGGTGGGAACAGCCCTGAACTCCCATAGGCGCTCAGATTGGAGAAATACTGCAAGAAACTATGGACAGACAGAAAAAAAATCAGAGAACTGTAGTACTATAGTATTTCTTTTTTCTTTTTGAAGTTTAAAATTCAAATAAAAAATTGATAAGTTGCTTTAGTTGGATTTCTTAAATGTTTCATTACCATTTCATGTGATAGTGAAAAGAAAAAAAAAAAAGGGGGGGGGGGGGGGGGTGTCAAAGTTTCCATATTTGAGCCGTGATAAACATTTTGACATCATTTTGCATTTTTCTACAGTTCTGCAAAATATCAAAATATGATTATAATAAAGTATTATTGCTGAGTTCTGATAAACATATTACCAAGCTCAAAACAGTGTGGTATCAATATTTTGCTTTCCTTTTAGTCTGGATAGTTATTTGTTTTTGCTGTCAATATAACTTTACTAGCTAAGATCAAAGTTCTGCTGGTTGAGACACTTTCAAAAGGTGCTGAAACCCAGTATTTCTTAACCAAATCCACACCAAGTTACCTAAAAAATACAAAAGATGATAGTCTAATTGATCATACACATAATTTGGAAGTGTGTGTAAAAAAAACCCACATAATCATAGAGGCTAGTGTGGGAGCTTAAAATTTAACACTAAACTTCTTTACAACATTCAATTAATGAGCATAGCTTTGCTTTCTTTCTATAAAAAAAATGTATTTAATAAAAGAACAATGATAAATTCAGGTTTGCCCCCCCCCCCCCCCCCCCCCCCCTACTTCCTCCAATTTCTTAGGATTCAAATCAAACAAAAGAATTTGAATCTGTTAAAATATTTAAACAAGCTAAAGAAGCACTGCTTCCAAACAAAACAAAAATCAATTCCTCGGCTAGAGCTTTGAGGTTCACCAATGGTGAGATGTTTGTGTTAGCAACCATTTTGGTCGACCACTTTAAGCAGCTGCAATCTGATTTCAGAGATAGAAGTATGGATAATGATTCAAAGTCTGTGCAGTTAGTTGGTTGGATTTCTTACTAAACCACCTCACACAAAAACGAGTGAGATAATTATAATATATATATCCTTTGATGAGAATTTCCTTTCAATTTCCCGCCATTGCCATTTCATGTAAACTGTGAACAGGCTGATCAGTGATTACCCTTCTTGCTCATCTTCAACTTTATTGTATGTTGTTTAAATGCAAGAAAAAGAGAAGAATTGGTATAACCATCCTCACAAAAGCACCTTTTAAAAGTGAATCTTTCATATTGTAACAAAACAGTATTAATTAACAAACATGTGCTTATTGAATGTTGCAAGTTCATTTGGTCAAAGTTTTCAGGACAACCACAAACAAGATCTTCCTGAGGTCGCAAGGATGAATAGATGTTGAAAAATAAACTTTAATAAAGGCAGTACACTACACCTTGATCATACTATCTGATTTTTACACAACTGTGGACGAGAAAAGAAAGAGAAAAAAGCCAACTAATTATTACAAAAATTGCATTGATTGTCATTTTAAAATCGCCCACAACTACCTTTTTTTAATGGTAAATTTGCTCAAATTCTTATGGTAATCACAACCTCTTTTTTTTGTTTTTAACTGAAAGGGGAGCAGCAAAAACTAAAAAAGTAAGCTTTTTAAAACAAAAAACAACAACAACAAAATAAGAAACAAACAAAAACACAAATAATATAATAACAAAGGAAAAATAAAGAAAACAACAAAAAAGAAATAAATACAAAGAGCTATGATAGATTTTTTTTTAAAAGTCAAATTCTGAAATTAATCAAAATAAAAACAACAGCATTACTGTGCAATAAAACTGTAATACCAAACTGATGTGATTCTCTGAAAAATTTCCTTCACTTAATTAAAAAAAAGAAAAGAAAAAAAAAGATAGATAGATAATACTAGGTTGTGGGAGGGGTACGGAGAAGGGATCACCTTTGATCATTTTGGTCAGCATTTAATATCAAAATTATCGCATGTGTCTTTAAAACACATGTTATTGCTTTATAATATTTAATAAAGATCTCTCCAAGACTCATATAGAACTTTCCTAAGTGTTGGTTTGCAAATCTGTTCCTAGCACAAAATTTTGACAGTTATAATTGTAGGAGAACATTTTCAAGAGATGATCACAATTTTTCATGCATGCTGATTTTCAAATTTACATATCAATTTTACTGAATGAATGAAATTGAA
>CM060335.1:29721327-29743827 GCA_030674155.1 Stramonita haemastoma | reverse complement strand
GCAATCATTCATGCTTTTTTTACATCCAGTCCCCGTGTGTATGACTGCAGTTTTGTAAATGTCATCTGTCCCACCAGCACACATGGCCTACTCTTACAAAAAGTGGAACAGGATTTAATGTGTGCGCAAGATTTCTGCGTGCGTTCACACGGGGCCTCAGTTTATAGTCTCATCCGAAAGTCTCATCATTAGTTTACAACTGTCATGATCAAACTTCAGATGGATTCTGAAGGAAAGAATTAATATCAAAGGTTACCTGAGTCTGACATGTGTAGTTTGCAACAGTTAGATTAGAATAAAATGATGGCCCCAGAACATGTATTCATGAGAGATAGGTAGTTTACAAGCTGCATGTTTTGGTAAAAAAAAAATTCTGTGAGTGCAAGTGTGAGAGGTGGGTGTGGTTTGTTCTGGTGAAACATTAATAGTTGATACTGGACTCTGCTAAAAACAGAAAAAGACAAGTCATGAGGTTCGCAAACAAACTACCTTAGGTTTATACTGAACTTAAGACAAGGGGGAAAGAGTGTACACAACTTGGCTTACTTTAAAAAAAAAAAATAATAAAATAAAGAGCTGAATGATTTGGGACAGAACAGGCAAAAAAGGACACCAGAAAATGAAAACCAAAATATTTCTTTAGAAAATTAAAAATTTTATATTTGAATTATAATACAAACAAACAAACAGTAACACATAAAATGAAATGTAAATTTAATTATTACAATATATTTTATGTTTTATAATTACATTACAAGTTAAACAAAAAACTATGAAAAAAAAGGATAGAGCAATGAAAAGGCAAAATCAAACTTTCAAAGGATGTGATACAAGGATTTTAACAAACCTGTGCTATTAACTGATAAAAAGTGATATTGTAAAAACACTGCCCTCATTTAAATGATAAAAGAAAAAAATGCTGAGAAAGCCCCTGGCATCATTCTTGATCATCTTCTTCCTTTTTTCTTTTTCTCATGACCAGGATGGTCGTGGAGGAGACATGAGAGACAATTCTGCAGCCAGCCGTCGCCATCCAGCCCTGTCCTCCGCCTTCCGAATGAGTGTTGGACTGACCATCAGGGGAATCTAAAATCAAAGTACCTTTTAGAAAATGATGGGGCAATCATATTAATTTACTACTTAATAGTGTAGTTAATAATGAAATAAGGATTAATCACGAGTTTGATAAACTATAAATAACAGACATTGCATGATGTAGGCACTACTTTTCACATCTTACTTAAAATTTATCGTTATTAAAGTTTGGTGTTCAACTAGTACAGCAAAAGTTCACTATTTTCACTCACCATTCAAGCTGTAGGCTGAAGGCTGTGATGATATCTCCTGATACAGCATCTGCTGCTGATACGTGGGTACATGCTGGTCCTGACTAGCTGCCACCTGCACTTGAGCTACAGCATTCACATAGTCCTGGAGCTGCACAGAGGGCTGGTGTGGACTGGTCACAGATCTAGCAACAGCAGAAGGCTGAGAAAGTCCACTGGATGGATACAAAGAGCTCTGTGGTATAGGCAGCTGATGGGACTGACCGTCTGGTGTAGGGAATGGAATATTACCCGATAAGCTCTGACTAGTCTGAGTCTCCCCCTGTTGCATGGGTGGCAGTACTGGCATGGGTCCTCCTAGCCTATTCGCCAATGGTAAAGAATGACTTGGGCTGATTCCTGCTTGGGCAGTGTAGGCCATACCAGGCACTGAAGACTGAACAACATAACTGGAAAAAGTTGGGTCAGAAATTAGACCAGCATGACTAGATAATTGTGCAGGCTGAATTGGCTTAAATGCTTCAGTCAGTGTGTTAGCTGTTGATGGATTGCTATCCTTTGCAGCAGATTGCTGGTGAGTGAACATTGTGCCAGAGGCTCCAGCCAGTAAGGGGTTCTTGGATGGATCATCGATGCCATGAACATAGTGTACAGAACCAGTGGCAGTGGAACTACCTGGTTTGATACGACTTCCTCCGTTTTGTGATCTGGTGCATCCAGATAATCCCAACAAATCCATCTTCCTCGTTTGAAAGGTTCTTTTGTTTCCACTTTGACCACTTTGAATCTGGCAGGTTTTTCCTTTGGTTCAATTTCCTTGACAAGCTCGTCTGGAGTAAGAAAAGGATCTTGACTATCAGGATCAGTCAATCTGGAGTTTGTGTCAAAAATTTCAGAACTTAAATCTTCAGTGTGGCTGTCGACAGTTTCGTCCAGATCATCCAAGCTGTCTAAGTCGTTCTCGGACTGCGACAGCAGATCCCCGCTCCCTCCTCTTTCGAAAGATCTGTCAGCTCTTTGAGAAGCAAGAGTACTTGGTCGAGCACTCTTAGTGACGCTTGTTATTTTAAAAGTTGTCTTTTTCTTGGGGACATCCACTTTGGCGAAACTTTGAATGAATCGAGGATCGTTTTCTTCTCTTTCAATCTGGTGGTTATTGTGGGTAGCATTAAAATCGGGCGAACCGTGGCTGCTTTTACCAGCCATCTCTGCAGTTCACACTGAAACTTGTTTGTTTTGACTGGACAGAGAAGCGTCTGCTTCGTCGGACCTAGGGACTGTATCACTGCAACAAGGCTGCTCGCTCCGATTAAATGTTCTTCCTCACAAAAACCAAAAGGTCCATCTGCAAATAAACGCCCTACGAAGATTTTCGTATCTCACATGTTGAATATCTAAACGGAGGATGCAATCCAGTTCACAACATTTTACGAAGGGTACATATCACTACAATTTCTTCTGCTACAGCGAATGGCGGAGTTCTGTGCATGATGGGAAGGAAACAACCTTTCGACCTTGACACTTGCGATTGTGGCTTTGGCCTAGGCCAGACAACCTCAAGCCCACTAACCGTGATAAACGCACACACGCACGTGCGCGCGCGCGCGCGCGCGCAAATGTACCATAAAAATAAATTCTATTGTATGTTATTAGAATTGATTTAGTTCTTTTGGATGTGTATTCTGGTGTTTTAGCTACAACTATTCATATATAAATGAAACTACTGAAATTACCAGTTTACATGTAGTCCCGACACTTTTCCAACCCAACTAATAAATCAAAAAGAGGCTTGTTTGTCTGACGTCTCACGAGTGCGTAATTTATTATCATTTAGGCCTACGTCTGCTCGTGCATAGTTACTTGACCGGATTCCTTATGAAACCGAATTGCATGCTATGCCTTTTTTTTTATCTTCTTCTTCTTCTATTTCGAATGCTCGGACAGCATCTCGGCCTGTTTGTCACAGGAGCGAAAATGCGCTACCCTACTGTAGTCTGAGAAGTCAGACCCAGCACATCCCACTTCAGTGTGGGGGAGAATTGTTATATTTCAAGTCTTTCAACAACAACAACAACAAAAAAGCAGGGCAATGGACTAACAAGGTAAAAAAAAAAAAAAAAGAGACAAGAAGGAGGTGACAGGAAAAAGGAACAAGGCAGAAACAAAGAGAGGGATAGAAAAGAGGGAACTCCTTGCACAAAAATGTCCAGAGGGTGGGGGTGCTATTTATGCCGACAGCATACCACGGGGGATATTGTCTTTTTAACTAACTGCAAAAACTAATGCCTTCTCACATACGCCTACGTGTTTTATGATATTGATATAGTATAAAGATAACTACAATGACAATGATGGTGATGACGATGATCATGGCACCTGCACAGTTCTAGCACTTAAAAATCGCTTAATCATATAGTTATCCACAAACACCCCCGCGCCATGTTTCTGGCCCTTGTCACTCTCACACAAATACATACATGTAGGGGTGGTTAGAGCGTTACACATTGCGCTCCCGATCAGACGACCGGGATTCGAATCTCGTTCAATGGGGATTTTCCCCCTAGGCCTACTGGAGTTAATATCAATGCTGACTCCCCCCCTCCCCCCCCCCCCCCCCCCAAGTCATTTGGATAGCCTACTATAAATCGAGGCCCATAGTGTGAAAGCAGGCAGCACATGAAAATCCTCATTTATTTTAGTTTTCAACCACGGTTGATATTTGTCTTTGATTGTTTTAGAAGTCAATTTTCTTGATTTTTTTGTGAGGGCAGGATGAAAAAAAGTTGTGTAAACTTAATCTTTTACCCTCAATAAAGATCATTTTGACTTGACTTGACTTGACTTGACATCTTGCACACACGTCAAAACCTGTTCCATTATCCAAAAGAGTAGGACATTGTGGTGCCGGTGAGAAGGGATGACAAAATTCACAAAATTGCATAGGCTACATGTACACGAGGATTAGACGTAAAAGAGCAATTAATGAGTGCTTATTCCAATATCCTCGACAGGAAAGAAAAGAATGAATAGATACAATAAAAATAGAAGCATGCACTCATGTCTAGTGGGGAGGGAGGGGGAGACAATGACATAATACATATATTTTTTCCAAACGATACCATATTCAGTTAAAAACAGGATTTTTTTGATTCCCCGTTTCTCCAAGGCTCAACAATGGTGACATTTTGCTTATGTAACCGTTTGCCCACAATCAGAGCTCTGCATTCATACTTTGGGGATAATGATAAGACTACACAGTCCACTTCAAGAATCAAATGGTTCAGAAAGATAGCGTGGTTTTTTATTTAATGGCCTGATAAAACACGAAACTGCAGCGGCGGCCGGAGACACGGCTGGCCAAGACATAGGCTACAACACCAGCAACAGTTATGTTCTTATACTTACGGCCCCACACGTGCGGACGTTCAATGTCACACCCCCTCCTCTTCACACACACACACACACACACACACACACACACACACACACACACACGATCCCCCCCTCCCCCCTCTGGAGGTAGCATCGGTGCGGACTTCATCCCCCAAAAATCCTTCGGATGAGACAATAAGCCGAGATCCAATGCGCGAACACACATTTTATATATTTTAAAAATTCTTTTATATCGAGGATAATGGGATAAGCACTCTTGTGCTTTTTTCATCCAGTCCCCGTGTGTATGCAGATGTGTAAATCTTGTCATCTGTTCCCACCGGCACACAATGGCCTACTCTGACGAAAAGCGGAACAGGATTTAACGTGTGCGCAAAATGTTCTGCATGCGTTCACACACGGGGCCTCGGTTTACAGTCTGTTCCGAAAGACTTTTGGGGAGAGTGGAGTCAGCATTGATTTTAACTCCAGGGGAAAAATCCCCTCCAACAGGATTCGAACTCGGGTCTTCAAATTGCCAGCGCAATGTTCTGACCACTAGGCTAACCTGTCCCCCATAGAACATAATACAGACACTTTTAAAATTGTTCTGCCTGTTTGAAGAGTAGGCCATTGTATGCTGGTTGGAACGGGTGACAAAATTTACTGATTGTATTCCCGAAGCACGCTGTAGTCAGGTTAGGCTGGACTCGTAATCAAAAGGGTGCGGTTCGATCCCAGCTTCGCTATGGTGTTGTGCTTGGAAGGCCTTACGTATTTTCTACCACCAGTGTAAAAGGGTCACTTGTGCTGGGTAACTGCGATAGACTGCGTCTATCAGGGGGAGTCTATGACTTCAGTCGCTAACGCCACAGAAGCGGTTAAGCACCGCTGAATGAGCTTAGGCTGGACAGCTTAACATTTTAAACTAATCATCCACAGAACTGGGCAAAAAAGCACTGTGCTTATTTCAATATAGAAGATAAACATTTTAAATCTAGCATGAGAGCAGGTGAGTGGATTTGGTGTCAAATTTTAACAAATCATTGCAATGGCTTGTCTTTCATAAGAAATTTTGTTTGGGGATGCATTGATCAATGTTGACTTTTGCTCAGAGTTACATAATAGAAAAGGGAGGGGAAGTGAAGCACAGAGGATTGCAACCTCATGGCAGGATTTTACAGTGTTGGCTTATCTATGAAAATAAACAAAATCTGATTAGAAGAAAGTGTCCCATACTCATTATCGGTAGTTACAAAAGTGTGTTAATGCAAAATTGTTGTTGTTTGTGGTTTGCTTATGTTTCAACATGTTCCCCTATTAACTACTCCCTGTTGCATTCATTGGGGCAACAGAATAATACTTTTTTTTTTTTAAAAAAAAAATAAAAAAAAACTTCTGGGATGTAGAAAAAGTCAGTCCAAAGGCTCTTAGCAAAATCACGTTGCTTTAGGATCAAGACATAACATTTTAAGGAATTATTCAAAATCATTGCTGATGCACTGATTAGTGTTGTGTACCAGCTCAAAAGTGATAAATAATAATGCAAAAATAACTTATGACCAATATTATGGTCTCTGGCCAAACTAACTGTTGAGTATGGCCTAGCTTCTCGTGCAGCTGTACCTTTTAGAGTTGTGCAACAGTGTGCGTGGTGGTTCTCAGACGATTGAAGTGATAGGCCAGCTAGGCTAACAAACGCACACAACTCGGTTGTTACTGTGAGTACGGGTGCTGAGTGAATGTTATGTTGAATATCGTTCCTGACAATCAGCAGAGCAAAGGTTTTGCTGACGTATGTCCAAGCGATTTCCAGTAATTACACAACTTTAGATGGTGGTCAGTGACTCTTGTCACGCGACTGCAGTGCCAGTGCCAGTGCCAGTGTCGTAATAAACGCGGCAGTGCAGCAGAACTGAAAATACCCCAGATTCACAGTATGTGAACAACTGGTTGTCAGAATGAGCAAATATCAGCCTTTATGCATTAAAACCTAAGCCACCAGCGGCCAAGTTTTGCCCGATTTAACAAAACGAAACTATGTTTACAAAACAGTCCAGCCAAACCACAGTTACAGGGATTCCCCATGGCACGTGTTAACATTGGTTTTCTGTCACTATTCCCCTTCAAGTCATTCTTACAAGACTATCATCATTAACCCCCCCCCCCCCCCCCCTTGTGCAACTTGTGCAAATGCCTGTGAAAATAAATGTGTGATTATGCAGACATAACCTCATACATCTTTCCCAGAACACAGAAGTTAGACTAGAACTAGAAGAATGGCATGGATGACATGAACTGTATACATACCCAACATTGCAAGCCTTTACAATAGTAAAGGTTTAAATGAAGACCAAAAGTTAGTTCTGGAGAAGTAGAAAACTCCCACCCCAGAATGCCAACCAGAAAGCTTTTGCAATTATGCTTATGGATTAGTGACAATGCAATGTTATAGTCTATGTGTAGTACCATGCCATGGTTAAATTTCCAGTGTAGCAAAACAGTATAATGATTATTTGAGAAGGTTTTTTTCATTTTTGTTACCATTTTTTTTGGAGGGGGGGGGGGGGGGGCACACATTTGTTCTTTCAAATGGTGTACATGTAAACAAAAACCAAATTGTGCACCACAACCCAAGTATTTGTAGTCTATGAAATAGGGCAAAGAGTACTGTGTACCTTTCAATTAAAAGGAATTTATTCGCCAGCTATGTTACCTTTTTTTTGTGTTGACAAAGTGCTCAGGCTAATGGACATGGGCAAGTGGACCTTGTATCACTGCCAATTGGAACATGTTGGCATCCATCAGTCAGGAAGTGTGATGGAGTGAACATTACTGTTACGTCAGTTGGTTGAGGCTTAAGGAGGCCCTGTTTCATTGCTCTTACAGTATCCACTTTCTCACTTTCTCTGTGCATGACAGTCAGAGAGTGGCATACATATTTTCATGAGAATTTATTACTGTAAGAGTTGTGTGATTTGGCAATTGAGGACACTGTTGTAGCTGTGCATGGCTTAGTATGGGAATACAGAACTGTACATGTGGCACAGTTGGTATTAAATTTTGCTCTAAGCTGTTTGTCTCTTAGTCTTGCAGGTCTTTCTGTTTTGAGTATGTTGGAGATGGTGATATATTCATATAATAATGGGAGTCTGTGGGCTTTGTTCATTGTTTCTTTAGCCTGGTTTCTCAAACTAGGCTACCACCTAGTTTGTGTTCACTGATTTCTGGCGTAGATGCCTGGGCTGAGTATTTATGGATCGGGGATGTGTGTGTGTATGTGTGGTGTGTGTGTGTGTGTGTGGTGTGTGTGTGTGTGTGTGTGTGTGTGTGTGTGTTGTGTGAGAGGGATGAGAGAAAGAAAGTGAGGAGGAAGAGAGAGAATGAATGAAGTTAAGATTTGAGAAGAGAGAAGAGAGAGAGAGTGAAGGCAAGCAAGGCATATGCTAGGGCAAGGCAAAATTCTTTTTTTGAGGATATTAGATAACACTCATGTGCTTTTTAACATCCAGTCCCCGCCCTTTCAGGGATAACATCAAGATAAAAGATGAGCCTCAACTAAAGAGAACAATATTTTAATGTATCCATTACCAAGAGCAAGAAACCATACCAAGTATCAATTACAGGTAAGAAATGAGAACAATATTAAGTAATGTTATAAAAAAAGGCACTCATTCAGAACGAAAATAAGTATGATAATAATAATGAAGATTTTGATTTGAATAAAAAAGCAAACAAACAAACAAAAACACAAAAACCAAAACCAAAACAAAACAAAAAGGCGCAATAATTAAAGATCAAACATGAGAATATGATGAGGTTAGATGACTGAAAACATCAATCCACCACCATCTATCATCAAAATAAGTCCCATAAAACATAAAATTTTGATAAAAGGTGGGAAACAACAACAACAACAGGTAAGAAATAAGACAGAGATACAATATTAAGGTAATGTTATATAAAAGGCATTCATTCAGAAACGAAAATATGAAGTAAGAATCAATGAAGATTTTGATTTGAATAAAAAAAAACCCAAACAAAAACCAATCAAAGCAAAGAGAGAGAGAGAGAGAGGAGAGAGAGAGAGAGAGAGAGAGAGAGAGAGAGAGAGAGAGAGAGAGCGGTTGCCTCTGATAATGAACACATTTCGCATTCATAAATTTAGGCTGTGTTGACAAAGCGCTGTGGTGGAAAAAAAGTGATCTGTTCATTTTGTTTTTGATTTTGTTGTTTCAGCAAACACTTGTGGATTCAGAGAGCACATGTGATCAGGAGAATCATGACATTTTTCAGAAATGTGGTTTGGTTTGCCAAAGGGCTAAAGGAGTATACAAAGTAAGTGCTGCTTTATATTCTTGTTTACCACTTACATTAAATAAAAAAAAATATTAATTGACTGAATTGTGATTTTGTAAATGTAGGTAAAATATATGCTAATTCTGTTTATAATGACTGTTTAATCACAAATCAGTGGAAGTGACTGTTTTATATTTTTTTCTAGCAAGATTCCATTTTTTCTCTCCTTTTAAAAAGAGAAAATCCTCAGATCTCCCCCCCCCCTTTCCATGTATTATAAACAACATCCCCATCTTTCCATCCCCCCAAAAAAAAAAAAAATGGAAAAAAAGCCACCTACTCCATCATTTTTGGGACCCCCCCCCCCACTAGATTGTAGGTTAAAATCATGTATGTAACCCATTTTCTGCGCTTTTTCTCTCTATTGCAAAAACTGACAATCTCAGATTTGTGTAAACTGGGATTCGTCTTTCTTCACCTATGTATGTGACACTGCGCCTTGTTTCAGAGGGGGCTATGAACGGGCCAGCAGGAGTTTTCAGAGGGGGGATCTGAATGAAAACATCAAAGAACGAAGCTTCATGATCACGGGAGCCAACAGTGGCATTGGCTTGTCTGCAGCTTTGACCCTCGCCAAACTCGGGGGCATCGTCCACCTGGTGTGCAGGAGCAGGGAAAGGGGAGAGCAGGCCCTCAGTGAAATCAAAGAGGCTTCAGGGAACATGGTATGTGTGGCTTGAGTTCTCTGTCAGTCACTTAACTCTAGTTTGATGTCTGGGCATCGATGGAGGGGGAAGGACGGTTAAGACTTTTGTCTACCATCAAATAAACTTTGAGGTCTGGATTCAATTCTCAGTCTCACCTTTCTTCCCAGTGTGATGAAAAAAATCAAAGTGAATGTCAAAGTCTATACATATATATTTACTATAAATGGAGGCCCCGTATGTAAACGCTTGCAGAACATCTTGTGGACATGTTAAAAACTCATTTTTCCCTTTCGGAAGAGCAAGCCATTGTGTTTTGGTAGGAATGGATGATGGTTAAAACCTCCAGGATACACAGGTGTCCTGTTTAGACACCATTCTGGAAGTTGTAAAATATAGCTACCTAAATAGGATGTGTGTGTGTGTGTGTGTGTGTGTGTGTGTGTGTGTGTGTGTGTGTGTGTGTGTGTGTGTGTGTGTTGTGTGTGTGAGGGAGGGGGGGGGCAGTCACATATGCATAAATCTCACCATTGTTGAACCTCGGAGCTCTAGCTGAGGAGCGGACAAAAAAAATCCTATCCCAAACAGGACCCTGATTTCATCCCAACTGGACTGTCAGTGTCACCTTTCTCCTATCGACTAGATTATGAAAATGAGTGGTTGTCTGACTGCTTCCCTTTCAAATGAAATGAGAAACTGACATTCTCATTTTTTTTTCAGTGAATTGTGTACAGTGATTCAGTTGTGTGTGGTGTGTGTGTGTGTGTGTGTGTGTGTGTGTGTGTGTGTGTGTGTGCATGTGTGTGTGTGTGTGTGTGTGTGTGCGTGTGTGTGTGTGTGTGTGTGTGTGTGACAGTCGAAGTTTAATGTTTATTTCCAGGTGGTACATTGAATAAGCAGTGCATTTGCTTTTTTTCATCAAGCCATGTGTGTGTGTGTGTGTGTGTGTGTGTGTGTGTGTGTGTGTGTGTGTGTGTGTGTGTGTGTGTGTGTGTGTGTGTGGTGAGAGACAGTCAAAGTTAATGTTTATTTCCAGGTGGTACATTGAATAAGCAGTGCATTTGCTTTTTTTCATCAAGCCTGTGTGTGTGTGTGTGTGTGTGTGTGTGTGTTGTGTGTGTGTGTGTGTGGGGTGTGTGCAGAATGTCTTTCTCCATGAGCTGGACATCTCCAAGCCACGGGACATTGTTGCCTTCGCTCGTTCGTTTGAAGAGAGTGGAAAGCCGTTGCATGTCTTGGTAAGTTGTACACCCTGTGGGCATTTTTGATGTTTGATCATGTTTGAAAAGTGTGCTTTTGGATCTTCTTAAGGACAGAACATTGTTGCCTTGATAGATTTAAAAGAAACCAGGAAGGAAAGTGGCAGGACTGTTAGCCCTTGCACTGCTGGATATGATTATTGTTGCTCACAGAAATTGCTCTTAAAACAAAGAATTTTTATCTGTGGCTACCTCTTTTCTGTTTGAGGGTTTTTATATGCTTATGAATAACACTAGATAGGTAATCCCATACATTTTTGGAAAGTAGAGACTGTGTAGAATTCGACACAAATAATAAAAAGACATTGGCTAGTATGTTGCTGGAGATATCCTACAAATTGTATTGAACAAACTCCACAGACAGGTAATCCCCCCACACCCCACTCTTCATCAACTACACCCCTTTCAAGGCAGAGCCATAAAACAGAGTGAACAACAATACAAAGCCAACACCTTATGGACGTATGGTAGCATGAAGATAAGCAGTCTACTTCATTCACCATCAGTACTTTTGTCACAATGGCTTCCAACAATTGACCCAGACTCCCTGGTGTCAAAACAATCCTCTTGAGATCATTGTAACTGCCAATATTGCTAATTACACAAAGGAATGGAACTTTGACAGGTGAAGGATGCAATGGAATGAAAACGAGGCAGATTTCCAAAGGCTACCAATTATAGTTGATTGATGTCGAATCTGATGTATGCAAAACCACGATTGTGGCTCATTGCAGTTTGCCAGAAAGCCATGATCATGGGTCATCATGCTGTACTGGTTAAGCCATTCACCTGCCTAACAAGTACACCATGAGGTTCTGGTTTTAATTTCCTGCCGTGCCCTTTCCACCAGTTTGACATGATGTGAAAATCAAATTGAATGTCAAAGTCCTTCGAATGAGACTATAAGAGAGTATGGAGAGTATTTTGCACACATGTTAAAATCCGTTCTGTCTTTCGGAAGAATAGGCTGTTGTGTGCTGATAGGAACAGATGACAAAATTTTAGAAACTCAGGCATGCTGGTGTGGTGTTTAGACACCATCACCAGATTAAGAAATGGGGCTACCTTCATGGTGGGCAAAAACGGTCGCACACACAAAATCTCACCATTGGTGAACCTCAGAGTCTAGCGAAAGTACCAAAAAACCCCAAACAAACCAAAAAAAACAAACCATAACAAAACCAAAAGTAAAACTGAGTAGCTGTGAATGTCACAAAGTGATGTCACGCTGAAGTTGTGAGGTGCTTAACGGCAGCGCATCACATTTTTGCTCATGACAGACAACACTAGTTGCAGACTGAGTGTTTGACAAAGAAGAAGGTAAGATGATGGTAAATCAAATGTGTGATGACGACGATGACCTGGTTTTGGTGGCAGATCAACAACGCAGGGGTGCTGTTGAAGGAGAAAGAGAGACAGTTCACTGTGGATGATGTGGAGGTCACTTTCGCTACCAACACTCTGGGTCAGTTCATTTGGCTGCTCTGCCTTCATCGGGGTTAAAATTTTTTATTTTTTATTTTTTATTATTTTATATATATATATATTTTCTTTTTTTTGTTGCCTTGATAGGGGTTAAACTAAAAGTCTGTATGTTCACTTGCTGCTGTCTTGTTTTAAAGTACTGTATTTGTTGTTTTTGTACTGGTGATAATGGTTTTATGTGTGTGTTTATCTTTTATTTATTCTTTTATATTGAGGATAATGGAATAAGCGTTCATGTGCTTTTTTATGTACAGTCCCCGTGTGTTTGTGCTTCTGTAAATGTTGTCATCTGTTCCAGCTGGCACACAATGGCCTACTCTTTTGAAAAGCGGAACAGGTTTTAATGTCTGAGCAAGATGTTCTGCGTGCGTTCGCACATGGGACTTTAGTTTATAGTCTCATCGGAAGGACTTTTAGGGGGAGTGGAGTCTGCACTGATGTTAAGTCCATAGGAAAATATCCCTTTGAATGGGATTCGAACCTGGATTTTCAGATTGCGAGCGCAGTGTTTTAACCACAAGGCTATCCCATGTGTGTGTGTGTGTGTGTGTGTGTGTGTGTGTGTGTGTTGTGTGTGTTGTGTGTGTGTGTGTGTGTGTGTGTTGTGTGTGTGTGTTTGTGTGTGTATGTGTGTGTGTGTGTGTGTGTGTGTGTGTGTGTGGTGTGTGTGTGTGTGTGTGTGTGTGTGTGTGTGTGTGTGTGTGTGTGTGTGTGTGTGTGTTGTGTATGTGTGTGTGCGCGTGTGTGTGTGTGTGATCGCACACTGTGCTACTCATACGTTCACCCTCGTTTCAAGATTATATTATGCTTTTTGCATCATAGATTCTTAGTTGATAAGAAATGGCTGTCAGATCTTCAGATCCAGTGGTCAGATAAACAGTAACAGAATGCCATTACTCATGCAGAAATCTAATAATAGTTTTTGTGTGTTTGTGTGCGTGAGTGTGTGTGTGTGTGTGTGTGTGTGTGTGTGTGTGTGTGTGTGTGTGTTATTTGTTGTTGGTTGCTTGTGTCTTGTGTGGGTCGGATGCAAGCGCTTTTATTTGTTTTTGCAAGATATAGTGCTATATAAATTCCATGTATTATCATTATATAATAATAATAATAATGTAATAATAATAATAATAATAATAATAATAATAATAATAATATAATAATAATAATACAGTATTGACGCTGTTGTATCAACTAGCTTTTAATTTATCATTGTTGTTATCCAGTGAGCAACCTGGAACTTGTAGCTTGTCAAAAGTTTGCAGAATATTTTTTTTAGACCATTAATGTTTTCATTATATTGCAATAGCACTAAGTTGTTAATGTACTTTTGACATTTTAACATTCATTTGATAGTTTCTAGTTTTCTTGGTATGTATTTCACATGAGAGAGAGGGAGAACATTATTGGTACTTTAATGCATATAATTAACAAGAAAATGCTGTGTTTAATCTGTTACTGACGATCATTGTAATATGCACATCGTATTCTCTTCTCTTCTCTTCAGGGATACACATAATGACAAAGTCATTTGTGCCAATACTGACAAAATACGAGGATCCTCGAATTGTAAGTGTCATTTTGCCTTGGTTAGTGTGTGGTGCATTGTGAAGATTTGTTTGTGTTTAACATACTCAGTGTGACAGATGCTTTAGCAGTATGGTTAAGACCATTTGACTTCAGTCCTGTGGGTCAATGAAGTTTAGGGTTCAAATCTCAGCAGCAGCATCCAGTCGATAGAGGGTGGGGATTTTTATGATCTCCCAGATCAACTAGTATAGTCTTGCCAATGCCTTAATGCCTTTGTGTGTGTGTGTGTGTGTGTGTGTGTGTGCGTGCGTGCGTGCGTGCGTGCGTGCGTGCGTGCGTGCGTGCATGCGTGCGGAAGATAAAATATGCATGTTTAAAGATCCCATAATTCATGTTAGTGTTAGGCGGGATATGGAAACAAACATACCCAGCATGCATCCTTTACAAAAAAAAGCTACTCTGAAGTGAATGTGTCAGCTGAGGCCGGCAGGTAGATTTGAAATTGACGAGCACAGGAGAAGACCAGGCTCTGTGTAGGCATGTCATTTAACAGGGAACGCAGAGGAGAGAAAAGAGATTGTATATTTAGCGTGCTTTACTTGAAGTGGCCAGTGTTGTATTGTATAGATCTATAGTGTTGACACTTATAGGAAATCCACAGCATGACTGCTGTCTTAGGGAGAATAGTAGTGCTATAGTATAGTACACTACTGCCATAGATCTGTCTTTGGGAGAGGGGTGCTATACTATAGTACACTGCCATAGGTCTGTCTTTGGGAGAAGAGGGGTGCTATACTATAGTACACTGCCATAGATCTGTCTTTGGGAGAGGGGTGCTATACTATAGTACTCTGCCATAGATCTGTCTTTGGGAGAAGAGAGGTGCTATACTATAGTACACTGCCATAGATCTGTCTTTGGGAGAGGGGTGCTATACTATAGTACACTGCCATAGATCTGTCTTTGGGAGAGGGGTGCTATACTATAGTACACTGCCATAGATCTGTCTTTGGGAGAGGGGTGCTATACTATAGTACACTGCCATAGATCTGTCTTTGGGAGAGGGGTGCTATACTATAGTACATTGTCATAGATCTGTCTTTGGGAGATGAGGGGTGCTATACTATAGTACACTGCCATAGATCTGTCTTTGGGAGAGGGGTGCTATACTATAGTACATTGTCATAGATCTTTGAGAGAAGAGGGTTGCTATAGGACAATGCCATAGATCTGTCTTTGGGAGAGGGGTGCTATACACTGCCATAGATCTGTCTTTGGGAGAGGGGTGCTATACACTGCCATAGATCTTAGATCTGTCTTTGGGAGAGGGGTGCTATACACTGCCATAGATCTGTCTTTGGGAGAGGGGTGCTATACACTGCCATAGATCTAGATCTGTCTTTGGGAGAGGGGTGCTATACACTGCCATAGATCTGTCTTTGGGAGAGGGGGGCTATACACTGCCATAGTAGATCTGTCTTTTGTGAGAGGGGTGCTTACTGCCATAGATCTGTCTTTCGGAGAAGAGGAGAAGAGGGATATAGTACAATGCCATCAGTCTTTAGATTCTTTTTCCTGTTAGTTAAAGAGGGGCTGGTTGGTTAGTTGGTTTTTGTTTTATTTTGCTTTTTTTTTTTAAAAACAGAATTTTGCCAGGTGTAGCTCTGTTGTTGCCACAAGTTTTCAGACATGTTTTATCCCCGAAGTCAGAATGCAGCTGACAACCTTGCATTAGCAAAATCTCACCATCACCATTGTGGAATTTTGGAATTCTAGCCAAAGAACAAAAAAAAACCCAAACCAAAACCAACTCATGTTTTAAATTCTTGCTGCTCATGAGACCTTAATTCATTGTCTCAACTGAAAGACTAGCACCCAAACCACCCCACATGGTGTAGTGGATGTGAAGGAAATCCAAGGACTGGACTGGGGGATCCTAATGGTTTACCTCCCACTTTCTCGATGGGTTTGTTTCCTTTTGTATAGCAGGACTTCTGCTAATGAAATCGCTTTTAATCTGTCAGTCAGTTTATAAGAGAAAAAAGCCTATGTTAAATGCTTGCAAGTTCTTGAAGGTTTTACCATTCTCTGCAGGTACAATAAGTGTCATTGGGTTCTTGGCTTCAGGGATGCTACCCACCCAACCAACCCAACCCAACCCACACAACCCAACCCACACAAACTACCTAACACAACCCAGCCCAACACAACCCAACCCTACCCAACCCACAACCCAACCCAACCCACAACCTAACCCAACCCAACCCAACCCCAAATTCAACCCATCCCATCCCACAGCCCAACCCAACCCACAACCCAACCCAATTCAAACCAAATCTACACAACCCAACCCGATACAACCCAACCCGATACAACCCAACCCAGTTCAACCCAACCCATTCCAGTTCAACCCAACCCAACCAACAACCCAGCACTCAGCCCAACCCAACCCAACCCAATTCAACCCTCAAAGCAACCCAACCCAGCCCAAAGCCCCAAACCCAACCCAGCCCAACAACAACCCAGCTGAACCTCTATCAGCATAATTTTTACATTAAAAATTAAAAAAAAAATATTTTTTTTGGTTTTGTTTAACATTTTTTTTTGAAGAAAAGAATTTTTTTTTCTACTCATGAACGAGATTGATTGATCAATTGCAAAAAAAAAAAAAAAAAAAAAAGAAGAAAGATTGATTGATTGATTGATTGATTGATTGATTAAAGTGGTGACTGACAGATCACGGTGACGTCAGGCGGGATGCTGGTGCAGAAGCTTTGATTGATTGATGTGGTGATTGACAGATCACAGTGACGTCAGGCGGGATGCTGGTGCAGAAGCTTTGATTGATTGATGTGGTGATTGACAGATCACGGTGACGTCAGGCGGGATGCTGGTGCAGAAGCTCGACCTCAGAGACCTGCAGTTCTCCAGGCAGAAGCCTTTCGACGGCACCCTGGCCTACGCCCAAACCAAGCGGCACCAGGTCATCATGACCCAGCAGTACGCCCAAATGTGGGGCAATATCCACTTCTCCTGCATGCACCCGGGCTGGGCTGATACCCCAGGTGGGTGGATGAGGCGTCCTCACAGGTGCTGCTGCTACTGCTGTTGCTGCTTGCTGCTGCCTTGTGGGTTTTGGGTTTTTGGAAGTGGGAAGGTGGACTTGTAGGGAAGCTTCACTTTTTTTTTTTTCTGTTTGAAATTTTTTTTTTTAAAACTCTCCTGTTCCTAAAAACACACACACACACACACACACACACACACACACACACACACACACACACACACACACACACACACACACACAAAAACCCAACAAAAAACCCTCTTCTGTTCCTTGGTTAGAGCTCTGAGGTTCAGTGGTGAGATTTTGCATATGCACCTTTTTTTTTTTTTTGTGCCCACTGTGAAGGTAGCTGTATTCTGCCTTTGGGGATGTATGCTGGGTATGTTCATGTTTCTGTAACCCTCAGACATGAATGATGGGATCTTTAATGTGCATGTTTGATCTTCTGCATGTGTATATACACAAAGGGAATTATGGCACTGGCTGTGGCAGGTCTGCACTTGAAGTTGACCTGGGAGATTGTAAAAATTCTAACCCTTAATTTTCCAGATGCCACAGGGGTTCAAACCCACTACTCATGGACCCATGGGATTGAAGTAAAACAGTCTTAGCCACTTACTATGGTGTCCATCTTTTCATGTAATATGGACTGCTTTTTTGTGGGTAGGTGGCATTATAATATCGCTTTTATTTTTTCCATCTTTTTTTTTTTTCTTTTTGCTTATAACTTTTCCAGTGGGACTGGATTTATCAGTAGAATTTAAGAAATGTTATTCATGTCATGATGAAGGCGTTTTATTGCTGTAGCCTTTTTTTGAAAATCTGTGTTAAAGGATGCGTCATAGACATGATAGAAAGCCAGAGGTCAAGAAATCTGACTCTGTCTGTATGTGTGTGTGTGGCACCAGGTGTACAATCATCGATCCCTGATTTCTACAACAAAATGAAGGACAAACTGCGAACGGCAGAACAGGGAGCAGACACCATAGTGTGGCTGGCTGTGGCCAAGGGGATTTCAAAGCAAACGTCTGGCCAGTTCTTCCAAGGTGAGAATGAATACAGTTGCATGCAGGAAAAAAAAAAAAAAAGGGTAGGCGCTGCACTTGTGGCGACGCGCTCTCCCCGGGGAGAGCAGCCCGAATTTCACGCAGAGAAATCTGCTGTGACATAAAGTGGTAAAAATACAAATGGTAATCCCATCACCGCCACACCTGTTACCTGTTCAGGCGGCTATTGGCCATTGCATGGGGATGGCAGGTGGGGTAATGATTGACAACAAACCCCCCCCCCCCCTAAACCCTTTGGCCTTTTTCGTTCCTTGTCACCTATTTCTCGTCTATTTTCTGGCTTCTTGGTCCAGTCTCCTACCTTTTTTTTTTTTCTAGAATGACTTAGAATATATAATAGTGCTCTCTCCTGTGCTTGAAGTCGTATGCCCTGGGCCTGACTTATCAGGTGTTTAACAGCAGAGCGAAGGATGCATTGCTGCTCATAAGACAAACAACAATAGTTGCTGTCTGGGTGTTTGAAGGAGGAGAAGGTTGTGGATGAAAGTTGCTGCCCTTGAATAGTTATTTTGCAGATATGTTGCTGAATGTACAAACAATCCTCAAATCTAAAGATAAAAATGGAATATATTATCCGTTTCCATGACATGTGTCATCTTTTCCCTTCATATTGCTTCTTATCTGGATGTAAAGGAAACAAGAGGGGTATTGCTGGTATGTGGCACTGAAAGGGATAAGGTTTGGGGTTAAGATGTGTACTGTAAAGGCTGTCTACTACTTTACATTAAAAAAAAGACTCTCACAACTGTGTTTTCTCTCAGTAAAAGTTGAAAATATTTTTTCCTGAGTCAAAATGCGGCTACCTAAATGGTGGGCAAGAACGGTCCCATGTGTAAAAATCTCACCATTGGTGAACTTGGGAGCTCTAGCCTCTAGTGTGGATGTTAAAATGTTACCTTTTTTTTTGTGATGTTGCTGGTTATCGTTGTACCTGGCTGAAAGAGATTAACTCTGCATTGGACTCTCTGAAACAAAAGCCTAGATTTCGCATTCATCATAGAAATCAGGAAGGCACATATGACTCGCTAGCCTTTACTCTCGAAGACACTAGAACAGGCAATAATTACTCCAGGACATCAGCAGGCTTGCACTTCTAGGTTGATAGAGTTTGACATGTGGTAGCAATTAGTGTGGTCAACATAAGGGAAATAAACTGAGTGTAAATACCAGAATCGGTTCGGGACTTAAAGGGTTAACCCCTTCACTGCCTCACCCACTGTATGCTCTCTGACCACTGGTAGGCAAGGGGATTTTAGTTCAAAGGTGGGGTATGAATCAGTATCACAAAATTATGAACTTTGGATTGTGTTTGAATCTTGCAAGTTAAGATTACTTTCACTGAAATAATTCACTGTTG
Source organism: Stramonita haemastoma (assembly GCA_030674155.1). NCBI lineage: Eukaryota > Metazoa > Mollusca > Gastropoda > Neogastropoda > Muricidae > Stramonita > Stramonita haemastoma. Next base: position 29,724,407 of record CM060335.1, on the reverse strand, counting down.
ATACCGGAAAGCTTGATATAAAGATAGAGTCAGGAAAAATTCCAGTTTTGATGATGATGGCTTTTCTTGTTTCTTTATGGGGAACAAAAGCATGATTACAAAGGCTGTCATGGGGTGCTGAAGAGGTTAACATGAATACGTAATATGTATTTGTGTTATGTTACTGTGTCATGTTACGTTACTGCGTCGTGTTACGTTACTGCGTCATGTATTACATGTTACTGCTTCATGTTACGTCTGTTCATGTTACATTCTGTTCATGTTACGTTACTGTTTCATGTATTTTTTCCAAATGCTCTCCTGTCAGATTGCGTTCCTAGCATCTGCTTCTTGTTCCATCTTTTTCATGGCCATGTTGTTTCAGACCGCAAAGTGGTTCCTGTTCACCTGCCTCTGGCGTGGACCAGATCCGACCCTGGAGAGCACGAGAAACTGATGGAGATTGTGGAGGACATGTCCACGCAATTGACAAAGTGATCGTTGTCGTTGTCATTGTCTTCTTCATCATCATCATCACACACTTTTCGACACTCTGTGATCCACTGTTTTCTTGCAGCAGTGTGTTGTTGTGACAAATACTCCAGGCTTGTTGGTTGGAGCTTTTTTTTGTTGTTGTTGTTGTTTATTGTTGTTGGTCGGAGCTTGAAAAGCTGCCTTTTTTACTTGATTATTTTCATTACTGTTTTTTTTTTGTGTGTGTGTTGGTCGGAGCTTGAAAAGCTGCCTCTTTTGCTTTCTTATTTTCATTACTGTCTTTTCCAGTTTTATCAAACACTCTGCAGTATAAAGCTAAACCTGCTGAATGTGAGGAAAATTGAGGAAAAGAAAATGTAGAAGCTATACATAAGGATGATTGGCTCTGCAGGGATCAGTCAGTAAGCTTTCAGTTTTTCCATTGTCAGAGTTGGTTGTTGCGCCATGTATTTACTGGATTTCTCAACCAAACAGTTCAAGACCAGTGTCTTAGAAAGAAAGAATACTTCAGCAAAGTTTGGTGGCAGGTCATAGTGAAGAATTATGTTTGTGTGGAAGTCAAACCCTTAAGACGGGGTCCATTGGAGAGTGCTGACGTTGTGATCCCATTTTTCAAAACATTTTCACTATTTCATTAGCATGAACTCAACAGACTGGATCATGTTTTTGCGTTGTGCTAGGAATTTTGAACATGCAGTGCATTTATGTGATACACAGTGCTTGCAAATTCAGTTAGGGTACTCGGCAGCCAAAATCATCAATCATGACCTGAAATAGACCTGAATTTAAATTTTTTTTTTTTTATACCTGAAATAGACTTGATGTTGTTGTTGAAAGTACACTTGGGAAAGGGCTTTTCTTTTTGATTGATTGTCAGGTTTGGTGTGTAAGTTGAAAGGTGACAATTTAGGTTAAAAACATGGGGCTGATAAACTGGAAAATATGTCACAAGGTTGTTCTTCTTTTGTTTACTCCACACTGTCAGATGTGTCTGGGAAATGGCTTGTCCTTTCCAGCTCCTCTCATGGGCCGTACAAGTTGGTTTGCATTTGAAAAGAATGGGAAAGCCTTCAGCTTTATAATGTAAGGCAGAAACCATAATCCTAATCTCAAGACGATGACAGGAAGCTGTGTCCATGTTTGAAAAAAAAATGAGAAAGACTGTGATGCAATTATTAAAAAAAAAAATCTGTTTTTTTTGTAGATATTGTTTGAATGGTTTCAAGTGCATTCAACCCCCCTTTTTTTTTGGTATGAGGTATACTGTGATGTGTAAATAACATTTTTTTGTATTGAGTCGCATTTTCTTTCCGTAGGAAGTGTGAGAGAATGGGTTTATTTGTGTTCATACTTGTCCACCTATGAGTTTTCTGTGGGTATTATGATAGAAACAGCTTTTTTATGCAACAAAATTTTTTTGGATTGAGATCTGTTATGTGTACTTTGAAAAGAAAAAGAAAGGTATTCTTTATATAGACAAATGATATATTTGGGCTGGTCTCAGCGTACATGTATTTAATTTTCATAGTAACTCATGAAACAGATTACTGCAATGGAGTAGACGGTGGATAAAAATGACTATAGACTCTGGTTTTTTTTTTGTTTTTTTTAAACAGAATACAAATTTTCCTAAACCTTTATGGTGAAGTTCATAATATGAGACTAGTAAAATCCTCAAGAAAATCTCAGACACACAAGCACAGAGAAAAGTTCTGGCGACACAAGCTCCGAACCAGCTTCTCTGACGGTCTGAACGTGTGGGATTGAGTTCAACCAGGACCTCCGCTTCTTGTCTTCTGTGCAAGCCAAAACAAGGGTGTGATACAGATAGGTGTATGTCTTACTATGTGAATGTGTGCACTGACGTGTATCCAGGTGTGTGTCAGACACTTGAGTGTTGTTTCTTTATTTGTCTGCTTGTATATATATGCAGTCGTCTTATCTTAAAAAAACAAAACCAACAAAAAACAAAAAACCATTTATATAGGCCGTCTATCATAGACAGCTGAAGAAGCACATGTTATTGTAGCAAATAGCTCTAGCACTGACTGTTGGTGTACAGTAGTATCTCGTCTGTCTGGCTGATCGTGTCCTCATTCAAAATTACTAACACAATTCAGAGGCAGTACATAGACCCAATAAGATAAGTGTGTTGGAAATATCAGGATTGGACTCAGTGTATCAATAAAAGTGTGTCGGAAATATCATCAGGATCAGCCTCAATCTGACAAGAAAAGTGTGTTGGAAATATCATGATCAGACTCAGTCTGACAAGAAAAGTGTGTTGGAAATATGATCGGACTCAATTTAACAAGAAAAATCTGTTGGAAATATCATGATCAGACTCAATCTGACAAGAAAAGTGTGTTGGAAATATCATGATCGGACTCATCTGACAAAAAAGTGTGTTGGAAATATCATGATCGGACTCAATGTAACAAGAAAAGTGTGTTGGAAATATGTGGATCAGACTCGATGTAACTTGAAAAGTGTGTTGGAAATATCATCAGAATCCTGTGTTGCTGACCAGCTCAATATTAATTTCCAGCTAGAGGTGTCGTTATTCCTGTCCTGTCCCCGAATAGGGACTGTGGCTACCTTCATGG
>CM060335.1:29703827-29716327 GCA_030674155.1 Stramonita haemastoma | reverse complement strand
CTTACAAAGTCCCAAGATCTGACGTCCTGTGCAGAATATACTTATGGAATGGATGAAGTCACTGACAGTGTTTAAAACATACAGTTTCAATATATTATATAGATATGCAACACAACATGTATAAATTTATGTCGGTATTTGATCACACTCTGGCCATGTGACTGGCCAAGGGGAGAGAAACGGAGATGGCAAACAAAAAAAAAAATCAGCCTTGCTTGTAGGCCTCCACTGGCTTCAGTGTGACAAAAACAATTGATGATTAAGTTGATGTGTTGTGTCGATATTTGTGCACAAACTGCGTATAGTATGGGAATGAAAGGCAGAGTCTAGTTAAGACGAGTTCTTAAAGGCGCAATGATCTGATTCATGAAGATATACATCTGTTCCAAACCAAAATATGTATTTCTTTTTCACATGTACCACATCTAATCTGGCCCACAGATGATTATGAACTGAATAAGGAAGACAGCCAACACTTCTTCCTGAGCAATGGCCTATGACCAAGCATAACTAAGAACACACACACACACACACACACACACACACACAACACACACACACACACACCACAATGGTTGAAGTATAATTGGCATTGAGGGCAACAACACCACAGAGACAAAACCATTATCAACTTTCACAATTTTTGTGGACACTGCTTATGCAAGCAAAATAACATAAAACAGAAACTAACATATCACTTCTGAGCACAAAATTTACACCATACATGGAATGTGACCTTAATTATATAATCAATCAAATATATCTGAGCTGAACACAGTTCTGATCAAGTCACCGTTTCACAAACACCACAAGTGAATGAATAAATAGAGCACATAAAAATCTAATCTTCACACAGAAAGATAGATATGATCAGAGTGTATCAACTGGAATATCGATACCTGGAATGCAAAGAAGATAAAGGTGATTACAGTTTATTCTACACAAAAGCTCTGGAGTTGAGATTTTGTTTTGGCAAACTGACTTTGGAATGTATCAACTAGCTTTTCTAACGCCCTTCTATGCAACTCTTTTTTCACTACTCAAGAGGAATTGGACATCTGTACCAAACTTAAATCTTTAAACAAAGTTTGTGTTACACAAATTCTTGTGTCTGAGTAATGGACATGCATTTTTTTTTTTTGCTAGATGTGAAACAATGTCACAGAGAAATACAGAGAAATTTCCACTTCAAAAAGTCTGGGATGGTAACACGCAGCTCATGTGAGTACGTGGCTTTGAGATGAGTTGCAATGAAATCTTTAGGCTATTCAGACAGCCCAAAGGGCTGTTTTGATATTTTCAGGTACAGAGTACACACATCATCATCATTACTCAATGAAACATAAAACATTTCAGTTGACAGAATTGCACATGATGGTAATATCAATTTCATGAAGAAATAACATGTCAAAGTTTCAAAACACTGATATGTAAAACACACACACACACACACACACACACACACACACACACACACACACAGAGAATTTTTAAAGAAACCACACAATCACACTCTCAGATACATATGCAAAGCAAAGCTAAACATGTCCACCGAAGTTATTCATCACAGCACATTCTACTAAAACAAAATACAACGACAAAATACTCTTGCCGCCATCACAGAAAAAACAGAAAAAAAGTGTTCCACAATTTCAATCACTATTCTATAGTTCTGATACTCAAACTGGTCTTTGTGTGACAATCATCATGATTTGTTCTTTTCCTTCATTTTCACATCACTAAAACACGGGAAGAAATTCAGACCATTTTTGGTCATTCTCTCTGTATCTTCCTCCCCTCCCCCCCCTCTTCTATATCTTCCACCCCCACCCCCCATAACCAACAGATCTTCTGTCCTTATAGCTGGCCATAAAGCAGATAAATGATCATTTTTCTCTGCACAAAGCTGGAAAAAAACGCATACTTTCAATGTGCCCTAGATAACAATAATGTAACGAGTCTTAAGATACCCATCCAGCCTACTGACCACAGACAGAAAGTCTAAAGATAACACGAACAAAAGTTATTGCCTACAGCAAGAGCTGGTCACTTTGTGCTCCTCCTGCCCACCTCACCACATGACCAGAATGCTGGAAATGTACACATAAAAAAGACACATGAATGACAGAAAGGAGGGAGGGAGGGAGGGAGGGAGGGAGAGAGAGAGAGAGAGAGAGAGAGAGAGAGAGAAGAGAGAGAGAGAGATACAGAGAGAGAGAGACAGAGAGAGACAGAGAGAGAGAGACAAAGAGAGAGGGGAGGAAAGATGAGAAGATTATAAGCCAAGAGCAAACAATATCCGGATTTCTTCTCAGTGAAAAATGAACGATGATACTCAAGTCGAGAGAAACGATGCCAGTAGCAAAATCACAACTGCCAGCATCAGAAACTGTCCACACACCACATGCAGCAATTCAGTCACACTATTTCTCCTGACCACATTCACTGGTTTTAACGGATTTGTGTGCTCACCCCAAGTCACAATAAAGCTTGTCACCCTTCATTTCACCAACACTTTGCTGCTTGTGCTTTTTCAGAAACAAATATTGGCCACATGCAGGCACGAACAAAAAGCACATGATTGCTTATTCTGTTATCCTCAATATAAAAGAATAAATAAATAAAAAACAAACAATTTATGGTACAACTACAACCCTCCAGTTTTTGTATAAATATCCTAAAAAAAAGCCAAAAAACAAAGGAATTTTGTTGCAAGTTTGAATAAAAAAAAACAACCCAGCAAACTTTGCAGTCAGTCTTAGATGGTTACTGAATCTTTGGTTATAAGCGATGGCACATACCACTTCTCCATCATTTTTTTTTCAAATAAACTCAAAGACTTGAGAATGCTAATAATATGAACACTTTCAGCTCCTCTCAGTTGCTAATTATTCCATCCCATCCCAGCCCAGCTGGTGCTAATTATAGCAGGAACTGACCACACTTTGGACTAGGTAAAAGGAAAGGGCCTGCTAAAATTGAGCACTCTTGACTGAGGAAGTTGGATTTGTGGGCTGTATGAAAGCTGCAGGAATGCTTCGATAACATCTGTGTATGAAAATGCTTTTTCTGAAAATGTTTTTAAGTGTGCTGTAGAGGACATCAGTGATCTGAACAAATACTACTTTGATATGGGGCTGCAATTACTTCTTTGAAATATGGAGTTATAATCCTTTCCATGAAATATGGAGTTACAAGTTCTTCTTTAAAATAGTTGGTGAGGAAGCATTTGAAATGCGTGATTTTGTACCAAGATAGTAAAGATGTACACATAACAAATAAGCTTAACACTCCAATCTTGTTTCAATGACATCACCACAACTAACATGAAATGAATTTGCTGACAAGAAATGAATATTTTCCTTTGTCTCATCATTTTTCCCGTTCCTTGGCTAGAACTTTGAAGTTCACCAATGGTGAGATTTTGCGTATGTGAATATTTTTACATTCCATTAAAAGGCAGCGACTTTCCGACTTTGGGGATAAGTCACATTGAAGTACTTGTCCTATAGTATGAATAGCTGGGTTTTTTTTTTTTTTTTTTTTTAAAGAATGAACAACACATGTAAGCTGACTGCTTCTAGAGGCACCTCAAGGAGAGGGTAACATAATTTAACTACATTCATGTCTCACAATCCTTCAGAATCTAAAATAAATACGATACAAATTTAAGACTTTCCCCACACATGTAAGTTCTTTGGTTTGATCCCCCCCCCCCCCCCCTGAACTGAAATAATCCATTATATAGATATAGGCTTACACATAGTAAAACCAAATAAAACAAGAATGTATCATGTATCCAGATAAAACTTTCAACATTCCAAAATATTTATGTCTGCACATTATGCACAAATGCACCTGAGATTTTTCACTCTCTACTTATTAAGCATTGCAAATTAAAAAAAAAAAGGATTTGAATGGCATTTCAGGAACTAACTCATGATGATCCTTAGGCATCTAAAAAAACATATGCATGTTAAGCTTTAGAGTCCGAGGTAAACTTTCTTCTTGTCTGAGGCCCTATGCCCTAAAAGTAGACAAATCTCTCTCTATGGACCAAGTCATCAGAACTCATATCCACACAATGATCACAACATGGAGTGCCATTTTCTGCCTTCAAGTTTCCATGCATACCATATATTTTGCACTCATTTTTTTCTTCTAGATTAGGCATGGTTCTCACACACACAAATTCACGACATGGTACCTGTTAGTATACCTGGATATTATTACCTTTCCTCATTTTTTTTTTTAAAAGGAAGACCCGCATAAAATGGAATGTCTTTGAACAAAAGCCACGTTTTTAAAATCTCACAACACAAGTTAAAGAAATGATAACAAAGTGTGTCCTGTTGTGAACAAAAAAAAAAGCTCCATTCTTTAGTCACTTCACTAGATTTGTACCCACTTCTTTTCCCTGTTGAACATCTGCTTTCATCACCTGTATTCCACCGCTTCTTCACAAAGTCAGTGTCAGTTCTTTACTTATGATAAATCAGGAGAGGCGGTCAAGGTAGAGTTATTTTCATATTCTGTGCAGCACATTATTTTTATACTGGTTTCATCACAATCTCAATGCTGAAGATGGTAGGTAGCTGATGGTAGGTAGCTTGATGGGTAGGTAGCTGATGGTAGGTAGCTGATGGTAGGTAGCTGATGGTAGGTAGCTGATGGTAGGTAGCTGATGGTAGGTAGCTGATGGTAGGTAGTAGCCTGAACTTGTTGAAGGAGGAAGCTGGTCTGACGCTTCAGTGAATGACACTGCTGATGTTCCATATCTGAAGCAGAACAACAAAGGTAAAGGTAAAAAAAGGTAATGGTAAAGGTGTCCTATAACCTATGTGGTGGTAGAGGAGCGAGGCATCAGACACCTCAGCTTCTCTAGGGGCCAGCGTATTGAGGGCGGCGCCCATCTCCTTTCCCTCGCTGCTTTACCTTCCCTGACCCTAAAGAGGGCAGGTACCCATTTACAGCTGGGTAGACTGGGGGACTGTACCAAAGCCAAGGCATGCAAATGGTCACCCATCCGATTGGTAACCACGTTTGATGCTGCTTAACCTTAGCTTGGGGAAAGCGAGTGCTCTGATCATTGAGCTTTCACGTCCCCAAAAACAAATGTGGGTGAAAATCAGGTTAACATTTGTTGCTAAAAGAAAAAAAAAAATTGGTACCAACACTGCTGGAAATAAAAATAGGCATACTTGATCATAATGGTTTTATGAAGAATTCATAAGAAAGTCACATTTACAGCAATGTTAATCACATTGACAAGTGTTTAACACTTGTGTTTCAAATATTTTATGCATAAGTTATTCCCTGACTCATTTCATGTATATGATAAAAAATGGAACTGATACAGAATAGCAAGAAATGACTGAACAAATTCTGTGTTGTAAAATCCTCGAGAATTTGCAAGCATACACATGATCAATACTAATAGTATGCACATGCAAATCATTCCCTCATTCTTCCTCACACAAATGCATGCATACATGTGCGTGTGCACATACACACACACACACACACACACAACACACACACACAACACACACACACACCCTCCCCTTTCCTATAAATAGATCACACTTAACTGTGACACCTTTATACTCCCTGTCCTTCATTCACACACCACACGATTATAAAATCAATGACTCCTTTTTCCCATGAAATGACTTTGTGTGCAGGACTACGTGACACCTCCCCATCTCCCTTCCCCTCCCCTCCGTTGTCTGTACCAACCCCAACCCTCTCTTGCCTTCCTCTCTTCTCCTCTGTTCTTCCTTCTCATGCACATGTTCTCCCACAGCTGCCAGCTCCCCCCACTTTCAGCTCCTCTCAGCTGCTATCCATCCCATCCAAGCTGGTGCTGATAGTGATTATAGCGGAAACTGACCACACATGGACTTGGTAAAGGAAGGGGCTGATTTTAGCACTAGGCCCTGAACCCTTGACTGAGTTATGCTGGATTTGAGCACTGTGCTCCCCCATGGGAATGCCGGGGCCTGTCAGTATAAATAGCATGGCTACCTTCATGGTAGGCGAATATGGTTGCATACGCAAAATCTCACCATTGGTGAACCTTGGAGCTCTAGCTAAGTAAAAACAAACAAACAAAACAAAAGAAAAAAAAAGTCACAGGAGGAGTCTTCACTCCTCTCTTTCCTCTCTCTTCATATCCCAACCCCATTTCTTGCCTCCTTCCTTTGTTCTTCTTCTTCCTTCTCCCTTCCTTTTTTCCTCCCTCCTTCCCCTTCCTTCCTTCCTCCCTCCCTTCTTTCCTCCTCCCTCCTTCCTCTTTCTTCAGCAACTGTACCTTCATCACTCTCCCTCTTTCCCTCCTTCCCTCTCTTAGCAACTGTACCTTCCTCACTCTCCTCTTTCCCTCCCTTCCTCCTCCCTCTCTCAGCAACTTCCTTCTCCTCTCCCTCCCTCCCTTTCCTCCCTCCCTCTCTCACAACTGTACCTTCATCACCTCCCTCTTCCTCCTCCATCTCTCAGCAGCTGTACCTTCATCACTCTCCCTCTTTCCCTCCTTTCTCCTCCTCTCTCAGCGACTGTACCTTCATCACTCTCCTCCCTCCCTCCCTTCCTCCTCTCTCTCAGCACTGTACCTTCTCACTCTCCCTCTTTCCCCTCCTCTCTCACAGACTGTACCTTCATCATCTCCTCCTTCCTCCCTCTCTCACCTTCCTTCTCACTCTCCCTCCTCCCTTTCCTCCCTCCCTCTCAGCAGACTGTACTTCATCACTCTCCCTCCTCCCCCCTTTCCTCCCTCCCTCTCACAACTGTACCTTATCACTCCTCTTTCCCTCCCTTTCCTCCTCCCTCTCTCAGCGACTGTACTTTCATCACTCTCCCTCTTTCCCTCCCTCCTTCCTCCTCTCTCAGCAGACTGTACCTTCATCACTCTCCCTCTTTCCCTCCCTCCCTCTCTCAGCAGACTGTACCTTCATCACTCTCCCTCTTTCCCTCCTTCCCTCCCTCCCTCTCTCAGCAGACTGTACCTTCATCACTCTCCCTCTTTCCCTCCTTCCTTTCCTCCTCTCTCAGCAGACTGTACCTTCATCACCCCTCCTCTTCCCTCCCTTTCCTCCCTCCCTCTCTCAGCAGACTGTACCTTCATCACTCTCCCCTCCCTCCTTTCCTCCATCCCTCTCTCACAGACTGTACCTTCATCACTCGTCCCTCTTTCCCTCCCTTTACCTTCCTCTCTCTCAGCGAGACTGTACCTTCATCACTCTCCCTCTTTCCCTCCCTTTTCTCCCTCCCCCCTCTCTCAGCAGACTGTACCTTCATCACTCTCCTCCCCTCCCTTTCCTCCTCCCCCCCTCTCTCAGCAGACTGTACCTTCATCACTCTCCCTCCCTCCCTCCCTTTCCTTCCTCCCTCTCTCAGCAGACTGTACCTTCATCACTCTCCCTCCCTCCCTCCCTTTCCTCCCTCCCTCTCTCACAGACTGTACCTTCATCACTCTCCCTCCCTCTCTCACAGACTGTACCTTCATCACTCTCCCTCCCTCTCTCACAGACTGTACCTTCATCACTCTCCCTCCCTCTCTCACAGACTGTACCTTCATCACTCGGTCTCTGCCTGTGGTGAGGAGCAGGTTGCGCGACATGTCCAGGCTGAGGTGCAGGATGCTGTGTCGAATGTCGTGGAACGTTGCCAAAGGCGCTTTGCTGTAGTGGCGGAAAAATGTACACCAGTCAAGGGACATCCATGCCGTGGAAGTGATTTTTATCATCGCTCGTATGGGAAATTGGTAGTTTAACCCTAATAGTCCGAACCGATTTGCCGATAATAGATCCCGAACCAGGATTTGCCATGATTTACACACAGTAGTTTTTCATCACACAGTGACTTACACTGTTCGCTACCATATGCTGAAGCTCTATCAGGCCAGAGGCACAGAGCCTGCTGTGAGTCTGAAAGTAATTATAGCTGCTGGTATGTACTTAGGAGGAAAAGGCCAGCGAGCATTAGTGCCTGACCTGATTTTGCGATGGAATGCGAAATCTTGCGGCAATTTGTGTTCAGAGAATCTGAATGCAAGAGAGTTAACATTAGCACTCACTGATTGGTAGTTAAACATTCACACACACTGGTTGGTGGTTTAACATTCACACACATTGGTTAGTAGTTAAATATTCACACATATTGCTCAGAAGTTAAACATTCATGGTAGTTAAAACATTCGCATACACTGTTCGGTAGTTAAACACTGGCAGAGTGAGCGACCTCAACAAAAAAATCTACCAAAAGCACTAACAATGCCAATTACTTTCCTACTGAACGAGAGCAGTTGATCAAACATGCCATCTCCTACTCAATATGTAACTTTGGGGGAGGGGGGGGGGATTGAATGATTATACACATCTTTAAAAGAATCTGATCAAAATCCCAAACCAAAAACATCACAACAGAAAACTATTCAAGAAATGCAAGACAAACACGTGTAGCTAAGAAAAAGACCGGATCAGTGGTCCAGAAGTAACGCACCCATCCTGAAAGCAAGAAGTTGGGGGTTTGAGCAAAGTTTTGAACCTGAACTTTCACCCCACCCACCAAACTTTGAATGATGGTTTGGGTGTTAGTTTCTAGGAAAATATGAAAAAAAAGGTGGTGCTACTCTTGTGGGGTTGAACTTTCCCCAGAGAGAGCAGCTCGAATTCCAAAAAAATAAAATCTGTCATGACTGAAAGTGATATACACTACACTACACTACACTACAGGACGGGATAGTCTAGTGGTCAGAACATTGCGCTCACAATTTGACGACCCGAGTTCGATTCCCATTGGAGGGGATTTCCCCCTGGAGTTAACATCAGTGCTGACTCCACTCTCCCCTAAAGTCTTTCAGATGAGACTGTAAACTGAGGCCCCGTGTGCGAATGCATGCAGAACATCTTGTGCACACATTAAATCCTGTTCCGCTTTTCGTAAGAGTAGGCTAGTGGGAACAGATGACAATATTTACTCAAAAACATACACACAGGGACTGGATGAAAAAAAGCACACGAGTGCTTATCCCATTATCCTCGATATAAAAAAACCACCCCCCCCCCCCCACTACACTACAACACTACACTAGAACCAAAGACTGTCTCCTGACGCTACTGTATGGATCCATGCAGTTTAAATCTCCAACAAAATTATTGCTGATTTGTCTATCACTCTCTGTGCCAGCCTTTCATTTCAGACTCCTTGTCCGCCTATGGTAATTTCAATCCTGTTTTCAATATTACAGTCAATACTACTGACTAGACGATATAGACCTCACAGTACCCATTGTGAAATTAAAGTCTTACTTTTTATATGCTTATACTTACCAGTATGGCCTATGGTGCATAAATTTTTAGTAATCTAAGGTCCCTGTATTTGAGATTTTGAGCGATGGTTTTAAATACTTTTGTTTATAATCATGTTATCCATATGGGGTAAGTACATACAACACACACACGAACACAGACACAGAAATGCACACATACACACAAAGACGCATCTACACAGACACACATACAAATACATGCACACTAACCCCCCCCCCCCCAAACACACACACTCATCAGTAGCACTCACTATTCAGGGGTAATGAGGTTGAAGCAATCGTCGCAGACTCGAACCTCGTATCATAGCCTATAGGGGGCATGGTGGACCGTTTGCTGCTGCACTTCTTGCAGAACACCTGACCACAGCGTCTGCAGTGGTGCTGGTGACAGACGATGCAGAGCAGAGGTCATACATAACCCCAACACACACACACACAACACACACACACACACACACACCAACACACACAAAAAAAACACAACACATAAAAGTCTTTCAGATGAGACTATAAACCGAGGCCCCATGTGCGAATGTATGGAGAACATTTTGCACACAGGTTAAATCTTGTTCCGCTTTTTGTAAGAGAACGCCATCATGTGCCGGTGGGAACAGATGACATTTACAAAACTGCATACACAGGGGACTGGATGTAAAAAAGCAAATGAATGCTTATTCCATTATCCTCAATATAAAAGAATAAAAAAAAAACCCCACTCATACACACACACACACACACACACACACACACACACACACACACACACACACACACACACACAGAGCTCTCCCAGTGTCCCCCACTTTCAGCTCCTCTCAACTGCTATCCATCCCATCCATCCCAGCTGGTGCTAATTCTAGCAGGAAATGACCACACATGGACTAGGTAAAAGGAAGGAGCGCACTAAGTTTAGCACTGGGGCCTGGATCTTTGACTGAGTTATCCTGGATTTCAAGTCAAGTCAAGTCAAGTCAAGTCAAAAGCACTTTAATCTCTCATGAAGGGCAATCACAATACTGACAGGCATTTTGCTACGAATCAAATCTCAAAAGACACAAGATAGCTATATTTCATGTTGGTTCAAACATTCTAAGATAAGTTGGAATAAAAATATCACAAGCACACACACACGCATACACACACGCACGCATGGATTTGTGTCCTGTGCACACACAGTTTATGATGAGAAGGTTTTCACCTCTGAATTGACCTTTAAAAGAGAAAACAATTATCATCTGAAATTACAATATACTATTTAGTTGGTGAAGTACTTAAAAAAAAATCTCATTTCTCTGCTAGAGCTCCGAGGTTCACCAATGGTAAGAGTTTGAGTATGCGACCATTTTTACCCACCATTCAGGTAAACGCATTCCGCCTTTGGGGATGGTGAAGTAAGTACTTGAAAAGCAGCCATACATGCAAGTTCATATTTTACTTGAATATGTATTTTTCTGCCATCATGTATTTTAAAAAAAAAGGTCTATTGCTATATCAGCTATTTGGTAGCGATTTTCAGCTAGATGTGTGTAATGTATGAATTATTTTACTTGTTTTTATCATTGTGTCGTTATACATTGAAAATTGACAGTCACACAGACAGTCCATAGCTATATCTGGTTCTCTTCTTTGCATTGCTTTACTGGGTGGGATGTGTGGTGTCTGGTCTTCTCCTGTTACTGGAGGTCTGCCTGCTAGCCTCAGAGGACACGTTCTGACTTCAGAGCAGCTCAGTTTTTGTAATGTACAAAACGCATGCTGAGTATGTTCGTGTTTCCAAAAAGTCAACAAGATTTTCAGAATCTTTAATGATCTTTTGCATGTGTACATGTATGGATATATATGAAAAAAAACCCTCAGGCACTGGCAGGTCTACACTTTAACCTTTTCCCTACAAATAACCTGCGATTAGGCAACCAACCAGCTACCAGCCCTTCCCTACATAGCACCCACAACTGGGTATACAACAGAAGCATACAAATGTGCACACTGCACATGTACAGGGAAAGAGGGGTTCTCTCCCTTAACGTAGGGATAGTGGTAAGGTGACCTGGGAGATTGTGAACCCCCACCACCCCCCCTGCCCAATCTATTTACCAGACGCTTTTGCCAAGATTCAAAAGCATGACTTCATGGATCAATAGGATAAAAGTCAAATGGTTAAAAAAAAAAGGTTTTTACCATTCACCCATAACAATAATAATAATAATAATAATAATAATAATAATACATGGAATTTATATAGCGCTTTATCTTGTAAAAACAAATCAAAGCGCTTGCATTCGACCTATACAAGACACAAACTACACAACATCCATCCCTTTAGATCCAAAAGTACAAGGGATGATAATACAGATATATATATTTTTTTAGGATTTTTTTAAAAAGTAAAAAAAACCAAAACAAGTGCAGCTGACCTGTCTGTTGCCGATGGTTCTCTCATCCCACATTCTGCGGAAGTTCCAGAAGAAAGGAGAATGGCACTTACTGCAGGAGTCCCCTTCTGCCCACTCCGGGGTCTGGTGAGGCACAGAGTGGGATAGAAGGTAAAGATTCACCTCTGTGTGTGTGTGTGTGTGTGTGTGTGTGTGTGTGTGTGTGTGTGTGTGTGTGTGTGTGTGTTGTGTGTGTGTGTGTGTGTGTGTGTGTGTGTGTGTGTGTGTGTGTGTGTGTGTGTGTGTGTGTGTGTGTGTGTGTGGTGTGTGGTGTGTGTGTGTTGTTGTTGTTGTTGTTGTTGTTGTTGTTGTTGTTGTTGTTGTGTTGGTTGTGTGTGTGTGTGTGTGTGTGTGTGTGTGTGTGTGTGTGTGTGTTGTGTGTTGTGTGTTGTGTGTGTGTGTGTGTGTGTGTGTATGTGTGTGTGTGTGAGACTGTGTATGTGTTGTCTTCAATTTTATGTCTGTTCACTTCTAGTGATATTACACGTGTCAAAGTCAAGGTCAAAGTCAAAGTCAAAATTTTATTTCTAGATGGTACATTGAGTAAGCAATAAATTTGCTTTTTTTCATCAAGCAATTGCTATCTAGCAAAAAAAAAAAAAAAAAATAAAGCAAAACAAAACAAAAATAAAAAAATTCTTAAAAGACCACTTAATCAAAATGATATCCAATCCATAACACTCAATCCAACCAAAAACTTCAAACTGACAAATCACCCATAATGACAATGAATGAATGAT